>CM075862.1:13983124-14583124 GCA_037975125.1 Latrodectus hesperus | reverse complement strand
AAGTTTCATTGACATGCCCATTTCTTTTTGCTACTAAACAAGTTATGATTGATGAATGTGCACAGTAGAGTTGCTTTTATAATGACTGATATTCCTACTCTTGAGTGACTGGTGTCTCAACCATGACATACAAGAATTTGCATACTTATTTTCACTTCATTCAAATGGCAAAAACTTTACTGTTTACCTTGTACAAAAATTTTTTTATAAATATGTCTAATGAAAATAAAAAAATTACACACTTTCAATTTTAAAAAATATAATTCCAAATAATACCTTTAATAATGATTTGAAATCATTTTAGGGTGATAGAAGAATGTTTAAATACAAATGCAAAATTTCCATCCTGCATCTTTAATTACTATTTATTGTAAAATTAAATTCAAGTTTTCAGGAGGGTCAATTTTCTTAGCAAAATTTTTAATTATAGACATTTCAATTTTATCACTAAATTATAAAAAATTTACTTATTAAGTATTTTAACTTTCTTATTATTTCTGAGAGTCAAAGTAATATTATTTCTGAGAGCTTAATATGTTTCCTTATTTACTGACTGATTTCTATCACATTTTAAAGCACTTAAAAGTAAATTAAAAAAATGCAAGCCAAAGGAGAAAATGGAGGCACAATTTAAAGATCGAAATCTCATTTGGAAATTATGAGTTTTTTTTATAGACTACTTTGCAATCAAATATTTTTTCAATGTTAATTTTTGTGTTTTCTATTTAAATTTACAAGATACTGAAGTCTTTGATTATTCAGAGAATCAACATTTTTCTGAGTAAAATAATATTTATATACATTTCAGGCATGTCATTTTTACAACCAATTTAATTTAATAGCCTTTTATTTTACCACTGATAAGTTTTAGATATAATTATTTGAAATGAATTACTGTCACCTAAATATAATCTGGTACACCAGTTTCATTAAATAACAACTAAAATGATAAATTACTAGAATACTGGGATTATTATTACAATATTCAAAAAATTAGAAGAGTGAATGGTTCCATATGACAGTGTTTGATTTCAGTAGCTGAGAAAGCAGGCATGATACCCGCATGGTCTTAATGTATCATAAAGTTGTATCACAAACTTCAAAGAATGGTGTATGTTATTGTTTGCAATGCAACAAGTGCTAGCACAAACAGTTTAACATAAACAGATATCCATAAAATATGGATTTACCAATGAAAAAAAAATTTAAGCAAATGGAAAATGTCTTTTAGCTAAATACATCATGCATAATTCAAATTCAGTTGTTTAACTCATTTTCAGTTTATCAGAACTAATTCCCTAAATTAATAAGGCATAAAATTTGATTTCATTCAACCTATTTTATACATTAAGTGATAAAAAAATATAAGTTTCAAAACAGGAAAAGAAATAGAATTTACATACAAGTTCAGCAATTTCCATCTTTTTTTCTAAGCATCTCAATTGGATTTGTTTTTCTCTTCTAGTCTGAAATAATTCTTCCTTCTCTTTTTTGATTCTTTCTCGTTCTTCTGCAGCTGCAGCTTCAACTTTCTGTTCAATTTCTGCACGTCTTAAATCCTTAAAAATTATAAAACATTTCCTCTATTGTTATATTTTAAAAAGCAAGTTATTTAATATTTATTTTTAAAGACAATCCCAATACAAAATATAAGTAAAATACAAATTTCATTATTAATATTTTAGTTTATTAGCAACAGTAAATGCTTAACAATTTGAATTATAATGTGTAAAGCAACAATACACAATGTGTAAATAGAATACTTATTTAGTTTTGTTATAGGTTTCTTCATATTTAGTAGACTTTTGAAAGCCTGTAATTTACATGTGCAAGTTACATTTCTAGGTCAGAAATTTTAATTTGATAGTTTGGTTAAGTTGATAAGTTACAATCATTTTTTTAAAGATATATTTACAAATTTTCAATAGACTATTTCCCTTTTTTAAAAATGGTACATTGGAAGAAAAGCTGTGTCACTAGAAACTTTTAAACTTCTTTATGGAATTTAACTGCAAACTTAACAGAGAGAAATATTAATAGTGGCCTTAATTCTGTTTTGATTTTTATATTTAAATATTTTGCAAGTCATTAAATTTTTTTTATAATAGCTTGTTTTAAAAAAGTAAACAGAAAGGAAATGAGTCCCAAATAATAAGAATCCCAAATAATGTATATATATATTATTTGGAATTTATATATATAGTGTATATATATATATATATATATATATATATATGTGTGGGATTGAAAGCGCCAACAGAGAGCCATTCACATGTTTGCCGCTGGACAGGCAGAGGAAAAGGGAAGGAGAACGACGATGTGATGGACGAGAAAAGATGTGATGACGCGAATGGATTTCGAACTTGATTTGAATTATAACTAAGATAACAGATCGTGATTTAATATTGTAAATAACTTTTTTCCTCATTTTGTCCAAAACCATAATGAAATCCTTTAAACTTTAAATGTTTGATAATTTCCAATAACGAAAGTGATATAATATAAACTTTTCAAGAAGGTTTGAATTTTATCATTTGAAAACAAAAATTTCTTTTAATTTCTATGAAATAGTTTATATACTTTTAAAATTAAATTAATAGAAATTGATCAATTGTATTTCCTTTGAAAAAAATTCTAATTTTTTCCATTCTTAAATTCATATAAATAAAATGAAATTTTAATTGGTCTACTTAGCTTTTCAAAAATTTAAATTTTCAAGCCAAAGCGTACAAAATTTAAAGAAATATATTAATTAAAAAAATTTCTGGAAACAATAACTAATACTATCTTCAGAATTTCAAAATAGTTTAAACTGTTAAATGGTAATAGAAAATAAATATTTAACAAAATATTTATTGTATATTAAAACACATACAAGTAAATATTTGATGTGATGTTTAAAAGTATGATTTCTACATTTTTAAATTAATACATAACATAAAATTAAATTAAAATTATAGGTCTAATCATTATTAATAAAGGACAATGATTTAATATAAAACAAAAAGCAGTTTTAAATGTTATTCAATTGTTATATAATGCCTTTAATTTATTTTATTAGCGACTTATTTTGGCATAAATAATGTTGATGTAAAAATTTGTTTATAAGGAAATAAACAATATGATCAGGTAAATAAATGTCCTTTTATCATTTTAAAATTTCATAACATGTCACTTAAAAATTTTTAACAATGAGAAAATTAATAACACATTTAGAATTAATTACAAATATATAAATAATTCAAAAGTATACATATAAATGGTTGCTTGCAAAATTATTCAGATAATATTAGCACATCAAGAATATTTTAGTAAGGATGAAAAGTGAATTACCTTTTCTTCTCTTTTTTTAGCATCATGTTGGAACTTCTGCAAAGTACCAAGTATCATTCCAAACATCCTTCGATTTCTAAAAATAGAATCTTTGACTATCAATATAAAAATAACTTAATGAAATGAACATTAACAAATTAAATAAATCTAATAAGGTTAATAATGTTAAAGTATGATTCCTTTAAGAATTTAATTCAGGAAAAGTGATGACAACCCCATTGCAATCAAATAAAGAGGAATAAAGTGAGAAGATAGCATAGAAGTATTTAAAAAATGTTTTGGCTTTAGACAAGTTTTATCAGAATGCAACTAATAATGCATTTAGAGCTGTGAGCTTCTCCTTAAATTTATGACCAATATATAAAATGTGGCAGAATATTAAAAATTAATGAGCATAAATTAATAGAGAAAATTATTACACTAATTAAAATTAATTTACTGACTTTCAAATAGATCAACTTAAATATAGACATGATTAATTACTTAAAATGACTTTTAAGAGTTTCTTTCCTTAAATGTTTTCCTTTATTTCTGTTATTATTATTTTTTTTAACTTTCAAGACACATGAATTCATTTTCATTTGATTTCACACACATATTTGTATGTGTGTATGAATGTATTTATAAAGTTACTATAAATAATAATTTTCTTCAAAGTTTCTATTACTTAAATATTATATATTTTTGATTTGGAAAACAATATCTGATAGCCTGACTAAGAAACAAATTTTAAATATAACTTCTAATTAAGGTTAACCGTAAAGAAGCAGTAAAACTTACAAAAATTTTTTTTATTTAGTTTGTTAAAAAAAGTTATGACCATATATTCTAAAATACGAAGTATACCCAGAAAATAAGTTCTGTTTCAATTTATCTCTGCTGTAGCGCTGTGATCGCAGTTCCGCATATGCGCGGTAGACACTTTGTATCAAGGATAATAAACGTGTGCCATTTTGAGATCGCTGTCAGCCACGTTTGCTTTGTTGTGCTTGTTTACAATGTTGGTGTTGTTTGAAAAACCCGCCGCTTGTGAAATCAGATCTGTGATTCGTTTTCTGAATGCTAGGAAAGTGAAACCAATTGAAATTTATCGGCGAAATTGCGAAGTTTACGGACAAAATGCGATGAGTGATTCTATGGTAAGAAGATGGGCCCGACAGTTCAATGAAGGACGTAGTGAAGTGCACGAGGTTGATGACAAGATCCAGGAAAACCGCAAGTTTACAAATAGTGCTCTCGCTATGGAATTTCTCCAAATCTCACAATCACTAATTCATGAAGATGTTAGAGAAAAACTGAAATTTCATAAACTTTGCTCACGTTGGGTACCAAAGATTCTTACTGAGCAACAGAAAAAAACAGATGGGTAGTGCACTGCAGTTTTTGACCCGTTATGATGAAGGCGGCAAAGAATTTCTGACACAGATAGTCACAGGAGATGAAACTTGGGTTTTTTATGACACCCCTGAAAGTAAGTGGCAATTGAATGGAATGGAGGCACACTTCATCCCCAGCAAAGGTTAAGCCGAAACAAATCTTAACACCTTGAAAAATTATGTGCACAGTTGTCTGAGACTGGAAAGGCATCTTACTCATTGATTTCTTAACGCGTGGTCAAACAATCAATGCAGATGTTTATTGCGAGACACTTAGGAAATTGTGCCGCGCAATACAGAATAAGCGCCAAGGATTGCTGTCAAAAGGTGTTTTTTTCTTCACGACAATGCACGACCACACACTGCAAATGCAACGAAAAACCTCCTACAGGGATTTGGCTGGGACGTGTTTGACCATCCTCCGTACAGTCCTGACTTCGCTCCTAGTGACTTTCATCTGTTCTTACATCTCAAGTCTTTTCTTGGCGATCAACACTTCAACAATGATGAAGAGCTGAAAGAAACTGTTTCCAACTGATTGAAGACACAGACGGCAAACTTCTATGAAGAAGGTATACAAAAATTTGTGCCACGCTTTGACAAATGCCTGCAAAATTTCGGCAGTTATGTGGAAAAGTAGTTTAAGAGTTGTAGAATTTTGTGCAATAAATAATTTTTCTGTATCTGTACACAATTTAATTTTATTACCAAACGGAACTTACTTTCTGGATATACCTCGTATATAAAATTTACTTTTCATTAAAAACTTATAAAGTGAGAGAACATTTTAAAATATAATGGCATTTAAATATTTCATTTACAAGCATATTCATGAATAAAAAGAAAAAAACATTAAAAAGGTACTATAATAATCAATAAGACATTAAGGAAATTATATATTTAAATTCTATTTTAAGTTATTAAATTTCTCCTAAATACTAAAACAAATAAACATATGAGATAAGTATATAGCATAAAGGAATTGCTAAATTTTTACCTAGCTTTAACTTTTGAATTAATATTCTGTTCTTGGATAGTTTCTTTTCTACTTTTTATATCCTTTGGTGTTGCAACAACAGTTGATGGTAAAGATGGCTGAAAAAAATTATTTCCAAATTATAAAAAATGTTTCTATACAGATATTTAATAATTAAAAGAAAAGTTGAAAATTTGCAAGCATTAATTTTCTCCATTTATGGTACATCAAATATTTAAATAATATAACAAAATAATCTTCATATTTATATATATAATTAGAATGCTAATCTTTATTTGAATTTTATCCAGTTACACATAAAAATAAATTCATATGAAATTCAAAACCAATATTTCTTGCTAATTCATTACATTAATAATCTGTTAGTTTACTTCATAGAGAAATAAAAAGAAGAATAAAGAAAATATAAAACAATCTATAACTTAGGAAATGGTGAACAATTAAAAGGGAATTTGAAACATTTTCACAAAAAATTAAGTAATAGTTCAAAGAAATTATAAACATAAAGAAAAAGTAGCAGACTATGCAGTTTTAATTACATTTACAAGTTCAAGTGAAATTTTGCATATCAATTTCTGTAGCATCTCAATAAATTAACTACACATTTATCACACTATAAGAAGTGTAAAAGATGAAACTCTTTTCAAATCTTGAACCTTTAATTGCACTTTATTCCATGAAAGAGTGAAAAAAAAAACACTATCTTTTATCATTTAAACAAATATAACTGGTCCCTACAGAAGATATAAAAAAAGATTAAAAATGTGAATGTGTATCAAAAGTCATTAGAGATATTCATACTCAGCTCTAAATGTCTTGACAAATTTGCAAAATTAGTCACACATTTTTATTTCTCAAACAATATTCCTGCTATTTATGGTTCTCACAAAATGAGGTGGAAAAAAGCAGACACAAGTTGAATGTAAAATTTGGGAAATAATGAATGGAATCATGTGAAATTTTAAACATGGATTCCTTATCATTTGAAATGCATATTCAATATATTTATAAGCAATTATTAATTTTCATAAGGGTTGGAATAGGGATAATTTACGCATTCCATACACTATAACAAATTCAAAAGAAATTCAGCATATAAGATCTTTTATCATTGTGAAACCTTAATAATGTTAATAAAAAGTTAATGATCTTCAATGAGGAAAAAATTATTTATTCAATAAATTTTGATACATTTAAGTGAAATTTGGCACACATATTCCTTTAATATTTTGAAAGTTTTTAAGTTAACAATTTCTCCCAAACAAGATTTTTTTAAAAAAAAAAAAAAAAAAAAAAAAAAAGGATAATTTACAATTCAGAAATCATAAGACAAATTTATATACAATTTGAAACACTTATTCATCATCATCTTAACAAGTTATTGTTTCAGAAATGGTTGAGAAAATGAGGCCAAATTTGAGGCATATATCATACAGTTTCACAAAAATTAGATACTTGGTGCAAAAGTTCTTGGCTTAAATTTAATGAGAGCAGTTTTGTTCTTTAAGTTTACATTCCTCCCCCCAAAAAAAAACTGTCAAATCTAGAAACTTGACATACATGATTATTACACTTGTTTATAACATTATAAAAAATTGCTGTTCCTTCCATTAACAGAGATAAAATATTGGGAAAAATAAGGGTAAATAGTAAAATTAAAAAAAAAAAACATTTAAGCTCAACGGTCATGATGTATGTTCATTTATGTACATTTAACTCTAAAAGTATGCTCGAAAATTATAGGTGGTATATTGGTAAGTGAAACTGGTATATTATAAATATTTAATATATTGACATGGGTATTTTAATGGTATGAAATTTTATTCTAAAAATTTAAATATAAAAAAAAAACAAGAAATTTGAGATAAGTTTAATGTGAAAATATGTTACTGATATAAGTTCTTTAGTTTGACTTCAAATTTTTTTATTTATTATAAATTTATATTAGTTGTTTCTAATTTAAATTTCACATCTAATAAATAAATGTGAAAGAATAAATTTTTGAAAAAGTGCATAAACATAATTAGTTAAAACTAAGTTTCTGTAAAACATTAAATTTACAAATGAGAGAATATTTAATTCTATTCATGGTTTCTGCCAAGCTATTTTAGAAAACTTTATTAGATTCACAATACATTTATATGGCAAAGTATATCTTAATTTTTTATAGCAGAAAATAATTTTGCTAGCAGTTTCTCATAATTTCACATAAATAGTTTAATTTACATAATAATTTGCAGCTACGTGCATTGCATCCATACCAGGCAACTTCCAACCCTAAAATGACATTGTTTTAATATTTTTTATAATAAATGAAAATATAGTAATTTGATTTTGCTAAATTAACCAGTGGCATTCTTACTATTTGAAATCTAACTGTATCCACTTTGTTTAGAAATAAGTATACACCAAGATATCAAAATGCTATAATTAAACTCGTGATTTTGGGATTAATAATTTGAGCTATAAAACTTTTAAAACATTAAATCAAATTTTAGTTATTATTGAGATAATTAAATGAAAAAAGTTAAAAATGTCTAAAATGAAATTACAACCTAAAATCCCTCAAATTTAGACAATGCTGTGTGTAAAGAAGATGCTGAGCAAAGTCACAAAAGTAAGGATGAAAATTTTCACCATAACCAGCCATTTAAACCTCAGTGTTTGCCAAGGTGGTTTCTGCTATAATTTTCACTTCTTTACGTGAAACTAAGAGCATTTTATTAAACTAAGTTTTAATTAATGTATTTAAAAATCATTATATATAAATGAAAATTATTATTTTCAATAAAAATCTTTATGATCCATTATTTTTTTAGCAAACACAATATCAGGATTAATATACAAACAGTGCTGAGTAAATCAGTAAGTATTTGTTCAAATTACCCTTTTTGCTGGTATTTCATCTTCATCAACACTTTCTTCATCTTGACCGGGAGCATCTTCTTTTATGCCTTTTCTAATTAATGAAATAAAAATATTTTGTATTTGAGCAGCAAAATTAATAGTTAGAACTTTAATGACAAAACAGAAGATTAATATATGAAGCCAAAAAATATTAGATTAATTCATAAAGGTCATTGCCTAGTAAAATAAAAGAACATTCACTAGTTTATTTAAAAATTCATTCACAAGGAAATGTTTTAATACTTAGTTTACATTTTAATATAAACTTATAATAGCATTAAATATGATTATGCACATAAATTTGTTATATAACTTTAACTTACAAATAATAAATAAAAAGATATTAGCAATAAGATTATCCTACTCTAATTTAAATTTATATAACAGCTTCAGGAAAAAATTTAATTGAGATAAAATTTACTTTAAAGATAAGTAAATTATATTGGCATAAATGCTTTTCTTTGTAAATATTTATAAAGGCTTAAGAGATAATAAGCAATAAACAATTATATTTTACAATTTTAGCTGTAAAAATATTTAAGCGAATAGCCCTTTTACAATGGCAAATTTTTTCATTATTTTTAAAGGGCTCATCATGGCTTTTCTTAGCATAAAATCCGGGGTTGGAACTCAGCCATAATTAAACAGTGGGAGATAGATGTTGAGCTTTAGTATACATGTCTGTTTGCTTGAGAATTTTTGGGTTTTCTCTCTAGCAACACATGATTATGACCTAGGAACCTATGCAATTTATTTGTAGATATTAAAATAGTTAAAGCATTATAAAATAACTTTCAGCTGTTAAACTATTTACTATACAAAGTAAAATGCATTTTGTAATATTTTTGCAATACTGAGCTTTTTCTAATATTATTTAATAACTTGTACAAATACATTTAAATTTCACAGAAGGAAGATAATGTTTAGTTTTATATTTATTGGAAAATGAAGATATCTAAGTTCTAACTTTTGCACAGTATATATAATGTAAAAGATTATTTTTTCTCATTCAATTAACAGTTCTGAAATTTAAAATTTTATCTTAAAAACGACATTTAATCATACAAAAACTATAAATTTATTTTATTTATAAAATTGTTCAAAATTTGTATTTAGATACCTAAATCATATGTAGTGAAAATTTTATGCTGCATATAAAACGAATTCCATTAACACTTTAAAACAATATAAAATAAATTTTTCCACCAAAACTGCCATTTACTTTAAGCTATAATCATTAAACAGTTTATAAATTATGAACAAATTTTAATTTTGGTGCAAAACGATGATAAAATGAAAGTATTTTAAAACATTTTTATTCTTTTTTTTAAAAAAAAAAAGAGTAAAAATCTAGCATTTTAAAGTTATTCAACACACATTTATAACCTTAATTAAACTTTAGATTTAACTGTGACTTTTTGCAAGTAAGTACTATTGGTGTATTTTTCCCAATCTAAATTATAATCTTAAAAGGAAGGAATTAAAAATCATATTTTAAAAAACATATACATGAATAAAATACAAGAATACATACACAATTGGAAATAATGGCCTTTTATTTTTTCCAGTAAGCTGTTGTTTTGTAAATGTGACACCAGGTTGAGTTTTCCATTTATTTCTAGGAAAAAATTTCATGATTTTAAAGGACTTAATATTATATACCAATATATTTTCAATTAAATTGATTCTTATAAATATTAAAGTTAATTTTTCTATACAGGTAACCCTCCTATAACACGGTATCTTATAACACGATTCGTAAATTGCGGTAAAATTCCTACAACACGTCATCCAATAACACGGTTTTGTTCCAATGTTAGAGCTTGTTATCGGCCGGCGGAAACATGTTCACTCCTTACTTCCTTTGTAATTGAAGCTTGGAAGAAATTTTCAATCAAGCACTGTATCGAAATCATATCTTTGTCGCTGAAAGAAATAAAAACATCAACCTTAAATGCGTGTTGGAAGAAGATATGGCCCTCTTCAGTTGAAACAGAAAACATGCGTGAAACATCAGAAAACGAAATTGGTGCCATATTAAAAGTCACTAAATCAATCGGAGGCAAAGGTTTTGTGGAAATGGCTACTGAAGACATTCAAGTAGCATTAGTGGAAGAAGAAGTTGACGAAGCGGATTTGATGGAAATGGCATTCCTGGATGCAAATCAAATAGATTTTGAGGACGCTAGCTCTGATGAAGATTGTGCAGTTAAGAATTTAACACTAAAAGAATTACAAGAAGGCCTATGCTTAGCGGAAAATCTCGAGCCATTTTTCTTGAAAACAGACCCTTCCACAGAAAGAAGTCAAAAATTCAAAAGGGAGCTGCAAAACTGTTTAACTCCATACCGCGAAATTTACAATGACCTAGTAAGAACTAGTCAGCAAAGTTTGATTACAGATTTTTTTAAGAGGGGAAAATATACAAAAACTTTAAATAGAGAAAAAAGTTCTGAAAGTGAAGGCGATATCGTTCCACCCAAAAAACGCTCTCGGTTGATTGTACTAAGCAGTGACGACGAATAAATTCATTAAAATTAGGGTTGCGTTAGATTAAAATATTTTTTTCTTACTTTGTGTTGGATATACATTTATTATTTAATGAAAATTAAGTTGTTTATGTCGAATTAAAAAAAATATTTGTTTTTAATAAATTTTTGGAACGTAACCCCCTTTTTGTACTAGTTCTGGGTCTCATACTACACGATTTCACACAACACGGCATTTTCTAGGAACCTAACTACCGTGTTATAGGAGGGTTACCTGTATATATAAAATACAATACACACAATTGCTAAAAATTAATGATTATTTAAAATAGTGTAGTAAACAGAATAAAATAAATGAAAAATTATCACTTAATTTTTCATTAGATTTAATTTTAAAATTTATTATTTTTAAATATTTAAAACTACACTTGTTAAAATACAGCATATAGTATATGGAAAATTTAATGAATATGATATCAGTAAGACTTATGAGAAAATAATCAAAAAATTTTTATAAAAAGAATGAAAAGAAAAATACCTAACTTTTCAGTTTAAATTTTCTTTAATTACAATAAAACCATCTTTCCTTAAACTTTTTTTTATTCACAGTTGCAATTTTAGCTGTGAACATTGTAACAACACAAATGAATAGTGTGGTAGGTTGGTTATGGCACAAGGTCCATTAAAAGACAAACTGCATCACTTTATTTTTAAAAAAAGTATTTTTTATTTACTTATTAAATTATAAAAAACCTAAGCAACATTAAAATTGTACTAAAATTCAAAAATTCATGAAAGTATATATAATTTTAATATTTAAAATTATATAATTTCAATACTTAAAATATTAATAACAGAATTTAAATGTAGTGAAGAAAACTTATGCTTTTAAATATGGAAAAAAAAGTTTCTGTGGGGAGGTTCTCCCACCAAATCAAACATTGTTACAATATTAGTATTAAAAGAGGTATAATGATAAAGGTTGAAACATGAACATTCAGGAAACAAATCTGGAACTATTTATAAAATAGAACAATTTTATAGTTTTATTTATTATTTGAAATTTAAATACATAAACTATCATTCAAGGAATTTTGAAAGCGAATTCTGTAATCTTATTTATTATTGAAAGTTTAAATACTTAAAATACAATTGTAAGAATTCTATACCTGCAGAAGGTAATTAGAATAAAATTCTTACACCAATTTTTTTCGGTGCTCTACATGCAAAGCAAAATCCAAAATGAATATAAAAGTCAGAATTTAATTTCAGGCACGATATCTGTAGTGAAATCCAAAATGATTATAAAAGACAGGATTGAAATTCCAACACAATATCCATAATGAAATAAAAAATTTATATAAAAGACAGGATTTGAATTCTGGCACTATATCCATAGCCGAATCCAGAATGAATATTACAGACATAATTTAATTTCAAGTGCTACAACCAAAACAAAATAAAAAATGAATATGGAAAAATAAAGGATTTTAATTGTAGCACTTTAAACCTGAAAAAAATCCAAAATGAAAATGCCAAAAATTTGAATTGCACGCAAGTGTTTCCCATATGTGCGGGGGCGAGATATTCCATCATTGAATTTAGTGACAGATTTGGCAATAAATTGCTTTTAGAGGAAAAAAAAATCAAATTTTACCACATTTGGCGATTTTTTGGGCTTGGCAATCTGTGACCGTAGTATTCAGTTTAGCTGACACAGAAAATGACTCATCATACATTTCACACCATAAATTTAGTTCATTTAAAGATAAATGTCTGTGTGTGAAATGTAAATGAATATCATAAATTTCCTAAGGGATACTATTGATAGAGATTGAAGCATATTGTAGGTATTCGAAATAGAAGAATTATAACTTTTTACAAAAACTATAAGTAATTATTTATGGAAAAATAAAATGATATTAATATTATGCATTTAAATCAATTAAATAGTTTTAATAACAATTACAGTGATGTTACTTAAAAAATCAACATAATTAGCTATAAAAGATTGTACGCAGAAAAAGATAAGCATAAAAAAATTATTATCAAGAGCTATTTATTAATACTTTAGTATTGACTGAATCTAAATTTTGTTTTTGATTAATTTAATTTGAAAACTTAATAAATGTTTTTAAATATTAAGTCAAAAAGTAGTTATGACTACAGTTGATTGTTTCCTTAGAAGTTTATTTTCTCTTTACTTGAAGCTATGTCATGTTGGCAAAGTTCACATTCAAATAAATTACATAAGAATGATTTAAATTTAGTATTTATAAAGAAAAATTCAAGAGGTTTTTTTCTATATTCTTGAAGCATTAAGTGTTTTGCACAGATCTATTTAAATCAAAGTTTTAATGATGTGTGTCATATTTAAGTTAAGTGATACATTTATTTTAAATTGAATTAATTTCATAACATTTTCAAAATTTAATTTTCGAGAATTCAGGAGCAATTCAAAAAATTACAACTGCCTTGTAATTTTTTAACACAATAAATGAGAAGATAAAATAATTTGCCAAGGTGAGACCGTAATACTCAGTTTTACCTTAAAATTAATAATTTCACAAACTACTTATAATTTTTTTTAAAAAAAAGTTATATATTTCAAAAGAAGATTTAACACTATATATTTTGGTTATTATGTGTTTACTTTAAACATAAGAAATAATAAACATATTCTTATTATTAATTCAATAATAGACATTTTCTCTCCATTAAATACTTAATTATATGTATTACATTATTTCTAAGCACTAGTTGATTCTCATGCCTGACTATCAAAATAATGTAAAGATTATCAATAAGTTTATTATAATGTTCATAGTTAGTCACAGTCAAATCTTTGTAGTTGAATTTCATATGGCATTAAAAAGCAACTAATTATCAATAATCAGGGTAATCACCAATTATGGCAACTGTCTTCATTTTGCACAATTTCCTATTTTGTTGTGGTTTCTAGATGTTAAAGTTTCCATTATTTTTACGACATAGATTATTGTAGTCCATTATTTGTTGTTAGTCATTTGGATCAGATTTACTGTACGGGCACCCTTGGCTCAATTTTTTTTGGCACCAAATTTGACAAACATGTTTCTGGACACCCAGCAAACTAGTATTTTGGCAACCCTATTGGTCATTAATTTCTCATGAATATTTACCTATTTAAATCCATTAATATAAAATTTAATAAATTTTTTTATGGATAATTTAACAAATCAACTTTATTATTGTACCACTGATGTTTGAAATCTATAAATCTGCGTTTTTTGTTAATTTTTTAATTAAATTCATTATATGGTCACCCTTGGCGACTTTTTGAAAATTTCGCCAAGGGTGACCATACAGTAAAACTTTATCAGTCATTTTGTTGGTAGACATATTTTTCTTACCAATTGAAATTTATGTCTTTGCTTCTCTTTTTCTAATCAAACTCTTATCATGAAACCACAACAAGAGAATTTCGGCATATTCATTTGCTTTACCGACGTCTCCTCAACTGTGGAATCCGAGGCCATAAAACATTTAATACCAAAAATATGTGTTGAAAATACAGTCAATTTAAAAGAGCACATTGTTGATGATCCAGAGGATGATTTTTTATGCTTCAGTGAATTTAAAATCAATTACAATTTCTGTTCTTTTCTTGCTAGCAATCATAAATATAAATGAAAATATATATTGTTGCTCCAGATTGTGTTAATTTTAATACATTTTCAAATATGTATCTAATCATCCTAATCTTATAAGGCAGTCACAAGCACCAAAAAAGTGAAGAAAATGCAGTAAACATTCATTAAGTATAAGAATAGTATGAAAGTAAACATAGAAAAGTTTTTTTACATGATGTATAAATATAATGGATTAAAGAAAATAAACAAATTTTAATGGTACCCTGTACTACAATAAAACAAAATTCTAAAAATACATGCTTTTTCAAAAAACTTTTATACTGCTAACTTTAACATCACTCAAAAGAGGACCACTAATTTTATCTTATGAAACGCTGATCATGTATGAAACAGTTGTATTGTGTACTTAAGTTAAAGTATAACTCTAAATTATTACTAAATAATTTTAAAATAGCACTTGGGAGTGAAAAAAGGAAATCACGCCAAATCTATACAAGGTAGTAGGATTTTAAGAAAACAAAATTTACTAACTTTCAAACGATGAGAATTCAAATAGTGTAAAAATATAAAGCACATCTACCAAATTTAAGTGTTATATTTAAAAAATTTTAAAATTCAGTGACACAATTTTAGACTACTTTGCATAAATTAATCTGACTTGCCACAAATATCTACTTACAGACCAGATCCTCCTCGAGCATCATTAGCAAATTGATCTGGATCGCGGCCAGTTATTCTTCTAATATTTTCTTCGGCATCTCCTAATTGTTTCTTAGTCAATTCAAATTGTTCTAACAAAGTTTGGTAAGATGAAGAATTCGATTGTTTTTCCATTTTTATGCAGCATTAACAGATGATAAATATGCAAATTTATTGATGAGTAGTAACAATGAACATGAAAAACTTAACAAACAACGTGAGAAAACTTAATAATATTATACACCCACTACTCTTCAGACTATTTCCTACATTTAGCCTAGAGAATATTCTCTAATTAATAAATAATATAAGAACTCAACACTAATGCACACACAACTCTAAACATTAATAATAATCAATCGTAATTCATTTTGCACACTTTTATTATTTTCCTTACTTTAATTAGTTTTTCACGATATTACAGTGTTGCCACTTTTCATCATTCAAAGTTAGTAAAATATATTGTTGTTGTTGTTCTCCTATGACACTTGGGCAAGCCAAGCTCGATTTTGCATTTGGCAGTGCAAATTAAGTCAATAAGGAGTGTCTTTCGTTTGGATCAGAGCACCACGAAGGTGAAAGTACGACTTTGCTCTTTTTAATGTGCCTCGCGTAATTTTGAACTACTGTCAGGGACGAATCCACACCTGAGCTTCTACCCTCCTCTCCACATCCACGCCAAAGCAGCGGTAGGATTTTGAACGTCACAAATTAACGTGGACACGTCCCCGACCCACGGAGCTCCAGCAACCCAGTGAAGGAGAGTACACCGTGGTCACCTTCCCAACCACTGCCCGCGGCAAATGATGCTGAGCTTACGGAAAGCGGCGTGAAGCTACTGAGCCACTGGAACTCATGTAAAATATATTAAAAATATTGCATGGCAAAATTGCACGTGGAGCGAAAAGGAAGTCGTAAAATTTTCAAGATAGTGGATGAGAAATACCGTCGATATTGTTGGCAGTTCTGTAGGGTGCAATGGAATTGTAATAAATGGCTTTTACTTTTGATAATTTCGTAATAATTATAAATAATCAAGGAAATCGAAATTTTAAACTTTGATATGGGGACATGACTTGAAATTTTTATGACTGCAGTAATTACTGCAGCCAAAAAATACCAAACTTATAAATGGAGAAAGATATGATTCTCGTTCCAGAAGATAACAAATTTGGATTGACTTGCCAGGAGAATCAATCGATATTGAAACTTCAAATTTTCAAATAATATTCTACAGTATTAAAATTTAGAGAACACCTTTGAAAGTTGTTCATAGTTACCAAAAACTTACTTTATTTAAAAGTTCTTGGGTGGCAGTTGAAAATGATGTTGTTGTTGATGAAAGAATTAAAAACAATGAAAGAAGAATTATTTTTTGTATAGGTTTCAAATAAAAACTCAATCTTACTCAAGGCGAGTTATAAGCCTATGAGCAAAGCTCCAAAACAGTTTATTTTTGTGGAAACCTAACCTAATCAACGAAAGAATTACCTTGTTACACGCAGCCTATAGTAATGGAACAGAAAAACTGGCTGCGTTTTTCATTAGAAACTTTTTAAAGCCTAGATGTTTTTAAAGTATTCAATAAATACCATCTGCATATCATGCTAACATTAAAGCATAAAGCCCCTATTACATTAGAGTTGCCCAGACTTCAGTTTGAGCAACTCCCGTAGACTTAACATTACGTGACGTCACAGCTAAAAATTTGAGCAACTCGTTCTATCCGTCCAATAATATTACAGATTTTTTTCACAGCTGCGCAGTTGAAATTTGTAAATCATTTTGTTTTCGCCAAGTTTCATGCCAAATGAAAGATTATTGGCGTTATAAGTTGCCGAGAATGAGCAACTTTTTTGTGCATGCAGCAGCAACTCGAGCAATTCATATCGCCAATGATTTTAAACACGGATCATGTTTTGTCTTTTTTCGCCAAGTGGAAGTAATAACATGGAAATAAGTGATTGATTTTAATTATTGTATTCCATTTCAATCTAGCAGAATTGCCGGTATTAAAAACAAACAAAAAGGAAATGCTCTTCAGTTAGAAATAATCAACTTAATAAACTCATTTGATGAAGATTAAAAAGTTTTTTGTCTTTATTGTATACGTTTTCAATATTACAGATGAAACACTTAATAAATTTAATAGATAGTTAAAAACTCAGATAATTAAAATTGTTTTTAATTTCTTCAGCAAAGTAGATGAGAAGTGTTCCAATTTCAATATTTATTAAATTTACTGAGTTTTCAAACATTAATTTCATTTAAAGTTTTGTTAGTTATTCAATACATGAGACTATTTTGTCATTTTACAATGTTTACAGTTTGTGTTGAACTTACGTTTGCATATTTAAACTGAAACTTCAGTCGAAATAAGTATGCCATATAAAAATATTTAGTGTTAATTTTACTTTTATTTTTTCATTACATTAATTTCCTGTTTTTCTTTTTAGCAAGTTAATGCATTATAATTAAATGTTGAAGGCACAAGCATTTTGGTTTATTATTTACAAATACATATTTATAAGATTTCATTATTATTCTTCATAAAATTAAATTCTTTCATACATTTTTCCCTGGAACACACTTACATAATGTTCATTTACTCATCCAAAATATATTGCAATTTTACAACTAACTTCAATTTACATTTGACAGTATGTATAAATTAGACTCAAAAATAAATTCCTATAATGATGAAAATACTGGAGTGTACAAATAAAATACTGAAATGATTTTAATGTAAGCAAAACTTTTTCTTTAAATAAACTGTTCCGTACCCATAAGCGCTGTGAGAGCAGCGCCATCTTTGTTTATGGAAAAAAACATACACACACTGAAAAAACTGTGAGACCAGGAGTCGAGCTACGGCCTTGGAGGAGGGCAGTTGTAAAATGAGAGAGGTGAAGTTACGAAAAATAAAGAGTTTTTGTTTTGTTTAAATTTTACAGTCCACTTATTCATATACCAGAGCTACACACTAAAACATCTGGTCCCCTTCGCCGGAGTTTTTTGAGGAGATATTGCCTACAACGAGTGCGAGAATGAGTGCCAACTGTCTTTGAGAGCGATATCAGTTGCTTGAGGTATGTGCTTGAGCTTTTTTGGTCATTCACTCCCATGAGATAATTTATATTATCAGTTCGAATTTTATTTTGTTGAGCTTAATAACTATGTTTATAATTTGTGTTGTTAATTAACTTAATTATATATAAATTTAAAAATTGAGTTTTGAGTTTCGTTTTCAAAATGTTTAAAAACGTGAATAAAATTGATTTGCAAATTGCGGCTACAGAGTTAGGAGAGGTCATTACTGATAAAATGACAATTGTAGAGTTAACGAACATTATAAAGAATAATGTCACGTTTAAAAATGAGCCAGAATATGTAGCTGATCTCTTAAAATCTATAAAAGAGAACCGTTTACTAGAATTAGAGACAATTGAGAAAAATAAGCAAACAGAGTTGCAATTAGAGCAAATAAAATTAGAGAGAATGAAAGCTGAATTAGAATTAACACGCTTGAGAGTAGATGCAAAAATTGTTGAAACTAATTCAGAAAATAAAACGGAAGACTGCAACTCTTTAGATTCCTTAATAAAAAGCATTAAAACATTAACAATTAAAATACCGAGTAAACCAGAAGGCTGGAATCTATTTTTTACTTCTTTGGAGAGAGCATTTGTAACAAAAAATGTTTCAAATAAATTTAAATCAGAGATTCTTTTAAATTTGCTCGGTGAAAAAGCATCAAATGTAATTACTTACATAGGCGACGAGGAATTAAATAATTATGAAAAAGTTAAAGAAATTATTCTCAGAGAATTTGAGCCCACACCACAATCATGTTTAGAGCAATTCAGAAAAACAACAAGACACCCAAATGAAACTCATGTCCAGTTCGCTTCGCGCTTAACAACAAGTTTCGATTACTACTTAAAATTGAGAAAAGTGGCTGATTTTGCGAAATTAAAACAATTAATTGTATCTGATAAATTATTTCAAACAATAGATAGAGAAACCGCTGCTCATATCAGTATTAGACAGTCAGATACTTGGTTTGAACCCATAAAATTAGCAAAAGAAATTGATTTATTTTATGTATCCCGAGGGAAACCGCTAACGGTAGAAAATAAACTAGTGAATCCGAAAACACACCCCGCAAATCAAAGAAATACTTCTAGAGTGTTTTTCTCCGATTTTAAGAATTCAAAATGTCTCCTTTGTTCGGAAAATCATCCTTTATATAAATGCAAAAATTATATGGATTTGCCTATTTCTGATAGAGTAGAGATAGTTAAGAAAAATAATTATTGCTTTAACTGCCTTGGTAAACACCAAGTAAGTAACTGCAAATCGCGGTTTTCATGTTATTTATGTCAAAGAGAGGGAGTCAAAAGGCGGCATCATTGCTCTTTGCATTTTCCGAGAACTGAGGAGTTACCACCTGCACAAAGTGAAAGCGTTAACCGACCCTTATCAGCCCCCCGTGAAGAGTCTTCACTTTCCCCACTTGCCCCGATCTTCCCTTCTAACCAAAACAACCCAGTTCTTTCTACTCGAGTCGTAAATCTGTCAAAAACTGTTTTGCTTAGTACGGTAAACTGCTTGCTAAGAGATCATGGAGGAAATTTTTACAGAGCGCGTGCGATTTTAGATCAAGGCTCAATGAATAATTATATAACGACTGATTGTGCAAATAGTTTAGGCTTAAAGCGAAATAAAACAAATTTGACAGTTTGTGGTATAGGTGATACATGCACAACAATTAAATCGGTTGCTAAAACTACAATTTCTAATTTAGAGGGAAATTTTAAAAAAGAGTTAGAATTTTTAGTTGTTTCTAAAATTACTGATTTCATGCCGTCAAAGATGCTTAAAGTTAATGTACCAGAGTTAAAACATGTAAAATTAGCAGATGAAAACTTCAATAAACCAGGATGCATAGATTTACTTTTAGGCGCTGAAATATTTTACGAATTATTACGTCCAGATCAGATTTTTCCTGTAAATAGTGATTTGGTTCTTCAAAATACCGTTTTTGGTTATGTAGTTAGTGGAAGCTTACCCACTGCAATGGGGGAAAAGTACATTGCGGATTTATTAAAGATAATACTGCTTTACATGAAGCAATAGAGAGATTTTGGGAGATAGAAAATGTTGAAACTAAAATTTCTAAAAATAAAGAAGCAATAATATGTGAAGAACATTTCAAAACAAATGTTAAGAGAGACAGTACAGGGAGATATATAGTTAAAATGCCATTAAAAGAAGACCCAATGTGTTTAGGTAAATCAAAAGAAATTGCATTAAAAAAATTAAATTCATTATGGAATCGTTTTTTAAGAGAGCCTGAATATTTAAAATTATATAAGGAATTTTTAAGCGAGTATGAGAAATTGGGTCACATGACAGAAATTCCAGATTGTAAGGAAGAAGTAGGAACGTATTATATACCCCATTTAGGTATTTATCGCCCTGATAAAAGTTCTACAAAACTTCGCGTAGTATTTAACGCATCTTCTCAAACAACTTTAGGAAATTCACTTAATTCCTTACAATTTAATGGTGGTACTTTACAAGAGGATCTTTTTTCAATAATGGTGAGGTTTCGTAAACATATTTATGCCTTTGTAGCAGATATTAAACAAATGTATAGAATGGTTTTAATTGATCCTAATCAAACTAAACTTTTGAGAATTCTTTGGAGAGGGGGAGTGGATGAACCAGTTAAAACTTATGAGCTCAAAACAGTTACGTATGGCACAGTTAGTGCACCATACCTTGCAACTAGAGTGCTTTTTCAGCTATCAACAGATGAAAAAGAGAAGTACCCCCTAGCATCACCCGTCTTAGAGAGCGACTTCTACATGGACGATGTGCTTAGTGGTGCTGCCACTATAACTGAAACCAAACAGCTTCAAACTGAACTGGAGTATATCCTAAGGAGTGGAGGAATGACGCTACACAAGTGGTGTAGTAATCATTCGGAATTGAAGACAGGCTCTGATAATGAGTACAATTTCCAGGAAGAGACAAAGGCGTTAGGAGTTCTGTGGAGACACAGCACAGATCATTTCACCTTTCAAATACATCTTGAGAGTGCAATTCCCCCAACGAAAAGATCAGTGCTTTCTACAATTGCAAGAACTTTTGATCCCCTTGGCCTCTTGGGTCCAGTGATAACTAAAGCCAAGATTTTCTTGCAAAAACTTTGGTGTTTAAATCTAGAGTGGAGTGATGCCCTTCCTGCAATGGAAGCACAGCAATGGCAGAACTTTATTGAAACTTTGCCAACGATCAACAATGTTAAATTTAAACGATGCATATTGATAGACAAATCAATGCACATTGAGCTCCATGGATTTGCGGATGCATCTGAGTCTGCGTATGGATGTGTCATCTATTGCAAATCAACATCTGAGGCTGGAGATTCTGAAGTGACTTTGGTTTGTAGCAAATCACGAGTGGCACCCCTTAAGAGAGTTACAATCCCGAGGTTGGAACTGTGTGCAGCAGTTCTCTTAGCGAAGCTGATTACAAAAGTTAAAGATGCCTTAAAGCTTAAGGAATGCAGTAAGAACATCTATTTGTGGAGTGATTCCATGATAACTCTTTCGTGGATCCGGAAGGAGCCTTACCTGCTGAAGACGTTTGTTGCCAACCGAGTTACTCTAATACAGGACTTGACAGAGATTCATCAGTGGCGCCACGTGTCATCGAGGGACAATCCTGCTGACCTTATCTCGAGAGGAATGGAACCTAATAAACTTATTGAAAGTGAACTTTGGTTTAACGGCCCAAGTTTCCTTGCTGAAGAAGACTATCCCAACCGAGAAATTCCTGCATTAGTGATACAAGATGAGTTTACCTCTGAACTGAGAAATATGCCTCAAAATGACTCATCTGTGTTGACTTTAACTTCAAATTCCTTTATTTCTGACTTACTCAACATTAGTAATAATTATACTAAAATTTTGCATGTTGTAAGTTATATTTTCAGATTCCTATACAACTTAAAGAGCTCTACTAAAAGGAGGATAGGAGAATTGTCAACTGAAGAAATCAAGGTAGCAGAAAAATTCTTAGTAAAAGAGGTTCAGAGACTAGAATTCCCATCCGAAATGAAATGTTTAGGTCAACAAAAACCAGTACCTGATAAAAGTAAGATAAAATGTTTATGCCCCTTTTTAGATCAGGATGGATTATTAAGAGTAAATGGTAGGATAAAAAATGCAAGTATAAATTTCAATAGTAAATTTCCTATTATTCTTCCAAAGGGCCATAAGCTCACAAAAATCATTATAGAAATGTATCATAAGCGATATTTTCATTTAGGGCCAACTGCTTTGCTGAATTATGTCAGACAAAAATTTTGGCCTATACAAGGTAAAACAACGTGTCGAAAAATTGTGCATGATTGTATTACATGTTTTAAAGTTAAACCTATAGGAGTTGAGCAATTAATGGGTGATTTGCCTAAAGAGAGAGTTACTCCAAATTTCCCATTTAATTGCTCAGGAGTTGATTTCTGTGGACCATTTAATATTAAATATAAACATCAAAGAAAAGGTGTCTTGCACAAAGTATATGTATGTATTTTTATATGTTTGGTTACCAAAGCCATTCATCTTGAAATGGTAACAGATTTAACATCAGAAGCTTTCATTGCCTGTTTAAAGAGATTTGTTGCTCGTAGAGGCATATGTTCAAAACTATATTCCGATAATGCAACAAATTTTATAGGTGCAAATAAAGAATTGTCCAGACTGCACCATTTAGTTTTAAAACCAGATGAGAAACTTGCAAATTATCTTTCAACAGAGGGAATTGATTGGCATTTTCTTCCTCCTAGAGCCCCCAACTTTGGTGGTTTGTGGGAGAGTGGTGTGAAAATATTTAAATTTCATTTTACTAGAGTGTGTTTCAATGCTAAACTTAATTATGAAGAGTTTTTAACTGTCATTACTCAGATAGAGGGTATTCTTAACTCCAGACCGCTTGTACCTCTGTCCTCAGATACTGATGTGTATGATGTATTAACACCTGCTCACTTCCTAATTGGTAGACCTTTAAATGCTATTGTTGAACCTAATTTAATTGACATTAATGAAAATAAATTGAGTAACTGGAAGAAATTAACAAAAATTATTCAAATTTTTTGGAAGAAATGGCAGGTGCAATATCTTAACAATTTACAACAGAGGTCCAAATGGAGAATTGAGAAAGAAAATGTTAAAATCAATGAGATAGTGCTCATCAAAGATGAAAATCTACCTCCTCAAAAATGGTCATTAGGTAGAATAGTGCAACTCTATCTGGGCGATGACAAACGGGTCAGAGTTGTTAAAATAAAAACTTCTTCAGGAATTTTCAAAAGACCCATTTCAAAAATTTGTATTTTACCTATTAGTATATAATTGTTATTATATTTTATGTATTACCTTTAATAATTTGTGTTTATATTAATTTTTGGGTTTTTGTGTTTATATAATGTTTATATTAATTATGTGCGTAAGTTTTTTTTAAATTATTTATATGTTCATTGGTTGAATGTAACATTGCAACGTGGGGCGGAATGTTCCGTACCCATAAGCGCTGTGAGAGCAGCGCCATCTTTGTTTATGGAAAAAAATATACACACACTGAAAAAACTGTGAGACCAGGAGTCGAGCTACGGCCTTGGAGGAGGGCAGTTGTAAAATGAGAGAGGTGAAGTTACGAAAAATAAAGAGTTTTTGTTTTGTTTAAGTTTTACAGTCCACTTATTCATATACCAGAGCTATACACTAAACATAAACATTAAAATATTATTCCTGTATATATTGTTTATTAAATTGATATAAATCAATATAAAATTTTAATAATTAAAAGCCTTTTTCAATTGTTTTTATGATGAAGCATTTTTAACATATTACAGTATAAAACTAGTTAAAAATCAAATTTAAAAAGGGCTGTGTTACAATTTTATGTGTTAAAAAGTTACAATTTTAATAATGAAATTAAATACAATATTTGATTAAAATAGAAATCTTGTATTTGTTCCTATTTGCGATGTAAATACGAATAATGTGAAAGTATAAAAAATTTAGATGATTGCTATATTTGCAAAATAATTTAATTCACATCATGGTCAATATAGAGAGTATTTTGACTTTCATTGTAAAGCAATTAACTAATCATTGAAATGAACAATAAAGACTAATTGCAGTCACTACTGAACAATTAGAGATGAGTGTCATATAGATGAGCTTTCTCCATACACGCCTATCATCGAGTGCTTAAGAGTTTTACAATGAGCAATAACAAGTACAATAAATGAATATGACCCACAACTTATGTGAACTCTTCCTAAAATAAAATTCACTGTAGGTATTCAAATGCCTCACCATGACCTTCAATTGCAAGATTATCAGCTATGAGGCTAAATAGCACTTCATTCTTTTAGTTTCATACAAATTTCATAACATTTTTTTCAATTTGAAAATGTAATATGAAACAAACTATTCATATAATGTCATCACAAAATGCTATCAATTATTTCTTTTCTTCATTTTTTCCCACAAAACTTAAAAATATATATATTCATTCAAAATATGCTTGTCATTTTATTGCAGATTATAGTTTAAGAAACTGCATGTAAATAAAGATAGTATAAAGAATCTCTGCTTTTATGTGGTGTGTTTGTTTAAATGTAATAAATAATTAGATTTAAAAATGCATCTTATTTTAATATGCCCCAATATTTACTTTAATAAAAAAGAGAAATAATTGATTTTTTCATTTTAAAAATAAATTATAAATTAAAATTCATAACTAATATATATTTTTTTAAAAGATATAATTTTTGTGCATTTCCTCAACTTTTAAAATAGTAATTTGAGTTTCTTTTTTTAATACATCAATAGTTAATCATTAATTATTTATAAACATTGTTGTTAAGAAATTATTTTTGTATAGGAAAACCTTACAATACAATATATACAATTTTGTGTGGTGTTTGTAGAATTTCATGTTTAAATTGAAGCTTCAATCTGAAATTATTTTTTGTTTCAAATTCTTAGTCTTTTTATTTAAGAATAAATTATACACATAAAAATGTGTTACTTATGTATTAGCATTGATTTTCACGTCGGCAGAGATTATCTTTCCCCATCTTAAGAGTAAAGGTTCACATGAAGCAAGATGGTGTAGAGTAAATAAAATTTGGCTACAAATTAAATTCCCAAATTAGAATTCATTATGAAATGTGGACACCCTCTGAGTAAAATATGGCAACCTTAAAAATGTTAGCCAAAAAAGGGATCTATTATTAAATCTAGTAAAGCTGTTATTTTCTTACAGCAAACCTGAAAGAAATCTCAAGCATTCATTGGACGAAGAGAACGAGTTGCTCAAATTTTAACCTGTGACGTCACGTAATGTTAAGTCTACGGGAGTTGCTCAAACTGAAATCTGGGCAACTCTAAAGCCCCTATTACATTAGAGTTGCCCAGATTTCAGTTTGAGCAACTCCCGTAGACTTAACATTACGTGACGTCACAGCTAAAAATTTGAGCAACTCGTTCTATCCGTCCAATAATATTACAGATTATTTTCACAGCTGCGCAGTTGAAATTTGTAAATCATTTTGTTTTCGCCAAGTTTCATGCCAAATGAAAATTATTGGCGTTATAAGTTGCCGAGAATGAGCAACTTTTTTGTGCATGCAGCAGCAACTCGAGCAATTCATATCGCCAATGATTTTAAACACGGATCATGTTTTGTCTTTTTTTCGCCAAGTGGAAGTAATAACATGGAAATAAGTGATTGGTTTTAATTATTGTATTATATTTCAATCCAGCAGAATTGCCGGTATTAAAAACAAACAAAAAAGAAATAATCTTCAGTTAGAAATAATCAACTTAATAAACTCATTTGATGAAGATTAAAAAATTTTTTGTCTTTATTGTATACTTTTTCAATATTATAGATGAAACACTTAATAAATTTAATAGATAGTTAAAAATTCAGATATTTAAAATTGTTTTTAATTTCTTCAGCAAAGTAGATGAGAAGTGTTCCAACTTCAATATTTATTAAATTTACTGAGTTTTCAAACATTAATTTCATTTAAAGTTTTGTTAGTTATTCAATACATGAGACTATTTTGTCATTTTACAATGTTTACAGTTTGTGTTAAACTAACATTTGCACATTTAAACTTAAACTTCAGTAGAAATAAGTATGCCATATAAAATATTTTGTGTTAATTTTACTTTTATTTTCATTACATTAGTTTCCTGTTTTTCTTTTTAGCAAATTAATGCATTATAATTAAATGTTGAAGGTACAAGCATTTTGGTTTATTATTTACAAATACGTATTTATATGATTTCATTATTCTGCATATAATTTAATTCTTTTATACATTTTTTCCCTTGAACACACTTACATAATGTTCATTTACTCACGCAAAATATGTTGCTATCTTACAACTCCATTTGCTTTTAACAGTATGTAAATTAGACTTAAAAATAAATTCCTATAATGATGAAAATACTGGAGTGAATATAATAAAATAGAGTGAAATGATTTTAATGTAAGCAAAAATTTATATTTAAATAAACATCAAGATATTATTCCTGTATATATTGTGTATTAAATTAATATAAATCAATATAAAATTTTAATAATATCAAGCCTTTTTTCAATTATTTTTTATGATGAAGCATTTTTAATATATTATAGATTATAGTAAAGCTAGTTAAAATCAAATTTAAAAAGGGCTGTGGGTAAAATGAGTGCTTAGAATGTTAAATAATTAGGAGAATAACGAGTGAGAAAAATCATTAAGCCTTTTTCTAGCTGCAACTACATTATTTACAAGATATGAAGTTTTTGCAATACAAGTGCTGTTACAAGATATGAAATAGAAATCTTGTATTTGTATAAATTCTCACCAAGTTACAAAAATTTTAATAATGAAATTAAATCAATATTTGATTAAAATAGAAATCTTGTATTTGTTCCTATTTGCAATGTAAAAACAAATAATGTGAAAGTAAGTATAAAAAATATAGATGATTGCTATATTTGCAAAATAATTTAATTCACATCATAGTTAATATAGAGAAATATTAACTTCCAATGTATAAAGCAATTAACTAATCATTGAAATGAACAATAAAGACTAATTGCAGTCACTACTGAACAATTAGAGATGAGTGTCTTATAGATAAGCTTTCTCCATACATGTCTATCAAGTGCTTGAGAGTTTTACAATGGGCAATAACAAGTGCAATAAATGAATATGACCCACAACTTATGTGCACTCTTCCTACAAGAAAATTCACTGTAAATATTCAAATGCCTCACCATGACCTTCTATTGCAAGATTATCAGCTATGAGGCTAAATAGAACTTCATTCTTTTGGTTTCATACAAATTTCTTAACATTTTTTTCAATTTGAAAATGTAATATGAAACAAACTATTCATATAATGTCATCACAAAATGCTATTAATTATTTCTTTTCTTCATTTTTTTCCCACAAAACTTAAAAATATAAGTATATATTCATTCAAAATATACTTGTCATTTTATTGCAGATTATAGTTTAAGAAACTGCATGTAAATAAAGATAGTGTAAAGAATCTCTGCTTTTTTGTGGTGTTTTTGTTTAAATGTAATAAATAATTAGTTTAAAAATGCATCTTATTTTAATATGCCACAATTGAGATTTACTTTAATAAAAAAGAGAAATAATTGATTTTTTTCATTTTAAAAGTAAATTATAAATTAAAACTCAACTAATACATATTTTTTTTAAAAAAATATAATTTTTGTGCATTTCCTCAACTTTTAAAATAGTAATTTGTGTTTCTTTTTTTAATATATCAATAGTTAATCATTGATTTTTTATAAACATTGTTGTTAAGAAATTATTTTTGTATAGGAAAATCTTACAATACAATATATACAATTTTGTGTGGTGTTTGTAGAATTTTATGTTTAAATTGAAACTTCAATCTGAAATTATTTTTTCTTTCAAATTCTTAGTCTTTTTTATTTAAGAATAAATTATACACACAAAAATGCGTTACTTATGTACTAGCATTGATTTTCCCGTCGGCAAAGATTATCTTTCCCCATCTTAAAAGTAAAGGTTCACACGAAGCAAGATGGCGTATAGTAAATAAAATTTGGCTACAAATTAAATTCCCAAATAAGAATTCATTATGAAATGTGGACACCTTCTGAGTAAAATATGGCAACCTTAAAAATGTTAGCCAAAAAAGGGATCTATTATTAAATCTAGTAAAGCTATTATTTTCTTACAGCAAACCTGAAAGCAATCTCAAGCATTGATTGGACGAAAAGAACGAGTTGCTCAAATTTTAAGCTGTGACGTCACGTAATGTTAAGTCTACGGGAGTTGCTCAAACTGAAATCTGGGCAACTCTAATGTAATACTATGTATATTATATATAATCAGATGTGTTTTTGGTATCAAAAAATACTTGAAGTCTAACTTCACTAGCAGAAAAACGAAGATTCTAATTTACAAAAGCTTAATCAGTCCCTTTCTTACATTCGCTGCTGAAACTTGACCAATGACAGAAACAGTGATACTTTTAAAAATACCACATTTCTGTTCAAAAAATTCGATTGGTATATATAAGATTTAAAATAAAATATGGTGAGTCAATAAAATCATCGCATCTGCGTTGTATTATTTTCGCTTCTCCGTAAAAAAACATGCAATTTTTTTAGGATCATAAGCGGAGGTAGTGGAAAAATAACATATTTTTTCAAAAACATCATTTTTATCGATGAATCCATAGAAATGTGTACAGTAAAAAATACAAATACAAAATCGACTTACCAAAACCAGATTCAGAAAGCCTAAAATGCTGAGGTTGCCAGAAATAAACCAACATCGCTAACAATATGGCGCCAAATTGGCAAGAAACTGAGAGACACCCTAAAGTTTAGGCCACTCAATCACGAGAAATACATTTGAGAACGAGGTTCTGCGTATTATGACTGAAACATAAAAAAGAAAAATCACATCACGCATTCCATCATGATAGCCGGAAATGTAACTAAAAAGAAATTTCCCTAAACAATTTGCATTCTTTTATCTTTATCATATAAACAAAATTTTTTCTAAATTTTATTGATTACTTTTCCTATATCTGCTGGGCTAAGGGACTAAACATAAACAACGTCTACGTATCAAACTAAAGTGGCGAGGTCGATCCCTGTGATGGCATGTTCCAATTCAAATTTTCATACTATGTATATTATATATAAGCAGAGAGATAATAGATTATAATTAAACTCTTAGATTATAACAAAATTTAGATGCATGTTACAATATGTGTATATTACGATAAGGTACGCCTTACTGTGTAGTTCAGAATTAGATTATGGGGAAGTATGTTGTCAAAACATTTTAGCGCATTGATTTGATATCGAACCTATTACCTGCAAAACCCAAAGCGGATTCTTTATCTGAGCAGATTGTGCTTGGACTTACTATAGTGGGTGGCTTAAACTATCTGTATACGCTGAAAAATTGATTTTCGACTATGTGTGCCACTTTATTTATTTATTTATTACATTACATATATTCAGACTTGTATGCTTGATTCTTGAGATCCACTTGTAAGTCTTTGTCAATAATAGGACAAATAGCACAATGACAGATGTACAACCACAGAAGAATTACGAAGAAAACACCCAGGGACCACGGTGGGAATCGAACCCACACTCCTACGCTCTCAAGCGATTAGCGGTGATGCTTTAGACCACTCAGCCACGGAGCGCCCCCACTTTATTTTAATTTACAAACGTAATACTCAGAACTTTCCAGTTTCCAAAACAATTTTTTATTTTGAAATGAAAATTAAGCTGCCGGAATTTAAAAATACGAGTACATAGCGTCTTTTGAAAAAATGAAGCAGGAAATTTCATTTTCAAAACAGAAGTGGTAACAAAAAGTAATATTTTACTTTTTTGTTATTTTTTTAAATTAATGTTTTTATCTATAAATGTGCTGAATGATTACCTTAAATATGAGACCATTATTTGGCTTATACATTCAGAAAGAAATGGCAACATCGTCGCTATCACAAGCGAAACTATTACTTTAAAGGCGATTTTTTTCAAAACTTTTGTTTCTCACAAAATCTTCAAACCTCCTTTTATTCGATTTCTCAAGTAATTATGAAGACACTTGTATGAAATTTGGCCTACATGTTTCAAGTGTTATTATCTATGAAATGAAGTAAATTTATGGAGAACTTTTTTTTATTTACAGCTATTTTTAAAGGGAATGTACTGTAAAATTTCATAAAAAATATTAATATTACTGTATATTTTTAACCACATCTTCTTTATCACTGAGTATTTTTAAACATAAAGTGGTTGTTCCTTTCGTTCTTGTTGAAGTCTTGTGACTATGCTACTTTATTACTGTTCTCACATTGGTTTAAAACATGCAAGACATTAGATAACGTTTCATCCACATTAAATCGCATTGAAACGGCGTTGTAAATCCGACATGTCCAAGAATAAGCTGCCTGCATCCAAATCACATTCTTCGAGCGGCAGCAAACAAGGCGAAGTTCACTATCGAATGTTTGAGAATAGGGTCGAAGCTCATTTTATTAATAAAACGACTTCTTATATAAGAAGCAAAGCATCGCTTTGAGAAGCCATTGTCCATGGATTCAAGCCATTAACATATGGACAATAGCAGAAAAAGCAACATGAAAAAGACAAAATGCATACACTTTATGCCATTTTGTTAAAAATTCACTCTAATTTACTAGAATTTAAGTCAAAGATAACCGATTTGACTAAAAATGCGCTATGCGTGATTAAGATTTGTCTAATTTTATGTTTTTATATTATAATTTAAGTAAAAATAAGATAAAAAGTAAATTAAAATTTAATTCTAAGGAAAAGCTGCCACAAACGTAGGCGGATATTTTAATTTTAGAATTTTTTGGTACTTTTCTTATAAATGGGGTTCTTTGAGTTGCGGAGTCATGGATTCATATGGTTAACATCAATAACGCGATCATTATCTGTAACCGTTAGCTTTAAATATGAGTCCACTCGCGTTGGATGAGAGACAGAAGAGACTTCGTTCAACGCACTTTTCTCACTAAAGCTGTGCGGAGGCGGGGGATCGGGGAGGATTCCGGCATGACTGAGGGATCCATACTTGGCATTCTGAGAGCCGGAATTGGGAATCATTTGTTACGAGACGATGGAGCCAATCTCTGGATTCTGAGCCAAATTAGGTAATCCCGAAGGAAAGGTGGATCCCTTATCCTACCCTGGGAAACACTGCGCCGGCGAATATTCGAATTATGGGAGAATTCCAAAACAGAAATAACTGGCCTATTGTTAACGTTAAAGCTCGCTTTTCACTCCTTATCCTTTAAAAAGGCATTCCTTCCCCCCCCAAAGTGAAGAAATGCTCGCGCTTTATTGCAATTTTACCGCCGCTTCCAATAAATATTGCTCGAAACAAGAAATTACACTAAAATTCCAGAGGCATGGAGTTCTAGAAATTCTCTTTTCCATTACTTCCTGGGAAGAGCCCGGGGAATAAATTGTGAACCAGCAATTTCCCGGATACTTTAAAGATCCGTTGCCGGGGATATGCAGATGATCGTTATTCCGAGCAGCTTGATTAAATATTGGCAACACATTCCTAACGATGACCTTTGAGGTCACTGGGGAAAAAAAGAGGGAGAATTTCGCCTTAAATATTTTTATGTATTTAAAAATAAATAAATGATGATATAGAGAACTATTTCCTCTCTCTTTAGAATGAAAGTTTGAAATTTCTGAAATATCGTCAGCCTTAATGAATTTTAATGCTTTTATATTGCCAAGACTTTGAAAATAAAAAGAAACCAATTTAATGCTCGATATTAAGAGGCAGCTTGTGGAATTTCAATATGCTGTTCGGCAAAAAAAGAATAATCATTCTTGAAGTTGAAGAATTTTATCACCAACAAGCAATATATATTATATATAAGTTTTCATTTGTGTTAAGGTACGAAGAAAAATATGTTTAATCTCTCATTCGGCGAGAGAGCAGACTTATTTGTTCTTCAGTTTAACCTAAAAAAGTTTTTAGTTAGAACAGCTGTTGTTTAGAAATAAATTACATTAAAACAATTAAGTAATGGCTGCTTATATATACTTAGAACCATTTTTCAGTCTTTATGTAGAAATATTTCGCGTATTAACTCTAAAGTGATAATATCTTTACATTATCTCTCTCACATCAGGCTCGAATTTAATGCTAATCCCCTATCATTTCACAATTATCGAAATAAATTAAACATATGCTTGCTTAAAATTATCAAAACATAAAATGTAATCATTTTTATTTATAAATTCATTATAAAAGCACGAATTCAATTTTAAACATATATTATTATTTTGTAACATATTTACAAAATAATTTATTGTTGTTGTGATTGGATTGTTCTTTCTAATTAGTTCATTATTAACCATGATTACCATGTTTTTCTCATAAGCACCTCACTATTTTTCGTAATCAACTTATAAAATTATAAGACCAAAACAAGAAAGAAAGTAAGATGTATTATATTATTATTAAAAAAATTACAAGACGATCTTTAAACTCAATTTTTTTTCATATCATACACTATGCCGTACACATTTTTTCCTCTTCCACAAACATTTATGCTCAAAACACAATATTTTTTTAAGAAAATGAAAATTGTTTGCAGAAGAAATTTTGCTTTAAGAACGGAGACCTCCACCTCTCTGTTCTTAAAGCAAACAAAATTACAATTTTTTTTGTTTAATAGCCAACACCGGGGAATTAACCCTTCATTACAACAAGGCTGGTAACTGTTACTTATTTATCGTTACCCGGTGGACATTTGTGAACCAAGTCAAGAAGGTGAGTAGAATTATCCACGTCATTTCATCCCAAAACCTTTTATAGGGTGGGCCACATTCATTCATTCATTATCATCTCAGAAGAAAGGACTGGGAAGGAAATTCCCAAATAAGAATTCATTATGAAATGTGGACACCTTCTGAGTAAAATATGGCAACCTTAAAAATGTTAGCTAAAAAAGGGATCTATTATTAAATCTAGTAAAGCTGTTATTTTCTTACAGCAAACCTGAAAGAAATCTCAAGTATTGATTGGACGAAAGGAATGAGTTGCTCAAATTTTAAGCTGTGACGTCACGTTATGATAAGTCTACGGGAGTTGCTCAAACTGAAATCTGGGGAACTCTATAGGGGTGAATTCAATGAGCTTTAGATTTTGATATATAATTGGCAACACTTCCTTTTGTTGATACTGTTGAATGTTGTGGCCATGTGTTTTCATTCTTGATAAAATTTATTTTAACGCTGTATATCCTAGATATCTTTTGCAATATATATTTTAATATTTTCCTTATACTTTCACATTTACGGAGTAAGGAAATATTATTTATTGTTGCTATTTATTTCTTATAATTTTATTTATATTTAATTATTTCCAAGTATTTTTATAATAGACCTTTATTTACCTACTTCATAAAATGTTCTGCCTTGTCATTGTTATTTCTATTGCGTATAGTTCAAAGAGGGATAATTATTCTGACTTATACATAAATATGTTTGTGTAACTACTGTGGGAAACTATGAATTCAAAATATAGAAAAATTTGGACTGTTAAAAAGTAATTAGAGTTTTATGCTTGGCATCTCTATTGATAACTTCTGTTGAAACTTCTGGTTATATTTTCTTTGAAAATGCTACTTGTTTATGCAATGAATATATTAAGATGAAAATAAGAACGTATATGTCAATTACAGAGAAAACAGTTATCATTTTACGAGTTTAGATGGTAAAAGAATAAAATATTGGTAATACTGTCGTAAATTTATATGTAATATTTTGAAAAATCGTACAAATTTTAGAGCCATTAGTTTTAATAGTTGGAGCAGATTCTTTGAAATGTGTCATATTGGTATTCATTGTCAGTGTTAGGGAACCTTTTTATTATTGTTTTATGATTAACATAGTTATCACTGAATGTTAGTTTAAAATTATCAATTTTCTTGGGGACATTTTGAAATATTTTGTGTTGCTATAAGATTGTGTTTTAGTATGTTATCAACAAAAAGCTAAGTTTCTGCATCAAAACTACATTTCTTGACTTTAAACTGGAATCTTTGAACAATGAAAAAATAATTTAAAAAATTTTGCATTTATTTTTGTTGAGTTTTTGCGTAAAATCCCATACCAGGTACATTTTACATGTACATAGCTAATGAAAGGAAGAAATCGTTTGTTTCTGATTAATTTTATTGAAAATACTCTCTTGAACTTCAGATCTTTGAATGGTAGTACTGAGTAATGTTAAATATGATTGAAAGATTTTGTATTTACTTTAGACGAATATTAAGTATAATGTTTTAATGAAATGTGTATCAATTTTCTTAATGTAAATTTTTGTTTTTGTAGAAATATGGAGAAAACTGGTACAACAGAAAAATCAGAAGGTGAATGGACTGCTACAAATACTAAAAAACGAAAGCAAAATAGTATGGATGTAGATACACATGTAGTTAAAAAACGACCTCATTTCTCTCCTGCCAAGAATATTGATTCAGTAAGTAAATATTTTTGTAAAGCAACAATTTTTTTTCTTCTATTTTTTTGTTATTGCTTAGCTTTTAATACCATAAATTTTGGATTTTAAATTCAGATAACTGTTTTATCAAATAAATTCTCAATTTTAAGCTCATAATTTTAGTAATCATGGGATGACTGAATAATAAAAATTGATTTAATTTTTATTAAATAAATGAATTTTGAAATTTTATGCACTATAAGTATGCTGATAAAGTGAGAGTTACCAGTTGATTATATTTCCTTCATTCACTATTGAATTATTCATTCATGAAATTTTATTTTAGCAAAAGACATTTTGCTAATTATTTTTGCATATTTAATTTTATTTATTGCAATATATTTTATGTTGAATTTTGTTAAAAAAATTAAATGTTTTGATATTTATATTAATGATTAATTAGTATTTAATTCTTTGCATATTGGCAAGAGCAAACCTAAAGAGAATCAGCATTATTTAATCAACATATTTTACTTAATTTGAAGTAAAAATTTTATTTTTTGAAAACTATCATGATTTAGAATAAATAAAAAGTTTTGCATTTCAAGTGACTTTAAATTATTTTGTTAACCCTGTTAATTTTTCAGATTTTATGTTTGTCCTATAAAATGTTATTTTTCTTTTATTTCCATGACATATAAAAAACATTTTTTAAATTTTAAATTTTTTAATCGAGATGAAAAATTCTTAAAATTTTAAGTTTCATTATTTATACATAAAACTGAATTTATTAATATTATGAATTAAGGTGTGCTCTTATTTTATTACATATATCATCTACTGAGTTGAAACCTTTTTGGTTTTTGTTGTATCTGATATCTTGTATTGAATATTTGGAAAAATTTACACCGAGATACTTATTGAATGTATTAATAAAAATGAAATGAATTGAAATAAATAATTCATATTGATTAAATAACCTTAAGGAAGAAATTTATATAACTTATTATATATTAGATTTTAATGGCTATTAAACAATGGGCTTAATCTTATTATACTTAACATAGTGGATTTTGTGATGTTAAATGACACTTAGGAGAACAATACAGTTTCATCCTTTGAGTCAGTATTGTTATCAAATGTGTCAAAGCTGTATATGACTGAGCCAGAATAGATTCGCTTGGCATTTTCTTGCATACGTGATTCATTAATGTTTTAGTAACACTTGAAGCATATGCTATGTTGTATTTTTGTAAGTTTGTTTTTAAATGGTGGTGTGTGTAAAATTTTGATTATTTTCTCACATTTTAAAGTTAATTACATGTTATAATTTCATAAAATTGTTTAACTTTTAATTGAAATTTTTGCACAATAATTTCTTCCACAATAACCCCACTGTAAAAAGGACGAAAATCATACACAGTCTTTGAAGAACATTTACCCTCTTTCATATTAAACTCAGTCTTACTTTCACTCACCCACATATAAACTTGAACTAACATTTCATTCATTGTCAATCTACTCAATTCAAAAAATGTACCCTTTCTCACACTGCTTTAAAATTATACATTTCTCCTTTTAATTTAGCTTTACACCTCCATTCATATCTATCACTTATATCCTTTCTTTTAACCAGTTTCAAATCTTTACCACATTTACAGCACTCATATCTAGCTGCAATCAAACCAGTTTTCATGCAAAATTCAAGTGTTGCATTCCTTTCATCTAATCCATACAAATACTTTAAATTCACATTCTCATCATACCGCATAATATCATTTCCAAACGAACGAGAGAGCTGGAAAAAAATAACGCACTGGAGACAATGTGGTTGAAATAAAATTAAATAAGGCAGTTGCGTTTACAGAATTTTGACAAATAGGGTTGCTAAAATACTAGTTTGCCGGGTAGCCAGTAAAACTGTTCGCCAAATTCGATGCCAAAAAAATCACACCAAGGGTGACCGTACAGTAAATCTGATCTAAAATTTCTATGGTTAATTATAGTGTAGAAATATTTGAAAAATTTCTTGTTGAATTTTATTATTTGTATAATTAAAACTAAAGTGGTGGGTAATTTTAAGATGGGTGCCAGTGCTCAGTTAATTAGAAACCCAAATTTTCATAATGTATGTTTACATTATTCATGTATTTTTATGAGGCAATTGTTAATACATGCTTAATTTTGTTATGTGCTATGTATTTCAAAGTGTTTGTATTCTTTTGATAAATTTTATGAAAATGAATAAATTAATTGTGATTATTATTAATCAATTATGAATAAAAACTACTTTTATATATTTATATATATATTTTTGCAATATATAAATTTTTAAAATTTATGCAGTTATGTTTGTTGCCTTTAGTTTCTATAGTTCTATACACAATAAATATATTAAAATTTTTGATATTTGAAATCGAAAACAATGCAAGATTGTGATATTCAAAGCTGGAAATTTAGTGCAATTGGGATTTTGAAACTTAGGATTTTATCCCAAACTGCTGTTGATTTGGCAAGATTTAATGAGTTAATAATTTTTATACATTTTGCATTATAATTTTGCCATCTGAACATTTTTTAAAATTGCATCAAACTTGTTATGTATGCTGAGATTTTATCAAAAATTGAGCTAAATCAAATTATATTAATAGCAAAATTAACACTGAATGTGCTTTGAAAAAATTCAAGTTATTTATCATTAATGATTTTAAATATGTAATGTTTGTGAAATTTGTAGTTTTTTGGTAGTTTATAAAAATATATTATAGGTATTTATTGATAATAAACAAAAATTTAATATACAAAGTCAAAATCCAAAACTTTTGAATTTGTTACTCAATATGTATTAGTTACTTACATCTAAATTTGTGTTTTCAAAAATAATTATTAATAATATTTAAAAAATTCATCTGCAAGTTATTTAAAAATAAAGTAAAGCTCATTATTTTATGAATTTTCTTAATAAAGTTTTATAACTAATAAAAAAATACTAAAAGTGTTTATTTACAGTGTGTGTTTTAAAGAAAAATTATTAATTTGTGTATAATTTAAATAAAATGTTGGTATCTTGTTTTAATACTTTATTTGGCTTCAATGCAATTTAGTATGAATACTTGAATTTATATAGTTATCATATAAAAGAAAAATTAACATTTATTCATATTGAAGTAAATAATCATTGAATGAATCTCTTGGCCAGTAAATTTTATAAAAGATTTTGATTTGAAATTATTAAATACCATGATTAATCTGTATATAATAATATTTGAAAGTTTCACATTGTGTACCATATGAAATAAAAAATGAGCAGTCTTGTTAATGTTCAACACCTATATTGATAAATATGTGTAACACTGTTGCATTAATTTTACTAGAAACAATGATTTTATTAATAATTTTATTTTTCCTGTAAAGGCATAAAGACTCATTGCACAATCAAATATTTATTTTTATATTTTTTATTTTTATATAGGAAGGGAAAGAGGAAATGAGAAGCATTCCTGTCCCTCCAAATAGATACACACCTCTAAAAGAAAACTGGACGAAAATATTTACTACTGTTGTTGAACATTTGCATTTAAACATTAGGTTTAATGTTAAGAAGAGAATGGTTGAATTACAAGTGAGTATAATGAAATTTAGATATATTCTCTTAATGTATTTATAAAAGGGGAAAATAAAAAATACTGTTTTCTTTTTTCTTTCTTTCAGACTTGTAAAGAAACTAAGGATATTCGGGCTCTTCAAAAAGCTGCTGATTTTATTCATGCTTTTACATTAGGATTTGATATAGATGTAAGAATTTTTTTTATACAAGCATATATATAAAGCTTTACTTTGTTTTATTTCTATTCATTTGTAGAATTTTAAAATAGAAATCTATAAATTTTTCTCTACAGTTTTTAATTTATTTAATAGAATTCAAAATAAATATTTTGTTTATACTAAAAACAATTAAAATTGTGCCACCTTTAATTTGTTTGAATTTTATTATAGGATGCAATGGCTTTGGTTCGATTAGATGAATTGTTTATTGAGTCATTTGATATTAAAGATGGTAAGTTTATTTAAAGTTACATGCTTTTTTAATATTATATTTAAGTAACTTATAATTATTTATAATGATCACTGCATATTTATTGTGCATATTAAAAAATATAAGTTAAGAAATATTTTTATTAAAATTATTTTTAAGTTAGATTATTTTATGGTTTATTTCAAAATATTCTGAGGAAAATAAAGTTATAATGAGTAAATAGCACAGTAAAAATATCTAGTTGTGAGAATAGTTTTAATTATTGATATGTGCATTTGTATAAGATAATTTGCTGTGTGCATAAAATCTTTAAAGTTAATGAAGTATAGAGTAGAATTTGAATTAGTTTGAAAAATAAAACATGTTAAAATCTTTATAACCATTATACAGAATATTGAATAGGGGGAGGGGAATTATCAAGGGGAAAGTTTCATATTTCTTAAGAAAGCTATTTTTACACTTGTGCTTTTTCTGTATTTGCTTATAGTTCTAATTTATTATTAATTCAAATTTTAAGTTATTTTGGAAATGTGTTATAAATGTTACATAAGATATAGATTAGGTATGCTTGTATTTCAAAAACTATTGTCAGTTGATATAAATGAAAGCTTAATTACATAGAATCAAATGCTGGAGAAAGATAAAAAAAAATTTAGTATTCAGAAAGAAGTAAGAGTTTTAAGATCAGCATTATTTGAAAAGTGATTTGCTCTATTAATTATGCATAATTTACATTTGCAGAACATTATCAGTCCATCATGATGTGGTATTTTACTGAAAACAGTTATACTATACACTGATAATATCAAGTTTTTAACATTTATTAACATATTTTCTTATCATATTTTTTTAAATAATTAGTTATTTGACATGCTTGATGAAGCATATTCATTACACATCAAAAATATTATAAATAGTATATTTTGATTATGTGCTATAAAATTATTTTCACTTTTTTGTCATGTGCTTTTTGTTATAGTTTTTAACTAGCCTTTTAATTTTTTGCTAAAAATTTATGGTTTTTGTTCTTTAATATAATTTTTATGAAAATATTAAACATAATTAAGAAAATACATCATTTTATCATTTAATTAAAACATGATTTTTCTGTTGTAATAGAAGATAAATAATTCACATGTTATTTGATTTTATCATAGTCAAAACTTTACATGGTGATCATATGTCCAGAGCAATTGGTAGACTTGTTGGGAAAGGTGGTAAAACAAAATATACCATTGAAAATGCTACAAAAACAAGGATTATAGTAGCAGACAGGTATTTGAATACATTTATATTTTTTTAATATAAATTTAAACTTTATTTCATTTTATTAAAAATAATATTTTCTCATTTTTTTCATTTAGTAAAATTCACATTATGGGCTCTTACCAAAATATACGAGCTGCTCGTACTACACTTTGTAATCTAATTTTAGGTAAGAAGTTTTTTGACAATTCTTATTTCTGTAGAAATGGGTCTAAAGTTAAAAAAGTTACTAAAATTTTTGGAAGAATAATTATTCATTGATTTCTTGTTGATTGCTTAATTATTTAGACATTCATATACTTATTTCTTTATAATTTACACTACACAGTGATTGCAGTTTTCGTGTTTCTTATTCTTTGATTTCTCCCCAAAACTTAAGACAAATTTAGTGAAAAAATTACAAAACTTAAAATATTATTTTGACTTGAAATTATGATTTATTTAACTATATTATAAATTACATTTTATGCTTGATGAAGTTGGAAATAATGCTTTAAACCTGACATAAAAATTTATGTATTCAGAGCCAGTCAATCCCTAGTTTTTGGTTATATCATGCTTATTTGACATTGTAAATAATATTTTGTGATTATTTTCAATTTTGTATAAGTAGCAAATTACAGATTTGATTAAAAATTGATTTTTAAATTGTGCTGTTCCTTGAAGTATTATTTAATCTAACAATGGTTTTACTGTTTGATTAACAGTAGAAAAAACATGTCAAAAATATTTTACTTCTATATGAATACTTCATTTATAAAGATAATTATTCAAGAAATGCAATGTAAAACTATAAATTTGTTAATTTTTAAAGGAATAAAATTTTTTAAAAATTGTTTTATAAATTCAAATTTAATTAACTATGCATACCTACTTGATAATGAGCTATTAAATTAATTTATTTCTATTGTATTATATATTTGAATTTAATAAACAATTTTTTTTAATTCAAAATGGGTAAAGATTTCGAGTAAAAAAATTAATAATTATGTTTAATATTTCCTGTAAAATATTAATGATAAAAAATTTTTATTACTTAAATTGATGTTTTCAAATTTTGCCTTGTCATAATTATATCATGGCATTAGTTCTATAGAAGTATCTTTATCGTTATTTAGTCTTGAGTAGATTTATATAATTTCTAAGTAAATCTAAATTCATTTATTTTAAAAGAAAAATTTCAAAATATGTCATAAATCTATTTCAGCTATAAAAAATTCATAAGCCTTTAGAAATTATTAACAAATTTTGGGAAAGCATTATATGAAATAAATATTTTCATTTCATCTGTAAGCCAATTGTAAATTATATTTCATTTTTTAAATTTTGTGATTCAAAATATGTTAATTTTATACTTTAGTCAATTTTAAAGCCTTTAAATTGCTCATTTTGTTATCCTAAAAAAACTTTGATGTTCTTATTTGTGCCTTTGTTGAGCCATATGAAAGGTGGCTGCGTTAGTAGCTGAATAGTCAGTGTTCTTCAGTTCAATGGTTTATGGGTTTTAATCCCACCTTGGGCATGGATGTTTGTAGTGGTTCGGAATCCACTTTTAATTATAGGTCCCTGTCTAATTAGCCTTCATGTGCAAAAAACGATCGTTGAGCAACAAACAAAACATAATTAGAGATATTAATATGCTGAGAAGTTATTTTATTTATAGAATGTACTATATGAGTAAAATTATTTTTAAGATTTAGAAAAATCTCCACTTCAAAAATTTTAAATTAAGATTAAAATTAATTTATATCTTTTTAATATTTCTGATTTCAAAATTCAAAAAGATTGCCTATGCTAAGTGGTTTAAAAATTATTAAATACTTTTCTTTGATCTGTTTATGTTTTATTTAGAAATAGAATTTTTAGGAGAATATTGTATTCACACTCATTTTAAATTTAATTACAATATACTTTAATTTTTTTATTTATAATTTATTTTATTCTTAAACTTTTTCTTCATTATTCTGTTTATTTATTCATTATCCCTTTATTAGTTGAATCTTTCATTATCACATTATCATATGGAGATATCATTATTAATATCTCCATAATAAAACTAATAATTAAAAAGAATATTTTCATTTTACAGCTATGTTAATTTTAAATTTGTTTTTTTTTTATTATTTAATGGCAATATATATTTTGTTTAATGATCTGAATAAAAATGTATTTTCTTATAAAAATCCCTTTGAGAATGCCTAGACTTAATCTTTGTTTAAGCATGACTGATAATTTTTTGTAAATAGTTTTCATGATACAGAAAATGTATGACTAATTAACTGACTACTGTTTAGACTTAATCTTTGTTTAAGCATGACTGATAATTTTTTTAAATACTTTTCATGATACAGAAAATGTATGACTTATTTACTGTTATGTAGAAGTTGACAATTGAAAGTTTTGCTAAACATATTTCTCCTGCAGTTGAATTTATTTAAAATTATAGTCATGTAAATGCTTTTATTTATTCATATATTTTGCAACAAAAAATCTAAAAATCTTCTTTTCAGGATGTGCACCATCTAAAACGCATGGCACAATGAAAAAGGTTGCAAGCCGTTTATGTGAATCACTGTAATATTGTAAATAAAATTGTTATAAAAGTAATTGTAATATATATTTTTTGTATTTATATTTGCATGTTTTGAACTATTATACATGTTGCATATGAATAAAAAGTTTTAGATGCTAGTACTGTAATTTAATCAATACATGTTAATGTCAATCAATTCATGTTTATATGCGTTCTTAAAACTGAATAGTTAAAATTTATAGAATAATAATCAGAATAGAATTGAAAATTAACATAAACTGTATTAAATATTAGCCAATTATTTTATTTAGAGAAAGAGAGCACACTCAAATATTCATAACAATTAATGCACATTCTTTAAATTGTTAACTTTAATTAGTCTTAAAATTGTTACTTATAAATAAACTTTTTATGGAAACTTATAACAAAAGAACAAATTCTTTAGAATGTCCTGTTACTTTAAATTTGGATATATATTCATTTCAAAATATATTTCATAGGTTTTTTCTTACAATTATTTTATTTAAAATAATGATAATTTTACTATTAATGTGTGTCCTCGAAAAGTGCAGATGTATTCATTCATGAAGACCTTTAAATTCCTTTGTCTGCTTATTTGAGTTTCTGATATTTGTTTTCTTGTTTTATATTAAAAACAAATTTCTTTAAAGCCATTAAAACATTTTTAGTTAAATAAAAACACTGGTTAAAAAATAAGTGGTACAATTTATAATTGTTAAAAAGAATAATGGAGCATTTATGAAAATTAATTTTATTGATTAGTTTTTCAGAGATAAGCCACTTGTCCTTTCTATGGTTGGATTTTTATCTTTTGAAAATAAGATACAAATCTTTTGATGCAAAAATTTTGTTTTGAAATGGTATTTCAATATTCCTGCAATTATTTTTCAAAGTGGTATTCTGTAGATGTCAGATTTTGCAATCTACAATAATTTAAAAATATTTCTGCTTAAAGCATTTACTTAAAATAAATATTTTCTAACTTGTCATCTATATTCTGAGATTATCATGCATCATAATTTCTATAATAAAATCAAGAATCCAAAATATGGTAAACATGAATCATGGTTTAGTAAAAGCATCAAATAAACATTTTTTTAGTTTGTTTATTATTCACAACAGTGGATAAAAAAAATTTCCCATCAAGATTCTTTTTTAAAATGAATCAGAATTAAGTGGGAAATATTTTGTCTTTTCAAATTTTACATATTGCAATTTTTTAATTAATGACAGTAAATTTTAGAAAACTTTAATTTAAAAATATCGCTCACATTAATTTTTTACATATGGTGAATTCTTCTAAGAAAAATATAATTTAGGATAGTTGCATACTTTTTAAAATAAAAGATAAGTTTGAATTCACTTTCATTTTGGAAGTTTCCTCCTGTGAAATTTGTTTTTTGATAGAATAAAACTAATATTTTAAAATTTTAGTAAAAACTTCTTGGTTGGAGCTCTTTAAATTTTAAAATTTATATTATGTTAGAAATTTTATGTTAATTTTTTGTACATGTTTTCAATATAAACTGTAATGTACCACTACTGCTAGGAAATACTGCCTTACATAATCGTTATAAAAACGATACTAAAATCTTTATCCTTTGTAAGGCAATTTTAATATAAGATTTTATAACTTCAATCTCCTACCCTGTCTAATTTTTTAAAATTCTTTTTGGGAAATTATAATTTTTTAAACAGTTATAAGTAACCATTATATTCTTTTGTGATTGTAATTAAGCAAGAACCGTCTAACTCTTTGAGACTATCAAGACCAGCTGCCTGTATGATTCTATACAACATATACCATTTTTCCACTACGGTATTAAAGTTATATCTAAGCTTTTATGGGAATTAACGTTTAGCATTTCCTAATTATAATAGTTGCATTATGAATCATGTTACAATTAATTTTTATTGGTAAGATTTTATTAAAATTAAATTTCCTTTTTTAAAAAAGATAGCAATATAAACGTGTTTTTACATTTATTTAAAAGTCAAACTTTTAACTCAAAATTACATCCCGAAAGACTACAATTCCATGAAGTATATGAAGACTACATTTTTTTAATGAGGTATGTGAGAAACTAATGTTTTTCACGAGGTATTTGACCCGCTATGTTTCTTCAAGATAAGTTTTTTCTATAAATTACTGATAAGTTCAAAACATTTAGTTACACTAAAAATTATTGCACATAAAAAATATTGCTGTTAATAAGTATTGCACATAATCATATGAAAGATTGTATTGAAGAAGCTTGCACAATTAGATGAATCCTTGTTGAAAGGAAATACAAAATTCAATCCAGCGAAAAAGTCTAATAAATAGTGCCTTTGTGATCTATAATACTTCATTGGTGTGAATCGTAAACATTATGAATATGAAGAAGTATATCACATAAATTTTTTTGTAAAATTTTCCCTTATTTCAAGTACATTAATCACAGATTCCTAATTATCGATGTTTTTTTATTCATGATTTCTTACGCCATCTATTACAGTTCTTCCTTTAAATCAGCGTCCATTGTTTCTGAATTATCGTCGCCTTCCATGGAGGAAATTTTATTTTCTTTCTTTATTACATTTCCTTCGGTTTCTAAATATTTGTTTGTACCATCTTTTAGGTTCTGTTTTTTCTCTGTCAATCCAGATATTTCACTATTTTCCATGGTGTTCGAACTTTCATCGTTTGGAGCAGATCCGAGACAAGAATCTTTGATCTTGTTTTCATTAATTTCCACTTCATCAGCACATTTTTTTTGTACATTAGCTTCTGTTTCTGATAAAATTTGTACTGGTTTTTCATTGTCTATACTTTTCAATTTATCTTTGTTTTCAATTAGATTGCTTTTTTCTATTTTTATGTGTTCAGTTTCGACGGATTGAATATTTTCCGTAACCGTGCTGGAATCCACATTTGCCATTTGTTCTTCTAATTCAAGTATTTTAATATCTTCTGCCTGTGTCGTTTCTGACTTTTGTTCCTGCTTTGTTTCGATTGAAATGTGCTCATTATCAATCAAGTCCGATCGCGGTTTATTCACAACTCTACCAAAATAGCCTGACTCAGCAATAATACTTTCAGACGCCATTTTTATAGTTTCATCTAAAGATCGAGAGGAGTCACCGGAAAATTTAGTGTTTAAGACGGTATCTTCCACTTTTTTATTGATAAATTCCAGCATCTCCTTTGCACATTTCTCAATTATGGAAGCTTCCAGATTTGCTGACATAGAAGAATCATCATTGTTCTCCGGAAAACATGTCTCATCTTTGATGGTAGACGGCTCTTTTTTTGAATCCGTGGTACTTGGCCGCTTAACTAAGCAAATAGGTTGACAGTCGTCCGTCAGCATGCTTTCTGATTTAAAATCAGATAATCGTTTTTCATTAGTAGAAGCTACTGTAGATGTATTTTCAACAATTACAGATCTTTCGGCTCCAAATTCCATAGATTTGTGTCCCAAATAACTTTGATCGTAAATATTTATATTCAGCGTCGAGAGATACTTTTTACCTTCATGAGTGGTTTTTTTGGGATTACTGACTATTGTGGGAACCTTTATTTCTGCTATAGAATTAGCAATTGAGCTACTAACAATCGGTCTGGTTGATATACGCTTGCATAAATTCAATCCTTCCATTTTTTGAGTCACGTATTTCCTTTTTCTTCTTTTTGGTTTTTCAATAACAGGCTTTTGCTGGGTCAAATTAGGTTTGAAATGGAAACTCGGTGGTATTTCCTTATTAGATTTATTTTTCTGCAGATTTATAGTACTTGCTGAATCACTCGGAAGCATAGGACTTGGTTGTTGAGCTACTTTATACCCAGACGCTTGCATTAAAGTTGTGAGGACATCGAAACATTCGAAAGCTTGACAAGAAAGCAGTGATGTTGCTGGTAAGGCATTTGGGTGGCTTGAAGCTTCCTTCGAATAAACTGGAGCTACAGGCAAGAAAGCTACAGAGCAGGCTTGAAGATTTTCAGCCTTTGGTTTTTCAACGTGAACCATTTTGGGTGAAGCTACTGGACGCGGATTTACACCCGTGTTAGGCACAAGTGAGTTATACTTTGGATCTATTGGAATCAATATGACAGGGTCTTGAGCAGGTTTTACTTCCATTTTGCTTCTTGATTCGCATTGAATGCCAGGCATAACTAGTGACTTTGCAAATTCTGAAAATAGGAAACGCAAAATTATCGTTTTTGTGGTTATTATAGGAAATAAAATAGTAAACAAAAATATATAAAATTTTATATAACAAGAAGATAACATAATAAAAATACACTTTATCAATAATCTCCCGATTTCCTCGTTGTAATGAGAATGCTACGATGTAGGAATAAAATAGATAGCTTTTCTCTAAACAAACACTTTACTTACAATTCTTACAATCCTAATGACTACAGTTATTACAGATTGAAGCTTCAAACACAGGTTAAAAACCTATGCAGTTCTTTTTTACAAAACAGAAATAAAAGCACAATGTAATTCAGGCGTTTAATTTGCTTCTCTCTCACTTAACTCATTGTTTAACTGAGACCGATATTTATACCTTTGCGAAGTTGGTTTCTATAAGTTACCAGAACATTCCTACAGTAACCTTGTGATAACTTGGCTCCTATTGGTCTTATCGATTCGAAACTTCAAGAATATCAACTTACATTTAGTCGCCAAATGTAGTCTAGCTGTCTTAGATTTTACTGACTTATTTCGCAATCTGAAAATAACAGAACAAACATTGCTTCGATCGGAAGGTAATTAGTTCGTTACATATGTCGTGGTCGCAGTGTCCTTGAAGTGAAATGATGCCTCTGGTTGTGGCAGTTCAAGCATTAAAGGACCTCTGCTTGGTTCCTGCTTCAAAATCATCAACGACTCCACCCGGCTGCTTCTGTCTAACTGATAGAGCCCAACTCAGGACTAGGTATAGAGAAGCATGCTGTTGTAACAACAATAGTTTCATAAATCAAATGATAAAAACACAATAAATAAAAGATATTTATACACATATGAGTATTTCCACAATGTTTCCACCACGTTATATTTTTCGTAACGATATTTATAGTGATGGTTTACAAGCAATTAAATTTTGATGTTTCGATGAAATTTCCTTTATTAATTTTTAATGTTAATCAAAATTAAAAAAATCTAACAAAAAGGAGAAAAAATCCAAAGCAATGAGATGTGTAGAAGAAATTGTTCACAACCGAAAACAGAAATTACTAGCACTGGTAATATTAAAATGAGATTTATCAAATTATTTTGTAACTTCTTCAAGGCTACAAAGATTTTTAAAAATGCATATTGAGTCTTAATTTTTGTAATTAAGATTTACAACTGTGTGTAATCAAGATTTATTAATTAAAAATATTTTTAATTATTTTCTAATTTCAAGAAATTTCATTGATCACATTTACAGACACTTATACTGAGTGATTGAAGAAATGATAACTGAATTTGCAATTTTTCAAAACATAACAACTAGGCGTAATAGAGATTTATTATTTTAAAAGATTATTTTTTCTTTAAAAATTATACGTTATGAGTTAATAGTGACAAATTAAATATTGTCATTAATGTTTTTATTAAATTTAAACTAAAATTTAATTATAAATTTTTTCAACTTTTACTAATTGTTTTTAAGTAACTTAAAAGACCATACTTGAAGATACTTAATTAAGTGATTGATCAAGTGATAATTAAGCTGCCCATTTAAAAAAATAATACACATTTTTTAAAAGGTAACTGTCATCCATTAGGTCAATTCATTGTAACATTTTATGAAACTAGCTCTAAGCAACTGTTATACTAACTTTAGCCTTTAAAGCCAATGTTTTGAGCTGTAATTCTATTTGAAAAAAAAAAGTTCTCAGTCATATTAAATACTTTTAAAAATATAACTTTTTCAATACGAATGAATTATTTAAGCTAATTCTGCATTTCGAGTAGCTTTTGGTAGTTTAGTGGTGTTTCAAAATGTCTTCCTCCTCGATGTGTTGTGATAAAATGATTGCCTTATCTGCTTTTTGTCAATTTTATATTCTAGATTTAAAAGAAATTTATGCACTTGTAAAATTAATATAAATTGGGGAGTAAAACTTCTTACTGCCTCAGAATAATTAGAGAAGAATTCCTGTTAATTGTACTTGGAATCGCGTCTAGTAATTAAGTGCAAAAAGCATTGCAAAATTTTTGTAAACGTTTTTACTGATTGATTAATTATTCCCTTTAAATGTCACGAAATAGGAAGCTTGAAAATCTGTCAATCAACCAACCTAAAAAATAAACTTGTGTAAAGTTGGTATGTAATGTTCATTTTCCCAAATTTAAAAGATTTTAAACTACAAAAGATTTTTAAAGCTAAAAATAAAACTTGCAAACTTAATGGGGAAGTATTGTAAGTAGTGTTGTAAAGAATGGAGAAAACCAAGTTTATTTCCGGGAATAAATCGGTTATTCCCTTGGGAATTAAAAAAATTCTCGACAATTTTAAAAGTCCTCGAAAGTTTTTAAATTTTTCAGCTAATTTAGACGTTTTTGAAGTTTTTTGTAACCAGATATTTCTTAAAATGAATCAAAGTCCACTTATTTTTATTATTTCTACTACTAATTACGGTAATATAAAGTTTTGCAGGTAAAGAAAACAATTTTGCATTAATGACCAATTTAGAAAAACTTCAAAAATCGATGTAGAGAAAAAATTTTTTTCCTTCTCTGCATGAATTTAAGAATTTATAAAGATAGAAACGTCAATATTAATAATATGTTATATCTATATTGCCGCATAGAGAAAGCTTTCCAACGAGCTCAGTGGCTGAGTGGTCAAAGCACGCGATCCAAACCCGGAGGTTGCGGGTTCGATACCAGCCATGGCTGTTGTATCCAAAGTATGGATTTTTTGTTTGTTTCTTTAATTATTGTTTCCTTATGTTCTCCAACATTCTAGACCTTTCTTTGTTATGTTAATTAGTTGTTTCTCGAATATTCTATTACTGTATAAAAGCTTATACCCACTAGTCGTGGGCAACTTCTCGACTTTGTAAGGTTACAAGTCGCTACTTTCCTTCAATAAACTTGTTTGTTTAAATCCAACGGTGTGTTCACTTAAATCTTCGTGACAAATTTGGTGGAGGCGCCGGGTACAGATTTCACCATCGTGGATAATTCTGAAAGTATTCGCAGAAGTCTTCGTTTAAGAGGATTGCCCCCGGAATTTGGTCTCTACGTTCCAGAACGAGGGAAGAAGCAAATAATGGCTGAAGATATGAAGCCTGTCGTGGTAACTCCTACCCACCAGCTACTAAGGAGCCCATCAACCTTCCGTGGAGAGCCTGGAGATGACCCCCGGAAATGGCTTACAGAATACGATCGGGTGGCCAAGTTCAACAAATGGGATGAAATGATGTGCCTTGCGAACGTCTATTTTTTCTTAGACGGTACGGCCAAGCAGTGGTACATAAATAATGAAGATGCCTTGGACTCCTGGGACGCATTCAAGAAAGGTTTAAATGAACTTTTCGGTGATCGTCAGAAGTACACAAAGAAGGCCGAAGAGCAACTAAAATATAGGGCTCAAAAGGCAGGAGAGGCTACACAGTCCTACATTCAAAGTGTATTAGGGCTTTGTCACGAGGTCATCCCTTCGATGTCCGACGACGAAAAAGTGTCGCACTTAATGAAAGGCGTTGCTGAGGATATTTACCAGGTGCTTTTAATGAAAGAAGTTAAGACTGCGGCTGACTTCATCAAGTGGTGCAACTACATTGAAGACATGAAACAGAAAAGAGTTGGTCCAAAAAGATTTCAAAGACTACCAAATGTCGTACCAGTAGCAGCCATGGAGGACGAGCCAGACTTGGTGTCCCTTATCCGCAGAATTGTACAAGAAGAGGTTCATCGAATGGTTAATCGACCCGACGAGTTTCCGGACTCCTATTCCCAGCCGCTACAGACCGTCATCCAAGACGAAGTCGAAAGAGTTTTGGCACCAGTTGTCGCAAAGTCTGCAGGCACCCAACGACGTCCCACTTATGCAGCCGCTGTGACGAGGGAACCTAGTAGCCCTGTCCAGAAATCAGCACCGCAGCCAAGGAAGACTGACGTTTGGAGAACGGCCGACAACAGACCAGTTTGTTTTCACTGTGGACGCCCCGGACACGTCGTACGCTTTTGCCGTGAGAGGAAAGCCGTTTTTGACAATTATCGAGCCCACCGACGGAGCTTCGACGACGCTGATGCTGAAGAAGAGTTGCGCCGACCAAACCTCGTACGCCGTTCTTCACCTAGTCCTGTTAGAGGCCGATCACCAACCCGTCGTTTCCGATCACCGTCGCCATATCGTCGATCAAGTCGGTCTCCAAGCCGTAGAAACGAGGAAAACTGAGCACAGCGACCTTTCGGGGAGGTGAGGCCGCATGTAATGAAAATCCTCCATCAGCCGCAAAGATGACAGGTAACCACCTCGACGTCATAGTAAATAATCAGCCGATCCGTGCCCTAGTGGATTCGGGAGCTTCATTTTCTGTCATCTCCGATAAGTTTCCTCGATCCTTAAAGAAAGTTATGTTTACTGACGCCAAGAACACTATACTGAAAGTCGCTAATGGCAGTTTTGTTAGGACAGTGGGAAAATGTGTTTTGCGTGTCGTTATAAATGGACGAGTGCTGCTGTTTGAATTCATCGTTCTACGGCATTGTAGTCACGACGTAATCCTCGGATGGGACTTCTTGGAAGCTTCTCAAGCCGTGATAGACTGTGGCCGGAATGAACTGTTGTTGGAAGATACTGACCTAGAAAACACTGCGCTAGACGCTTGGAAGCTGTATGCCACGAAGGACTACAAGCTTCAGCCACAATCATTGACGAGAATAGCCGTATCAGGACTAGATGTCGGAAGAAACATAAGCGTAATCGTAGACAGCAATAGACATTTGCTGCTTGAAAGAAACCTGGCTGTACCCTCCATGGTATCCTTATACCATAATGGACAAAGTGAAATTTGGGTTGCCAACATGCAGGCCAAAGATCAAGTCATTCCTAAAGGGATGTACATAGGCGAAGCTGAGCTCCTGAATGACGGGCATGTATGCGAGATTGATGATACAACAAAAAGTAAAAGTACACTGCAGGAGCCGACGAATTCTAGTATAGATTATACCATAATGATATCCCCTGAGTTGAGCAGCGAAAGAAAACGCAAATTAGCCGAACTCTTACAAGCCTTTTCTGGAATCTTTACAAAATCTAACAAGTCGTCAGCCGCAAAGACAAATGTGAAACATAGGATCAATACTGGTGATCATGCTCCAGTCTACCAAAGGGCTTACCGAGTTTCACCGACTGAAAGACGCATAATTTGGGAAGAGGTTGAGAAAATGCTTGAGCAAGGTATTATCCAGCCATCTGAGAGTCCCTGGTCATCCCCCGTCGTACTCGTGAGAAAAAAGATAAAAGCTGGCGTTTTTGCGTAGACTATCGAAAACTGAATAGCATCACGAGGAAGGATGTTTATCCTCTACCCCGCATTGATGACACTCTAGACTGTTTAAAAGGCGCCAAATTCTTTTCTTCCATGGACCTCCGATCTGGTTACTGGCAGATAGAAGTGGATGAAGCGGATCGTGAAAAGACGGCATTTATTACCCCAGAAGGCTATTACGAATTTAAAGTCATGCCGTTTGGACTCTGCAATGCACCGGCGACTTTCGAAAGAATGATGGATAATTTGCTACGCCATCTCAAATGGACTATGTGCCTGTGTTACCTGGACGACATAGTAGTTTTCTCAGAAACTTTTGAAGACCACCTTATCCGGTTAAAAACAGTTCTGGAATGCATTCAAGAAGCTGGACTCATACTTAACCCCAAGAAGTGAAAATACTAGGCCATCTCGTATCCAGTAACGGTGTCCGTCCAGATCCTGACAAAGTGAAAGCCGTGAGCAACTTTCCTACTCCACAGAACGTACATGACGTACGAAGCTTTCTTGGACTTTGCTCGTACTTCCGAAGGTTTATTAAGGGCTTTTGCTATCTCGCCGAGCCCTTGCAATTGCAGTTGAAAGGCGATGCGAAATTTCATTGGGGTCCTAAAGAAGTAAAGGCTTTCGAAAACCTGAAGGAGGTGCTTACATCTGATCCAGTATTGGGGATATTCGACGAAAGATGCCTTACAGAAATTCATACCGACGCCAGCGGATATGGTATTGGAGCAGTTCTGGTGCAAATTGAGAATGAAGTCGAAAGAGTCATAGCATACGCCTCTAGAACCCTGACAAAAGCCGAAAGGAATTATTCTACTTCAGAACGAGAATGCCTTGCCGTCGTATGGGCAATTAATAAATTCCGGCCATACCTGGTAAATAATCAGTCATGGTAAATAATCAGCCGATCCGTGCCCTAGTGGATTCGGGAGCTTCATTTTTTAGAGAGGATATAATCTTATCAACAGGATTTATGGGCCACTTTGAAACCTGCAAACTGTATCCCATGTGATAGTCTTGAAATTCATCTTGATTATCTTGAAAGTATGTAAAAGAATCCTTTCCATTTTCTGTATATAATTTTTCATTCTACAATATGTATACCTTGTACTTCTCCAAATAAATTGAATAAAAAGAAACTAAAAAGAGGTAAAGTTGTAAAAATTACCAATTTTGAAAATAGAAACAGTTCAGCTAATCAAAAAGTATTAAAAAGTAAAGATTCAGTTCAACCAAGAAAAAAACACAAGCTTAAGAAAGTCTTTAAAAAACATCAGATAATTGAAAATGATGATGTACAAGAGCCACAAAGTGCTGAACATAAAAGATTCGAAAATGCTGAAAATAGTTCTTTAGAAAAAAGTACAATTGTTTCTGATGATTCAGAAGATATTGCCATCAGAAATGAAATACAAAACAGCTCTATTTATAAAAAAATTCAGAAATTAACAAACAAAAAATCCATACTTTGGATACAACAGCCATGGCTGGTATCGAACCCGCAACCTCCGGGTTTGGATCGCGTGCTTTGACCACTCGGCCACTGAGCTCGTTGGAAAGCTTTCTCTATGCGGCATTGCTCCTCTCTCAAAAAGACAGCGTCTCGCTGCTATTTGGATCTTGAGCGTGTTAAAGGTCCTTTGTAAACTTCTGCCTTCTTTTCCGGAAGAACGACACCTTGATTTCGCCTGTCTTCAATGTCGGTCTGCTTCACCGGATCATGGTACGGCTTCATACGCAAAACATGGACAACATCTTTTAGTTTCCTTTTCTGGGAAGCAGGATCAAAATCTTGCACTTCGTAGGTGACGTCGGATAAACGGCGCAGCACTTGATAGGGCCCAAAATACCTTCTTAAGAGCTTCTCGGAAAGACCGACCTTTCGGACTGGGGTATAAACCCATACAAGGTCTCCAGGACGATAGGACACCATTCGGTGTTTGGAATCATAATGTCGACGGTCTTTATCTTGCGCTCTCAGAGTATGCGTTCTGGCCAATTGTCTCGACTCTTCTGCCCTGGAAATAGTCTTGGCTAGGTAATCGTCCGTTGCATCATCAGGCAAGAATGGGAACATTGTATCCAGCGTTGTTTCGGCTTCACGTCCATGGAGCAGGTAGAACGGCGTAAATCCTGTTGTCTCCTGCTTAGCGGTGTTATAAGCAAACGTCGCAAATGTCAAAATTTCGTCCCACCAGCTACTAAGGACTCTTTTACATACTTTCAAGATAATCAAGATGAATTTCAAGACTATCACATAGGATACAGTTTGCAGGTTTCAAAGTGGCCCATAAATCCTGTTGATAAGATTATATCCTCTCTAAAAATGAAGCTCCCGAATCCACTAGGGCACGGATCGGCTGACTATTTACCATGACGTCGAGGTGGTTACCTGTCATCTTTGCGGCTGATGGAGGATTTTCATTACATGCGGCCTCACCTCCCCGAAAGGTCGCTGTGCTCAGTTTTCCTCGTTTCTACGGCTTGGAGACCGACTTGATCGACGATATGGCGACGGTGATCGGAAACGACGGGTTGGTGATCGGCCTCTAACAGGACTAGGTGAAGAACGGCGTACGAGGTTTGGTCGGCGCAACTCTTCTTCAGCATCAGCGTCGTCGAAGCTCCGTCGGCGGGCTCGATAATTGTCAAAAACGGCTTTCCTCTCACGGCAATAGCGTACGACGTGTCCGGGGCGTCCACAGTGAAAACAAACTGGTCTGTTGTCGGCCGTTCTCCAAACGTCAGTCTTCCTTGGCTGCGGTGCTGATTTCTGGACAGGGCTACTAGGTTCCCTCGTCACAGCGGCTGCATAAGTGGGACGTCGTTGGGTGCCTGCAGACTTTGCGACAACTGGTGCCAAAACTCTTTCGACTTCGTCTTGGATGACGGTCTGTAGCGGCTGGGAATAGGAGTCCGGAAACTCGTCGGTCGATTAACCATTCGATGAACCTCTTCTTGTACAATTCTGCGGATAAGGGACACCAAGTCTGGCTCGTCCTCCATGGCTGCTACTGGTACGACATTTGGTAGTCTTTGAAATCTTTTTGGACCAACTCTTTTCTGTTTCATGTCTTCAATGTAGTTGCACCACTTGATGAAGTCAGCCGCAGTCTTAACTTCTTTCATTAAAAGCACCTGGTAAATATCATCAGCAACGCCTTTCATTAAGTGCGACACTTTTTCGTCGTCGGGCATCGAAGGGTTGACCTCGTGACAAAGCCCTAATACACTTTGAATGTAGGACTGCGTAGCCTCTCCTGCCTTTTGAGCCCTATATTTTAGTTGCTCTTCGGCCTTCTTTGTGTACTTCTGACGATCACCAAAAAGTTCATTTAAACCTTTCTGGAATGCGTCCCAGGAGTCCAAGGCATCTTCATTATTTATATACCACTGCTTGGCCGTACCATCTAAGAAAAAATAGACGTTCGCAAGGCACATCATTTCATCCCATTTGTTGAACTTGGCCACCCGATCGTATTCTGTAAGCCATTTCCGGTGGTCATCTCCAGGCTCTCCACGGAAGGTTGATGGGCTCCTTAGTAGCTGGTGGGTAGGAGTTATATTCTTTGAATTTATCTTGAAAAATATATCTTGTTATTTTTTATTAAATATTAATCCATTATTTTTATTATTTTAACAAGTATTTTTGTTTTTCTCAGTACGAGAGAGAAACGAATTAACTTCTTTACTAGAAAACATAACAGACATTTTTTTACATGTATTCGTAGTTTATTTTCCTTTTCTTTATTTATGTGAGACAGGACAATCCTATAAACGAAATGTGATTAGTTGAGTTCAAAATTCCCAAAAATTCGTGGTTTATTCCCAAAGTTTCCGAGTAAATTCTCTGGGTGTGTGGTAAAGTAAATTCTTAAGAATTTTACATCTCTAACTTTAGCCCATGGGGCTGTCATGTGTGAGCTACTGAGTTTAGTTGTTTTTTTTTTCCACTTTTAACGTGTTAACTGGTCAAGTTAAAAACTTTCAAGAGCTTTGGCTTTAAGTGTAAAATGTGTATATAGCTCTAGGAGGAAAAATACTTGGAAAAATATCGCAATGCTTATAGTTTTTTTTCACGTGGATAATTCTCGGCCATCTGTACTTACTTGTTACTATGGAAACAACACACCTTCCATTTTTGAACTTTGGACAACTGAAGGCTTTGAAAATAATGCACCGAGCTACGGGGTTTGTGTTGATTGAGAGTTGATGAAATGAACTCTGAACAATCACAGGAATTTTATTTGTAGAACTTTCTACAAGATGCCGGAAAAAAACCCAGCAATTACGAATCACAATTATACAGTATCAATTCAAAGGTAAGCAGCTTTCAAATACCTCAGACAGACAGCTCGTATATACTAGCTTATCACTGCCGCCGGAAACTCAGAAACTGACTCGGTCCATGGAACGGTGGTATTTATAGCTTACTTGGCGTGAAAGTCTAGGTCTTTCTAAGGTTCTGGAAGCTTCCAGGCCATCTCGCTTAATATTTGCCCTAGAGTTTAGGTGATGGAAATCTCCAAAACTATCCATTTCTCGCCAAATCATCAAGTAATCGTTAAGAACCTCGCCAAGTGGTCGCCAAGCCGCTAAATTACTGGATAAGTCGTTCTTAACGTAAGCCTATATCTCTCGATTTTTGTCCCAGAATTAGAGCTCGGATCTGTCTGCGATATTTGAAGACGAATACAAAATATATTTACAAACTTTGTAACAATAATATGAGGTATTACCCTTTATATTGCCAATTCATAACATCCTTAATCCCCATTCGAGATGGACGGCGCTTGTTACTTGTGGTAGTATTATTTTTTAACAACGCTCTACTTAGGTTTGTACAAAATGCTGTCTTTCACCATGAAATGAGGTCTCACGCAGCTAATAAAGAATCGAGGGAGGTGTCAAATTATTTTGTTTTATTGAAACTGTTCAATTACGAACTCCTTTCATTCGCATTCGATCTGCGGTACGTTGGGAAAACCGAAGTACTTTCAGTAAAATCAGAAAACAAAATGCAAATATTATTTTTCAAAAAATTACACAATGAAAATGTAAAGAAAGAATGCTAGATCCGATGTCGAACATGCTTTTTATCCTGCAACAATTGGGTGTGGATAATAATTTCAAAAGAACTACATTCCCTCTGTTCTTGAGGCAAACAGAATGAATGGTGCATGTCGGTTTATAAGCAACTTTATACAATAGACGCTCGTTTTTACGAATCCTAACTTTTTTACGAATTAGTGGTTAGTTCCTAACATGACTCCATAGACACAATGAATATATTGATCCCATTTATGAACTATAATTTTGAAAGAATTCTCTCTTTTGCAAACTTTTCTTTCTGACAAATAAGCTTCTTTTCCGTTTTTTCATTTTTTATGATATATATATATATATATTTTCAATTTTTTTGGTGATTTCTTTTTATGTAACGCCTGAGAATTTGATTCATTCTTGAAAAACGAAACGACAAGTACAAAAATTCCAAACGTTGTGGGAACAACAGTAATGGAAGATACATAGATATCAGACATTTAATGAGAAATAACTGCGGGACTGGATTGGATTACTATATTTCCCGTATGTAAGAACTCTGAAAGAATAAAAAATAATTCTCTCTTTCTCGTACGTTAGAACATAAAAAAGGAGAAAAAAAAAAACTCTGAAATGTTTTTTTTGTTATGTAGTTGGGTTTTGTTTCAGTGTTGTACAACTCAATTTTTGAAGTTTCATTTGTAGAGAGAGATTGAGCCGATTCCGTTAAGGATTTGTTGCGGTTGAAGAAACCAACGTGTTGATCAGTTAAAGTAAAAAAAGAAATTCTAAAACTAGACGAAACAATATAAAATTAGGAAAAAATAGCCAAAAGATATTGAATTCCAAAGAGTAGCCTCTAGACAATTTTAAAAATTCGGAAGAAAAAAAAATCTGAAAAAGGAAACAATACTAATGAAGAAGTGTTGTCTATAAGTATGAATCATATTTTGCATGTGTTACTTATAGTGCATTCTATAAGCACTATCTTATTCTTTCTAATAGTATTTTATTTATAAAAACACACAAACTACACAGAATATAATCTTAATAATCTAATACATTATTTTTCTATTCATTTTATTCTTATTCATTCTGATATCAACTTCATCGAAACTTAATTAGGGCAGGACCATACGAGACAATTGCTCCAGGTCTCCATATCAGAAGGGCCCCCAAATTAAATGGAAAGTTTTTGTTGTGAGGGGCTCTCAAAGAAGTTTTTGCTCCTGGTCTCAATTAGACTATGTCGGGCCCTGAACTTTATTTCATTTCGTGCAGCCCTCCCAATTCAGCCCGACACAAAATTTTAGCGGAACATAACTGAAAGGATATTACATATAGAGAGTTTTATAAAAAGCTTTATTGCAATATACATTACGTGCAGAAAATAAATAACTCATACTGCTTAACTAAGGTTGGTATTCTATACAGGAAGAGAGAGAAATCTAAACGTTATTTGTGTCTTTCAATTAATTCTTTGATTTTATTTTATGTTAGCGAAGTATCATTACACAGAATAACATGGTTTTAGTAATTTTTACTTTTAATACAATTGCGTGTGTTGTTGTGTCTGTTATTGAAGAATCAGCACTATGTAGTTTTTATAGTTCTTTAAATTTTATTTACAAAGTTGACAATTATAAATTTGTTTTTCTTAAAATTCTTATGCTTGTGAGTTGTTTTGCAGCATACTTTATGAAAAAAATAATGTTATAAAAGTATGATCCATAGTTATTTAAAAGCTTCCATTTCAATGGAATCAACTGGCCATATGATTGCAATCTATTTAGCATGGCACCATAATCACAAAAGCAATTAACCTACTGATGTCTCTCTGTGGCAAATTCTATCATAATTATGAAAAATCAGACAAACAATTATAAAATATTTTGAAATTGTTTGATCAAATTTTTTAAGAAGTCCCAAACATACTCTATTAAAGGCATCATCATGGCCTAGTGGTAGGACATACATACATAGCGGTACAGGCGAGCCCCGGACTCTACCTTTAGGTTAACGGGTTTGGAATACTCGCCCATCACCAAGTCTCTCGTCATTTTGAGCCACGCTCAGGTGACGAGGTAACACCTGAGCTGGCACCCTTTTCTTCCTCATCCACGCCACACCAGCCGAAGGATTTTGGACATCACATATTAACCTGGACACGTCTCCAACCCACGGAGTTCAGCAACCTAGAGAGTGAGGGTACGTGATTACTATTTTAACCACTGCCCTCGGCGAATGATGCTTCACTTTGCTGATCTTAACGAAAAGCGGCGTGAAGCTACTGAGTCACTGGACCTTAGTGGTAGGATATACATACATAGCGGTGTAGGCGAGCCTCGAACTGTCAGTGGTAGGACAGTGGTCTTCGGAGCATCAGTGTTAGGCCTCAGATGCTCTTGGACAACAAGAGATGAATGTTGCACTTCTGTTTTCTGGATGTACTTCTTTTGAAGTGGGTGCTCGGGTTTTTTCCGGGTTTTCTCCCTTGCGACACAAGAATGCCATCCATTATTTATGAAAAGTCCTTCAGTAAAGCAGTTTGGATGATGGATGCTAAAAATGCCATAGAACGGCCTTAGGCTGTTAGATTGTCCACTTCGTGGAGTCTAATATATTATTTTGGAACTTATATACTTTTAAAACAACTTAAATTATTGTAAGTATATTTGCATGATAATTTGTTGTTTTTCTGTAAAGGAAACTTTAGCTGTCAATATCACCGACAATTAAATTTTATGGATTCACATATGTTGTTGTTACTTATGATACTTGGACAAGCCAAGCTCGTTATGCCGTTGGCTATGAGAATTCAAGTCAGTAGAGTGCATCTTTCGTTTAACCAGAGCACCACGAAGGTGAAAGAACGACTTTACCCTAAACTCTTCAGATAGATGGCGCCACCAGAGGATCCACTCACTCAGTTTTGACATTGATCTGAAAGGGGAAGGAATTTTGGAGGCGCATGTAATCATACAAGTAAATAGAAACAAAATTAAATGTGGAGATATTCATTTATAGATTTATGAATATTTTTTATGGTTAAAATAAACTTATAACGAATATTGATCTCTGAATTAGATCAATGATCCTTTACCTCTTTGTTCATATTGTTCCAGTAATAAATTATTAGATTAAGTTAATTTTCTACGATATGTTTCTAGTGCATATTTCAGCTAAACACACCAACCACATCTTAATTTTGAAACACGGCCAAGTGACAAGATTGACACCAGAGCTGGCACACTCCTCTCCACGTCACATCAACGGAGAAAAATTGAATCATAAGGAAGTTATGTGCATAGGCCATTTCACTAAGACAGTCTTCAACTGACTTAGCGAACCGATGGCGGAGAGGTTAGCGTTCTAACTTCGAAGCAGTAGGTCCCAGGTACGAATCCTGGATCGGAAATGGATGTTTCTGTCTCTCTTTGTGTTTGTCTTTCTTTATCACTTCAGTTTCAGGGCGTAGATGGCAAACCCTCTGGGTGCCCTACTATTTGTGATGCCATCATTTCGCCCATTATAGAGCTGAACAAGGCAATTGCCTTTGCCCTAAAGGCAGCCGGGCATTAAAATAAAAAGTTTTCAACTGACTTAGGTATAGAACCTTCTAATTTCTAGTGATGAGAAAGGTGCCCAGTCTACAAGACTATATTCGACTTATCAGTGTGTAATAATCGATAAGTCATGGCATATAACTACTAAAATTCGTAATGCACTGCCTCTCGAAAATATGAATTCATATAATTCACAGTTCTTTGAAAATAATTGAAAAAAAGTGAAACTGATGTTAGAAACAGACTTTTTTTATATATAATATTGATATTTATATTAACTACACACTAATTGTGTTTGATTGTTTTTATTTGTATTAAAGAGTTAAATTGACTATTACTTCTAAATATAACTCAAGCCTTTCGAAATCTATAAGCAAAATCTAATTTTTAAGCTAGCACTCCTTATTCCAAGTTGCTTTGCCTCGCCAACACAGAGACGTTGGTGCAGGACTCGTTAATATGCATGGAACCACTGGTGAAGGTACTTGGTAATATAATCGACTTTGCTATCTTTTCTTCAACAAAGGGCTGGTCTTAACAAGGGTCCTTGCAGAAGGCATTAATTTGAAAATGTATTTTGAGTCTGCACACTCTAAATTACTTAAGTTTAATGCTAATTATGGCAAACCATCAATAAACTATGGCCAACTTGAGAGCAACTCTGTTCTTCTCTCTGAAATTTCTATTCAAATTTATCTCCAGAACTCTTTAGTTCAGTGCGGCTCAGGAACTCGGAGAGTATACGTACACAATTCCTCTTACATTTGCAATCCCTCAGAGGTACTACCCAGAGTCCATTTCCATTTCATTTTTCTGCCCCGATCAACAAGAAGGATTTAATTCCTACTCATTTTAGACAGTTGGCATTAGAGATCCTTAACAAGATTCCCGACAATGCCATAGAAATGTATACGGACTGAAGCAAACTGGATGACCACGCTGATAGTGGCATCTACATTGAGAAACCGGGAGAAAAACTATCTATCAGCCTTCGCAACCCTGATTCATCCTCGGTCTTCAAAAGTGAATTAATTGCAATTGAACAAAATCTTGAAGCTATTCTTAATGAAAGGGTTTTTGGGGACCAATGGATCCTTTCGAACAGTAGAAACTCTCTTCAGCCCCTCCACAGTTGGATTGTAATTGGAGATCAAACTAGCAGTTATATCCTTCTCAAGCTCATTTCGGAGTCCTATGAGGTTTATTTTCAATGGATTCCTTCTCATTTAGACACATACAGCAATGAGCAGGCGGGTAGGCTGGCCAAGGAGGGCTGTTACCACGATAATCTTCCTCTTCAACACTTATCTTTTTAGAACATCAGTCTATAGTTAATTCTGAAATTTCGAAAAGGTGAAGGATTCCTCCCTGCCATCACACTGGTATGCTGTCAAAGAACCTGGCTCTTCTTTGCCCTCAATTGTGGCAGAGCCTCTGGAACCGCAATTTCCAGACTAACAAGCGGCCACACTGGGGGTCTCACGTATTTCGAAGACAGGAAAATCTTTGAGGTCTGCTCTGAATGTAAAACTGAGATGGCTTCTCCTAATCCCATCATGGACTGTTTGGGACTTTCCAGAGAGAATATATACTCATCCCCCTTCTGGTCCTCAATTTCCATAGGGTCAACAGTCTGATGGACCTTGTTTGACTTCATCAGAGATTTAGAGGATAAACCACAACAACAACAACACAACATTTACAATTGTAATAAAGTATTATGTACCGTAACATTTCTTACTTATTTAAGTTACTAAGCAATATGCACACAACGTCAACTCCATAAGGAAAGCGACGTTTTTCGTGTCAGTTTTATGTGACCATATCTCTTCTTAACCCAAAACCAGATTTATTTTTGCAATAGTTTCTTATAGATGAAGTTTAGTCTTTCAATTGACTCTATTGCCTTTCATTATAGAGAACACTTGATTATTTTTAGATTCACATTAGAACACTTGACGATAACATGTTAAATTTTCTTCAAATTGTTCAAGTTCAATTTTATTTAAACGAAAACTAGCAGCCTTCGAGGTTTCCTGATTAATTTAATGAAATCCATAATATAAAGAGATATGAAGTGCAAAATGTCCATTGTTTTGCACCCTATTTGTTAAGAAGAATTAAGTATTTTAATCGATAATCGCTAATCTCATACTAAAAAGATGAAAAATTTATTAATTTGGGCTTAGAATAATACAAACCTTTTAAAATACATTCGATCTGTAAAAAAGAAATAAAAAATTATTTTTCAATTTTTGTGTACTGAAAGTATTTCTCGAATTAAAATTGAAATGTTTAAATATAATAGAGTAATTTTTCAGATTGAAATCTCATGCATTCACATAAAATGTTACTTCGTTTGTAGGAATTCTAAGTTTAATATTATTCATTATTACTTCACATAAATATAAATCTGCATTGTACTTCCAAGTAAACGATAGTTCTGGAAACTTACAAGTGAACACCTGTTGACAGTGTGATATAACTATTGCAAATGAAGAATTCAGTGTATTTAAAGTAAAAGATAATTAGAAAATAAAATTTCGAAAAAATAAATATTTTTTTTAATGCAAATTCGGTAAATACAAAAAAATATGGCAGCTAAACTGTGGTATTATTATGAAAGATAAAGTATAAAACTTTGTTGCATGTCATAATAAGTCTAATACTTGTCAATTTGAAAGTAACATGTAAATTAATTCTTCCTAATAGAAAATTGCTCATGTTTTCTGCAGAGTTTGTCAACTTAAATTGATGAGTTAGAGGTGATTAATAATTTGGTTTTATAACTATCAAATAGTGCTTATTTCACCATTCTTCTTAATCCATGCTGATTCATTAAAACACACAATTTTTTATTTGTCTATTCATTATAACAGTTTCCAGATTCTCAAAGAATTTTCAAAAAAATTTTTTTGGATATTATTAAAGTAATTTTTGGATATTTATTAAAATATCGTAAAACTAATTTCATGTGCGTTTAAATAAGTAAAGTTTTTCAAGCCTTTACTGAAAAGAAATTTATTTGGTGAACTGTGAAACGTGTGTGGAGACTAACAGCTAGAATTTATATATGTTAAAACTTAAAACATTTAATATCACAGCAATCATACTTTTTCAATTTGACTATTTTCATTCCAATTTAAAAAGTTAATAATTCAAACATGTAAAATTTTCATAGCCGAATGATAAATTTATAAAAGTTTACATTGTTATTAATGTTAATTTATAAATGCTTACATTATGTATATAAAATTATCTAATATTAACAAAATTATAATTCAATTTATACTTGCTTCTATGTTTTGCAGGACAGAAAAAAAACATTTGATAATTATGCATTTTGTGAAATATTGCAATAGTAATGTGCATTAATAAGCTCCACTCAATTTTATTACATCATTATTTTTAATTTCAATATTTTAATTTATATTAGGGGCATGACATTAAGTAATTTTTGTAATCACATAGAAGTATCATTTCAAAAAGCTTAAAATTTCTAATCCAAATTTAAATGAAATGCTTAGACCCCACTGAATATTTTTCACTATTTTACAACAATATAAAATTTAGATTACTTTCATTATTTATGTTAAATCTTTGAAAATTTGGTAAAAAGGAAAATTTTCTTTTTCTAAAAGGAATTTTGCATTGATTAAAGCTAAATTGTGTGGAGTTTTCTTCGGAATTATTCCTTAATATGATACTTAAAATTTTATTGGGAAGTAAAATTTGCTTTAAGTACAACATAGTCCAAAACGCATGATAGAAAATAAGTGATCATTGTGGAAAAAAGACAATATGCGAAAGTATCAAATCTATTTTTTTAAAAAAAAGTTATTAATGACATTTAAAATTCACGAGATTCGAAATGTCTACTCTTACCAACTATAATGTTATAAAGGCGGTTTCGAATCATTGACATAATGTGCATGTGTGTAGGAATCAAGTGCATCAGTGAGGCCGATTTTAGGTTCTCTTGTGAATTCTGTCCTTAGTGTAACCCGAAAAGATGTTACACGAATTTAAGTACGGACTGTTTGAGGGCCACTTTATCCTGTGAATTTCTCTGCTTCTGGTGTTGTAGTTACTTATGACACTTAGGCAAGCCAAACTCGCTAGTCGAAAGTTATATGAAATTAAGTCAGAGGGGTGCGTCTTTCGTTTAACCCCCGAAGGTGGAAGCAAGTCTTTGCTCTAAGGCTCCTCCAATAGATGACACCAGTAGATGATCCACTGCCTCCATGTTGACTTTGATCTGGAGGTGGAGGAAATTTTCTCCAGACAATTGCACACATGGTAACTGCTCAACGACCGATCACAGCACTTTCGATTCCACAGATTTATCTAGCACGTATATCACATGTACTCGATGGGTCTTTGCGGCATTGGGAATCACACCCACAACTTCCGGATGGAAGGCCGGATGCCCTAACCACTTGCTAGCACGGCCCTATTCTGCATCTAATGCAGCATAATACTCAGTAGATGTCGTTGCAAGCCACGAAAACTCCAGCAGTTTTATTCTAACGATACCCATTCTTCATGAACCAATACTGACCGATCATGTTAATATAGCCAACTTGAAGACTAAATTCAAACTCTAGCAATTCTCAACCCTGCACTCCTGTCATCACACAGTCAATGAATATCGGACAAATTATTGAGCAGTTATCACGTCACTTGGTGTAGACCGTGATGGCCTAGTTGGTCAGGGTGTCGTTGTCCTTGTTAGGAAACAGAAAGTTCGAATCCTGGCTTAACTGAAGATTTGACGTGTTCACTAAAAATGGCTGGGGTCGTTCAATAGGTCATGATCCCCTGCCCTTCAAATGAAATGATACCTCCTAGGGTGGCAGGTCAAATATTGGGTTCTTCTGCTTGGTCCCTGCTTCTAAATGACAAAGATATCCACGTGGTTGCATCCACTTAATGGGTAGAGCCCAACTCTAGTTTATGTATAAGGATGTATGCTGGTACAACAAACAACTTGACTGCGCGACCTACTCTTTTTAAACGGTGAATGATATGCCTGTCGAACGATGATATTACTTTGGTTATTCTTATAAAATATTCTTCCGATAAATAATCTATCTTCCAAGTCAATGATATCATTAGTGATTTATTATTTATTTAAGGTAATGAAGTAATCACGTAAAATGTCAATATATGGGCTATTACAATACGGATGGTTGGTTGGTTGGGTTTTATGGCACAAGTTCCAAATAAGGACAAGCTGCGCCAAAATTTTATTTATTTATTTATTTATTTATTTTTTCTATTTTTTTTTTTTTTTTTTTTTTTACCAATCAACTTTTAAAATTCCGATAAAAATATAAGTATTATTTATAAGATATTATTCCATAAATAATAAATAGACAAACACCCAACATATAAAAGAATAAATTATATCTAAAACATCTAAAATAAAAGGCTAAACTAAATCTGTAAAATGTCAAAAGTATTTATTTTAAAATCTTTGATTTAAAACTATATATATTTTATAAAATCAATGCTTCTTAAAAATGCAAAAATATTTTGATGCGGAGGTTCGCCCAGCAAATCCCGCATCGTTAAAATATCAGTCTTAAAAAAGTTAAAACGATGTTGGTTAAAATCAGAACAGGGAATTAAAATATGAAACACAGTGTATGGTTCATCACACGTTTCACACCAAGGTTTTAATTCATTTAGGAATAAATGCTTATGAGTGAAACGTGTGTGTCCAATACGAAGGTGGGTTAATTTAACATCCGCACTCCGTAAAGGTAAAACTGGAAATGAAATGAGAGATGAAGTTATGGTATACAATTTGTTGCTGTCTTGCATTCTCCATGATTCCTGCCAAAGTTTATGCACAAAACTTTTCACACCTTTTCTCGCATCACAAAGTGGAACGGAAGGCTGAAGTGGAGTAGATGCAGACTTTGCAGCTGCATCAGCCCTCTCATTACCATCAAGACCTACATGTCCTGGGATCCAACAAATGATAATATCAAATCCCTTGCACTTCAGAGAGTCTAATGTGCAAAAAATCTCCGACACAACAGGGTGATAGTTGACATTAATATTCTCCACGGCTTCTAATACACTCATGCTGTCAGTGTAAATACAAAATTTATGTGATTCTTTACTACTCACATACTGAAGCGCACTTAGTATAGCAGTTGCCTCAGCAGTGAAGATGGAGCAGGACATATTAAGGCTGTAACTAAGAGTAATATTATCAATATAAACTCCACAGCCAACATGTCCGGCAGATTTTGAACCATCTGTAAATATAGGTTGATAAGAATCAAACTGACAGCGATGATAAGAATAGAGCTGATGGAAAACAATAGGAGATGTGTCGGATTTTTTGAATTCTGCTAAGGGATTGATTATTCTACATTGTGGCTCATACCAGGGTGGATGTGAAGTTCGATTTGTGGCAGTTATTCGAACGTCATGCAGGTCAGACAACATTAGATGAGATTTTATTCTAATGAGAAAAGGTGGAATGCTCCTTGGACGAGCATTATAGAGTCTTTTAAGGGCAGATGTAGGAATCATGGCACGTGATGGATGATGAGGGTCAGACATGATCTTAGCATAATAATTGAGAGACAGCTGCATTCGTCTCAGGTCTAATGGCAGTTGTTGGCAAATTGCATATAGACTCTGGACGGGTGATGTGCGGAATGCGCCCGAACATATTCTCAGAGCAGAATGATGGACAGTGTCCAATCTGTGTAAAACAGAAGACCTAGCGGATCCATAAACAACACAACCGTAGTCTATGCGGGATAAAATTAGTGATTGGTAAACTCGGAGGAGTGACGTGCGATCAGCACCCCAAGATGTATTTGAAAGCATCTTGAGGATATTGAGCGATCGCTCGCACTTCTTCCGCAGATATAATATATGCGGAAGAAAGGTTAATTTACGATCAAATATCACTCCGAGGAATTTTACCTCACTGACCACTGGTATAGGGGTGTTGTTTATACGAATAACGGGATCATTGTGGAGGCTTGTCTTCCTGCAGAAATGGACACAATTGCTCTTGCTAGGAGATAGTGTATGGCCATTCTCAGCACACCATGCAGCAATTTTATTAACTGATGTTTGTAATTGTCTCTCAATTAAATTCATGTTAGACCCTTCACAAGATATCTGCAAGTCATCAACATACAATGTACCATAAACAGAAGGTGATAATTTATGGAGTATGCTGCTAATATGAGGGATAAAAAGGGTGACACTCAATATGCAACCCTGAGGTACACTCTCAGCTTGATTAAAATGATCAGAATAAAATGTTCCTATCCGAACTTTAAAACCACGGGAGCGTAAGAAGTTTTGTATAAATATCGGCAAATTACCCCTAAAGCCAAAATCATACATCCTACGGGGAATTCCATAACGCCACGTACGGTCATAAGCCTTCTCTATGTCGAAGAAAATGGAAACGAGATGATTCCTCCGCACAAATGCATTGCGGATCTGCGTTTCCAGGTATGTAATATTATCAAGAGTGGACCTTCCTTTACGGAAGCCACTCTGATTGATATGGATATATTTATTTATTTCTAAGACATAGATGAGGCGGGCATTGACCATACGTTCGAGAGTCTTGCATAATCAACTCGTCAGAGCAATTGGTCGATAATTTGAAGGAACAGAAGGATCCTTACCAGCCTTAAGGATCGGAATCACTATTGCTTCGCTCCAAAGTGATGGAAATTTATTTTCAGTCCAGATCCTATTGAACAATAACAACATGTTCAAAAGGGAATCTGGATTTAAATGGCGAAGCATTTGATAGCTGATTCCATCTGGTCCTGGGCTAGTATCATGGGCCTGCTGTAATGCTCTCTTCAATTCCAACATCCGAAATTCACAGTTGTAAGGCAAAGCTTGTCCATGGTTGAAACGAATTGGTGTTCGCTCAGCACGACTCTTTGTCCTTAAGAACGAAGGACTATAAGAGTCGTTGCTTGAGACGCTAGCAAAGGTTTCACCAAGGACGTTAGCGATGTCCTTAGGAGAAGAGTATATGGCAGCTCCGGATTTCAAAATAGGAATTGAAAATTCTCTATAGATTCCATTGGCTGCTTTCACTTTTCACCACAACTGTTTACTGGATGTGGAAGAAGTAATTGAGGATACATAGCGAGACCAGGATTCCTTCTGATTTCGACGACGAGCTCTGCGAGCTAATGCTTTTGCTCTAATAAAGGCGATAAGATTCTCCGTTGTGGGGTATCTTCTGAATAGCCCCCATAACTTCCTCTGTTTCTTATAGGTGTTTTGACATTCATCATTCCACCAAGGTTTGCAACGCCTGTGTGGCGTAGAGGAACTCTTAGGTATTGATGCATCAGCTGCATTCTTAATTGTTTCAGTGACTTTACTGACGGCAATATCAATATTTTTGATCATAACCATTGCATCATCAACAACTGCCAATTGCGAAAATAAGGTCCAATCTGCCCGACTGTACACGTAAGTAGGTAGGCGTTGTCCTGCACTACTACCTCCAGTCTGGGAGATGACGAGAGGAAAATGATCGCTGTTGTAAAGATCATTTCCTACTGTTAAATTTAACAATGGCAGATGAGATGGTGAACAAATGGCCAGATCGAGAGAATGAAATGTTCTTGTGGGTATATGGAAATATGTTTTCTCGTCGGTATTAAGCAGACAGAGACTGTTATCTGAAATAAACCGCTCTATCTGCCGACCGCGAGAATTTGTATCATCATTTCCCCACAAAGAATTATGGCCGTTAAAGTCACCTAACAGTAGAAATGGTGTTGGAAGCTGATCTATTAATGCATCGAGTTCCTCTTGGCGGATGACATCGTGTGGTGGCAAATACAAACTACAGACTGTCAACAAGCATGATGTGTGAATTCGCACAGCTACAGCCTGTAATGTAGTATTTAAATGCTGGGCAGTGCTGGGATAGTTGTTGGATGTTAAAATGCAAACACCTCCAGACACTGCACCATCGTCACCACAGTCTTTTCTAAAGCTTTTAAACCCACGCATGGAAAAGTTATTGCTAGACTTCAGGAATGTTTCCTGAAGTGCAACACATGCGGGGTTGTATGCTGAAATTATAGACTTGATGTCATCATTATGAGAACGCAAACCATGGTAGTTCCAAGAAACAAAGGAAGTTATTATTGAATTTGAAAAGCTCCTTTCCCGGAGCTGGAAGGCATGTCATCTGACATCTCTTCGAGCGATAGATCTTCGTCCGAGGGATGTAATGAAACAGCGTCAGCCTCAAGGGTTAAGGCTTTATGGGTGGATATTGAGGGCCTAATATTGCCCTCTTTAGCAGATTTTAGTTTTAAAGTCTTTAAGGCTTTAGATTTGGCAATCGGAGCTTTTCTACAGGGAATGGTTGTGGAGGTTGATTTTGGCCTCTAGACAGATGTAAGGGGTAATTTCACTATTGAAGTGAAGAAGCATCAGTTTGCGTGCTAGTCGTTCTGGTGACTTTTGCGGCAACAGAAGCATAGCTAACTCCTGCTTGAGGTGTACGTGCGGTAACAGCACGTCTCGCCTCAGGATATGAACAATTGTTTTTAACTTTAGTGGTTGTGATCTCCTTTTCCAGTATCCAGATAGGACAACTTCTAGCGTAGGAGGGGTGGTCACCCTTACAGTTGACACACCTCTCCTTTGCAGTACAAGACGAGCTGTCGTGGCCAACTGCTGCGCAGCGAGCGCAAGTCAGTTTGCCTCTGCAAGTCGCTTTGGAGTGACCAAATCTCTGGCACTGGAAACAATGCAAAGGATTTGGAATAAATGGCCAAACGGGTAGATGCATATACGCAGCTTTAATATGCTGCGGTAGGTCTGGCGTCGCAAAAGTCAGTACGAGATGCTTAGTATTAATAATCTGCCCATCTTGTCTGATAGTGATGCGTCTTACAGCACAGACCTTTTGATCTTTGAGATTTTCTAAGATCTCATCCGTAGGCGTGTTAAGTAAATCCCTTGCGGATACCACACCATGAGAAAAGTTAAGGTTCATATGAGGAGAGACAGACACATCAATGTTAGCAAGCATAGTCAAGTTGTTTATAGCGTTAGCTTATGCTTCTGAAACGACTTCAACCATTAAGTCACCAGAATGCATTCTCCTAATGCTCTTCACTTCGCCGATATTTCCACTGATAGCTTTTTGTATTAGGAAAGGGGATACATTATCGAAGGTACCCTCTTTCCGTTTTACAACATAAAACTTAGCATGTAATAGTGACAAGGAATGCTCCCGTGGGAGAGAAGAATAAGCATATGTTTCCATATTGGAAATGGAAAATTCGGGACCTGACGGCACCACCCACCACCGAGTCCAACAAGGGGATGCAGACCAGCTGCACCAGTGCTAGCCAGGTCCTATACGCTCACAGTACATCCCTGAAGTGGCCTCCACCCTTAACGAGTCATCCAGTAGATGTACCGATCGCTTGATCCATAAAGCCGATTGATGTGCTGAGGACCACAAAACACCTTCCGTTTACCTGAAGCAGAGGCCAAAGTAATGTGTTGGTCTCTGGGGGCCTCAGTTACCAGGACCCTCCTTTCCAGGGACACGGGTCTCCACGTACGGCAAACACGTGGGTGATTTAGTCCCCAAGAGGAGCTAATAGCAACAGAGCGGCGAAAGCTTCTCCAGGGGAGCCCTCAACCTCTTGCGAGGCAACCACACTGAGGGAGAAGAGGAAGAAAAAGCAGAAGAGTATAGGAGAGAGAAAATTAAAGAAGAGGACAGATCACTAGGGTACCTCGGGATTGTGACACCCGTGTTTACCTAAAGAAGGTAAACCCCCTGAGGGGTATTACAATACGGAAGAATTACATTCATTCATTTGAAATCAGGAACTTAAGCTACACTGCTGGCCACCGTAAATGCAACACCCTGAAGGAAGCATGCAAATAACATGAAATTTACAACATGCATTAGTAGAGGTGAGACAGGCAAATGATTAGAATTTCAGCGCAGAAGCACATCACGCGTGCCTGTAGCGCCACTTTAAATTGCTATTTAAGGATTGGAGATTTCGACGATTTCAAATTCGGCAATTGTGTTTTTCTTGCGGTTTTTTTAAACAAAAACCTTCAATTATGCCTCATAGAAAACAGTGATCATTTTTTGATCAAACATCCGAGTTCGAAAGAGGAAAGATACTGGCAAACTGAGATTGTGGTTAATCTGTCAGGGAAATTGGTAGTCGTGTTGGACGAAACCAAACAACTTTAATACGGATATGTCATCGTTGGATGCAGGAGAGTACGATGGACTGACATGTTCGATCGCATCCATCTGAGTGCACCACTTCACTTGATAGTAGGCAAATTGTGTGCATAGCAGTGACGAATCGCTCAGCCACCTCACGGACCATAGCACAGCACATTCAGTCTGTAACACCTCATCCAGTGCCTGCGCGAATCATTCGACGACCTTTACAACAGAGTGGTCTGTCTGCAAAACATCCATTGCTTCGTCTAACCTTCTTCTTCTTCTTAAGGTTGGGTTTGTATGTCATTGGCACCTCTGCTTTAATCAGCATTTTGTACCATTAACTCCAAATCCAATGTTTCCTAGTTCCAGTTACTCGGGTCAACGCACTTTATTAATAAAGTCCGATAACCCTTTAATGGAGTCTAGGTGTAACTCTCTAGTATGGATGATGCCTAAAGAAGTTAATCTAGGGAGGGCAAAAGCCTCGCATTCATAAGTGATATGCTTGGCCGTTTCCTCTTGCATATGACATTTCTTGCAGATTGGGTCTTGCTGAAACAGTCCCATTTTATGGAGGTGTTTTCTGAAATAGTAGTGCCCAGTTATGAAACCTACGATTAAATGTATCTTCTGCCTGGAGCATCTAAAAATTTCAGAGGCAAACCTCGCTGATGATCCACAGGTCATACTTTTAGTATAGGTTTGACCAGGAGTGTTGAGCCAAGCTGCATACATCTTCCGTCTCTCCCATCTAAGAACATTGGTTTTTGCGGTCTTCAAATTGATCCCACAAAAAAGGTTCTGGACCAATGGGAACAAAAGACGATCCTTGTTTAGCAAGCTCATCAGCCTTTTCATTAACTTCGATACCTTTGTGCCCTGGCACCCATACAAGGATCACCTTGTTTCTAGTTGCCAGTTCTGTAAGAAGGTTTCTACATTCCAAAATCATTTTAGATTTGATTTCGAAAGAATTAAGCGCTTTTAGAGCGGCTTGACTGTCACTAAAAATGAGAATCCGCTTACCGTAGTAGCCCTTCTTCATATTTAGTCGCAGACAGTGGATAATGGCCAAAACTTCTGCCTGGAAGACAGTAGCGTATCGCCCAAGGCTTACAGACAGGCTGATTCTTGGTGACACGCCATACACTCCCAGTCCTGAGAGGCTGTTCTTCAGTGATCCATCTGTGTACCAGATTAGATATCCTGTTTTAGTTTCAAACATGTTGTTATCCCATTCGTCGCTAGTTGGAAAAACTATTTCAAATGTCCTATCAAACATGTATGGCTGCTAGACTTTTATTGATTCGTCTAACCTTTACGCAGAACCACATACGTCTACGTCTGGCAGAATGGAAAGAAATTGCCTTTACTGACGCGTCACGCTTCTGTCTGCAACACCACGATGGTAGCATACGAGTCTGGAGACACCGTAGCGAGAGGATCCTGAACAGCTGCGTTATGCACCGCCACACTGGTCCTGTACCGGGTATTATGGTATGAGGTGATATTGGATATCACTCTCGCACTCCTCTAGTACGCATTGCAAATATTTTAAGCAGCCAGGACCACATGTTCGAGGTGTTGGAGCCAGTTGTCCTTTCTTATCTTCAGGGATTGCCCAAAGCCATATTTCAACAGGATAATGCGCGAACAAACGTGGCATGCATTGTCCAAGGGTTTTTGTCAATCGCAAGATTGAATTGCTTCCCTGGCAGGCCCGTTTTCGGGATCTTTCACCGATAGAAAACATGTGGTCTATGGTTGCTCAACGATTGACTCAGATTACATCCTCAGCTACCACACCAGATCAACTTTGGCAACGTATGGAAGCTGCCTGTTCTGCTATACCCCAAGAACACATCCAAAGTCTCTTTGAATCAATGCTGAGGCGTGTGGATGCGATGATCTTCTACAATGGCGGCTACTCTGGCTACTGATTTTGGCAAGAACCACACTTCTCAGAATTCTATAAATTTAATCATTTGATACTAGGTTAACATGTTATTTACAAAATATATTTTGTTGTGATATCTCTTGTCTTTCTTAGGGTTGCAACTTGGGTGGCCAGCAGTGCATTTTCTATCTATATTTTGAAGCACTCTGTAGTTAGCAGATAATTCGGCACCTTCTCCGTCATTATAACTTAGAATTTGTAGACCGATGCAATCAATCATAGTTTGAATCTATGAAATCTGATTAAAGTAATCGAAATTGTGTTTCATAAACACCACTTAAAATTGATATAGTTGAATTTATACTCAAAATGATTTAAAATAGACATAAAAGATTTAAACACGGATTTATAAAAAGAGTGATTCTATTAATGTATAAAGAGGATGAAAATAATTATAACACCGGAAGGTTGGGATATTTTTTGTCTGTGAAGACTCGTTCCTTCGAATTCTATGTGAGAAGATTTATTTAAAAGGTAGAGAACATCAATTAAAATCAGAATCTTTAATCTCTATAGCCAACAATTTTTCTTTCATTTTGTTTTATAAAAAATATTGATTCTAAATACTCGAAAAATCACTCGAGAAAAGGACGAGAAGAAAATTTAGATTCTTTCTGCTCCATTTATATACAATTTTTAGTGATACTCTAGCTGCACATGATATGCAGTCGTACTGAAATTCAATCGTTTGCATATCCCATCATGTATATAACTTGTGCAAATTTAAGCCAGTATATAATGTTCCATATTGGAAGTGTCTTTGAAAATTCTGTAATGTGGAAAACATCACAATACAAAAGAAACACATGCTTGCTTTCAGCATAATTTCTCTCATCACCATAAATATCTATTCTCACAAAAATAAAATATAAATATTCAATGTTTGACAATTGTGTACAATATACACTGCTACCCAAAAATGCAACTCCAAGAAAGACCAACAAAGTTTATTTGGCAAAAATGTTTGGCTATATAAATATCAGATCATTAAAATTAAAGGGTGTTTTTTTTCGTGCTATAGAACTTTAAATTGCAATAAAACAACGATGTATTATTCGATTGACATGAATTTTTTTATTTGAAAGATAATCTTGTGGCATTACATTTTAAATATGATTTCTGGCATATGACAGCCAGGGCTGGCTCGGATGTAGTCCGATTTGGACGTCCAATTTTCGATGACTTTTTCCAACATATGTGGCCGTATATCGGCAATAGCACGGCGAATGTTGTCTTCCAAATGGTCAAGCGTTTGTCGCTTATCCTCATAGACCAATGACTTTACATAGCCCCACAGAAAATAGTCTAGCGTGTTAAATCACAAGGTCTTGGAGGCCAATTCACAGGTCTAAAACGTGAAATTAGGCGGTCACCAAACATGTCTTTCAATAAATCAATTGTGGCACGAGCTGTGTGACACGTTGCGTCGTCTTGTTGGAACCACAGCTCCTGGACATCATGATTGTTCAATTCAGGAATGAAAAAGTTAGTAATCATGTCTCTATACCGATCACCATTGACTGCAACGTTGTGGCCATCATCGTTTTTGAAGAAGTACGGACCAATGATTCCACCAGCCCATAAAGTGCACCAAACAGTCAGTTTTTCTGGATGTAACGGTGTTTCGACATACACTTGTGGATTAGCTTCACTCCAAATGCGGCAGTTTTGTTTGTTGATGTAGCCATTCAACCAGAAGTGCGCTTAAGCGCTAAACAAAATTCGATTATGAAAATCGGGAACAACGGCAATCTCGTTTTGGGCCCATTCGACGAATCTACGCCTTGCTTGATGATGGTTTGGCTTCAATCCCTGCACGAGTTGGATTTTGTAAGCACGCAAACCAAGATCCTTCCGCAAAATCTTCCATAAAGTGGATGGACACAGATCCAATTCCTGTGCTCGATGGTGGATGGACTCATTCGGGTCTTCCTCAACGCAACGCTCTACAGTAGCAATAGCTTCTTCTGTACGCACCGTACGGTGTCTCTGGGGATGCGAGTTATCAAGTAGAGTAAACGTGGTGTGAAAACATTCCATGGTTAATCGAATTAACTGCTCTGATGGACGATTTTGTTGACGATAAAATGGATGTAGTGCGCGATACGTACTCCGCACAGAACCATTATTTTCGAAATAAAATTGCACAATTTGAAAGCGTTGTTCAGGCGTGAGTCGATTCATGATGAATTGCCAAACCAAACTGAGAATAAATCACTTGACAGCTGTTAAATCGGTCTCCATCTTGGAAAGTAATGCCAACTTAAACTTCTATACCTCGAAAAAAAAGAACACCCTTTACAAGCACTAAGGAAGTGGGAATAGTGACAACAATAGTAAATAGCGTAGCCGCTATCATTGGCTATAACCACTGCCACATGCCTCGGCGGAGAATAAAAGAGAAATTGGATGTATCCTGGAGGTATAATATTCTATATGTGGCGTCCAAAATTGCTAAAGCTTATCTGGAGTAGCAATGGATGGTGTATCCCAGTTGAGTTGATAGGATGTGTGGACAACACGCTTTGGATTGTCGATAAGTCGAGAGAATAGCAGGTCAAGGAAGCAACTAAATCTGATGGGTAAGTAAGAGACTTGAGCACCTCATGCCATGTGTTGTTTCACGTTATCCTGTTGGAATATGGCTGATGACAAACGCTGAAGGCAGGGAAGGATCACGAGATCCATCTTCTAAGAAATGTAGCACTGATTGTTCAGTGTACTGGCAATGTATACAGGAAGGATCCGGAATCTAAATCCATTACTTTCTCAAACCATGATACCGGATATAGAACTAGTGTAGCAATACATAACGCAACAGTTCAACAGTCTTTCAACATGGTATCATCGTTCTAGAATCCGAATATAGTAGTATTACAGACAAAAACAGGATTCGTCAGTAAAGGCAGTTTCGTTCTATTCTGTTGTACATTGCATAGTTGTCGACGTAAACGCGTTATAATTTTAAGTCAGCGAAAACGAAGCAATCGATGCTTTACGAATATTCTACTAAGCTGCAAACGACGTTGATTGGTACAAACGGGCAACGAAAGACAAGCTATTTTGCTATGGTTTGTAATGTGATTGAGCTATCTATCATTGCCTCAATAGGCTCGTCCTCAATTGCAGTGATGTAACGAGGCTTGAGCGATCGGTTCCAACGCGCCATTTCCTTCTGCATCCAGTGATTACATATCCTCAAGACTGTTGTTTGGTCTCCAGCATGATCACCGACATCTCTGAGGTATAATTCTCAATCCCTATAAGCTTCTATTTTTCTTCAATCGGACTTACTCAAAAGATGATCTCTGCAGAAACTTACTGAAAGACGCTCATTGTCTTCAACGAAACATAGCTGTTTTTCCGTGCGACAAATCAACATAAATGTACTAAACTAAACTCCGTGGCATGACAGACCATGTGGGCCAAGGCTTACAATGCCCATAACTGTTTTCATGACCAAGGGCACTGGGGTGCAAGGTCAACCTAAAGTGAAACCCCGAGTGTATAGTTCATAAGCATGCATGCACCCAGTTTATCGACCCACTGAAGGGATGAAAGGCCGAGTCAACCTTGCCCAGTCCAAGAATCGAACCTCGGATCCGTGTTTGAGCGTGGACTTAAACGCTACTACTAATCTACTAGGGTTAACATAATTATACATTTGAACAATGTTTACAAACAATAGATGACAAACATACATTTGTTTCACTGGAGAAATAATAAAATTACAGAATCCTAAAAAATTTATATTTACTTTCTTTAAAATATCAGTAAAATTATTCAAGTGCTTCTGTTACTTTGCATTAGAACATTTATTTATTAGTAATTTAAAAAATGATTAACTTTTAATGAACAAAATTTTTAATGCGTATTCACTTTATTTAATTGGATTGTTAAGGAGAATGCATATATTTTTCTTTTATTTTAAAAGAAACATACAAAATAATATAGAGAATTTGAAAATCAGTCAACAGTAAGAAATTTTTTATAGCAAATTTCGTGAAAGTTGCAATTGGGTCAACGGTAAAATTTCTATGTAATTTTCTAATAACATTATCCACTTTTATGACTTGAATATCACTTTTGCAGTATGACGAAACTACTCTGATGAAATTAAATATTTGTATTTCTATGAACTGAAACACACATAGCCCTATTATAATTAAAACAAAAGATTTTTCTGATGCACATCTCATATATCAATATATTAGAAAAAATCTGTAAAGAATACACGGCCAACCAAAAATTAAAAATATTGTAATATAAATAATGGAAAATTAATCTTAAAAAAAGTATATTTTTCGATTTTACAGGGTAATTACCATTGATAATATAGAGACGTCGGCCACAGATGTCCATATGAGCAGCGGTGGCCTGGTTAGTTAGGGCATTGTTCTCATCAGACGGTAGTGTGTTCCAATCCCGGCTTAACTGAAGATGTGTCGTGTTGGCTAAAGGTGACTGGGCACATTATATTTGTCATACTCACAATGTCCTCCAAGTAAAATGATACCTCTGGGGGAGAAGGCCAAGCAATGGGGTCTTCCACTTGCTCACTGCTTCCAAATCATCAATGACTCCACCCGGCTGCTTCTATCTAACTGGTAGAGCCCAATTCAGGACAAGGTACAGGAAATCATGCTGGTGCAACAACAACAGATGTCCAAATGACATAGCGCTTTTTGAGATGAAGTTGCCTCCTCTTTCATTGAGAAGGAATTAATTTGTCTCAAAATACTACAGCAAGATCTTTATTTACAATGATCAATATAGAATCTTTCTGCCTTCGACAAACAACTAATGTTTGAAGAAGCTTTGTTCCTTTTTCTTAAGCTGAAAAGGTAGGACTACCTTCTACAAATGTAGAACCTCATTCTTTGTATCATCCGGGACTTGAAACTTGGTGGGATTTATTTTCAGTAGACTTTTGTCAAGTGTAAAGAAAAGATATACTGAGAATCAAGCAATTAGAATTGGAGACAATAAATTGAATCCCACAATCTTCTTCGAAAATATATATACACTGATGGTAACCGAGGTGATGCAGGAATTTCTGGCACTATAATGTACATTCCAACATGTACAGGTTCCCTGGAATTTAAAATAAAGATTCCCGACTTATGTTCGATTTTTATATCAGAGCTTATTCCTACCCGAAAGGATTTAAAATACGGGTATAAAATAGAAACACAACTACATGATGTTTGGATTTTAGATGACTGTTATGATTCATGCAGCACCTCTCTAACTAAATTCGATACGGAACAAGACACACCTGGACATTTTAGATCTCTCAGGTCACTCAATCCCTTTTCAATAAATCCCATCTCATGTCAGGGTTACCAGAAATGAAAGGGCCGATTACCTGACCAGGATTGCTGCTGAAGAGTGGGTGAGCTCTGGTGAAGCTTTCATATATAGCGAGATTTCTTCCCTTAGGAAAGGGGAACTAAACCGTCTTGAAAGGATTCCTCATATCCTGTGGTAGTTTGGAAGAAGCCAGGATGGGTTTTTTCAGTTTTCGTCTAAAAAACATCAAACTGCTTTCTCGAGCTGCATGAGTGTCCACATGTCAGAGCACACATTTCCAGCAGAGACAGATCTTCTCCGAGGGCCACTGGGGTGGGGCTGACAAAGTGACAGCGGCCATATTTTAGCTTTCTTGGATTTCAAAAAGGATGAAGTCCTCCTTTTTACACCAACACGAAATACAAATAAGTATATTTATTGGACCAATACATTACACTTGAAACAGGAAATTAGTTTTCAGCAAATTAGAAAGTATAGATCCTTAGAAATTCAATATACTGACCCATTTGGCTGCAGTTATATGTCTGGGCAATGAGTCAGGCTTTATGGCATGTACCACGAGAGTATCTCGCATCCATTTGTCTGTTGCCGTGGAAACAAGAAATGTTACATTAATATCAGGAGAAGCCTGAAGAAAGGCATCAAATTTGGCTTACAAAGCGAGTTGAAAATAACAGGTGATACTACTTAAATTCCGCCAATTTATTACATCCTTTATCATCATTTGGAGTAGACAGTTCTTGTTATAGCAACCGCTGCTCACTAGATTACTTAGCAGGAGCTATTTTTGAGGTAAAAAGACTGTTGAAATGCAGCTGCTTGTGTAACTTCAAAGCGAAGTTCTCCAATTATTTTAACTGGTATACGATGTATAGTATACACCAGCTGTCCTTCCTGTGCCTAGCTCAAATATATATATATATATATATATATATATATATATATATATATATATATATATATATATATATATATATATATATATATAAGAGCTATACCAGTTGGCATGAAGAACGTTGGGAAGGGGAGTGAAAAATTTGCTTAACAAAACACCCCCCCCCAAAAAAAAGAAATACAATTACAGATGATGCAATAAGTCTTGAGAATAAATAAGTATAGAATAGTAAAAAGTTCTGGAGTAAATATGACAAAAAAGGGGAAAGAAGAGGGTAATTACAGGAAATCAACTGTAAATTGAGAAGATATGACGAAAAAACTTACAAGTTGAGTGGTGAAGGACTCAGGATTGATAAAGTAGGTTTAGTGACGCTTACTTTCGTAGGCATACGATGTATTAGCTTTGGTTGTACATATACTAAAATTGGAACTGGCATACGATGTCGAATCAATCGCCCAAATTTCTGACAGCCGTTTCTTGTTACTGAGATACATCAATACGCCGACCAACGAAGTACTGCAGTAATATTTTAAGGGAAAAAATAATGTTTAACAGGGTTAATACCAAACATAGAACTTTCTATTCTATCAGTCAAACCATAATGAGAAGATACAAAAATATCTTATACTTCATAGTACATAGCTAAAAATTTAAAATCTCATAACAAAGTTCTTAATATTCATTAAAAGATTCCTAATAATTTCTTCTAAATAAAGCAAACAATCGAGAGAATTTTTTGATAGATTATAATATATGTTTTGGAATGCAGTAGAAGAAACAAGAAAACTTTAAACCAACCACACACACTCACCCTGCAGAAAGGAAAAATACAACTATTTTTCCTCCCCCCCTTTTTTTATTAATGGAATAGGATTAATCCCCTATTTCAAAGGATGCAATTTAAATGTTATGCCCTAGTAACCCAATAGAATGTATGCAATCGTTTATGTCATATTCTATACAAATTGTAAAAATTATTCTTCAAATTTTTTTTATCAGTAAGTTATCTCGCCTGATATTCCAGAAAGTCAGTTAAATCCTATCTGATATTTACTCATGTCGACTTTTTAATACTGACGAAATCATGAACTTTATTCCCGAATAATGACATAAACTTTTCGAAAACATTTATGTAGGCACTAGTGCAGAAAATTTGCTTTAAAGTTAATTTAAAGTAGTTGTAAAAATTTAAGAATTTCTTGACAATCTAATAAATTTTTTACTAGTGTGTTTTTAAGAAATAAATACATAATATGAAAAGTAAAAGATAAACATATATTTTTGTCTTTCCGAAAAAGTTTAAAATTATAAAATGTATTGTTTTCCTTATTTTTTAAATTTTATTTTTTAACATTATTTAAATGTATACCATAACAGTTAGTATGTAATTTTTTATATTTTTGTAGAATATTTTTATTCTTAGTAAAATAATTATAATGTTTTAATCAATTGAAATTTTGATAAATTTTCTTTTATCAACCTTTGTCTTTTTGTTTGTTTTCTCCTGTAATGCACCAACTTTTATATAATAAGATTTTACAGTCTAATATGAATAAGTACAATAAGTAATACAGAAACATTTGCTTCTAAAAATTGAATCTGAGAAATTTGTGGCAAAAAATAACCATTATGAAGCAAACATGCTTTGAAGTAAATAAAACAGATTTAAAAATAAAATACTAAAAACAGCACACATGATTTTAGGTAAATAAAATACATTTATTTCATAACCAATGAAACAACTATAGCTCATGCACAAAAATGAAAATATATCTACAAATGAAAGACTATTTTATGAATACAAAATCAATATTTACAACTATTAATAAATATTATACAAAAATATCTCTAACACTTATATATCATGCTTAGCTCAATCGAAATGCAGCATTAAAACTAATTTTAACAATAAGTGCACAAATGAACATATGCATTACGTAACTATAAAAAACCCTATAAGTATATAATAAATAATTTAACTTATTTTGCTTCTTAATGGAAAGTAAAAAATTCTTGCATATTAATTATTTAAAATATTTTTAATTTTCATTTAATTTGTTTCACATTTATGATTGAATAATTTAAATAAGGGAAGAAAAATTCATAGAACACTTTTAAACTGAATTAAATAGAAGCTAGATATCTAATTATATGACATTTCATAATTTATTTTGTTTTGATTAAAAAAAATCATTACCTACATCATGTATCAAAATTAAATTTCATTTCAAACATTTCTTAAACAACACATAATTCATTTACAATTTTTATATGAAATTAAATTAATTCTTTATAATTTAAGCATAATTTACAGTTTAATATTAAATTTTTCATAATTTTTAACCAGAAAAGCAATCTGCCCAAAGCAGTTAAAAAATTTAAAAATAGTTGAATGATAAAATTATACAATTTTATAAAAATACAGAGTAAATAAAATAAAGTAGAATTCAAATATATAAATGTAAGGAAAAATTTTATTTTCAATATTTATATTTTTAGCTTCAATAATTTAATCTTCTTTTATTTTGAGATTTTGGAAAATATAATTTAGAGAAATCACCAAAGAAGTATCTTTACAAAAATATTAAATTGTTCTAATATAAAGTTATTTTATTAACAAGGATATTTCTTAAAATAAAAATGAGATAGACAATAAGGTTCTATTTCAATTTTAAATGTCTTTTCCATTTTTGCATACTTAAGATTTAATTTAAAATCCTATACAAAGGAATCATTGACAATAAATAAAATTCTGTCATATTTACTTTTTTTACATTTACAGGTAAAGCTAGTGATGCAATATACAATTGTGCGAAAGAATTTATTACCATTCTTTACTTTAAAGAAAAAATTAAGTCTTAGATGATTTATTATTTCTTAATAAAGATCGTGTGATAACTTAACTTGTGAAATTTATTTGTTAATTTAAAATGTAAAATGAGTACATTTCACATTTTAAATTATATATTTTAAATAATTTTAATGAATTAATAATTTTTTTTTTACAGTTTATAGAACAAATTTACAATGATATCCTCTTCAACATTTAATAAAACACAATAGATAATGTCTCTTATGAAAAAAAATCAGAACTCAGTTATAAATATCAACTATGAATTATGCAAGAATGCTACATTAAAATAAGAGAAAATTTAAAAAAAATCACAGCATTCAATTCACTAATTTATTTAAATATCATAAACAATATTTTTGAACATAAAATATAATGCAAATAAAAAATAAATATTGTTATGTTTTGAATTGTTTTAAAAATATAGCACATTAACTAAGCAATTACTACTGTGATATGTGAACTGAATAAAACATAATATTGAGAATAGGTATAAGGATTTGAAGAACAAACATGCAAAAAAATGCACTAGGTACCAAAATAAAAAATGGGAATAATTTATGTTCAGTGGCAGATGTTTTCTTTCCTCATGCTCTTTTACCTTTCTGCCATGTATCTGGTGAATGGACCATACTTGTATCACTAATATCAGAAGAACTTAAATATTTTGAGGATCTGTTTGAGCTGTATCCATCCTAGAAAAAAAATTATATCAAATTTTAAAAATATGCTATAAGTAATTATGAGATTTTATTAAATTTTAGAATTTAATATAAAGTAATATTAATATTGTTTCCATTCAAATTGTAAAATATTTTGTATAATAACAATGTTACTAAACATGTATTTTAAATAATTATACATAAAATTAAATTATTAATAAAAAATATTTTGGATAATTAAATTATAATTCAATAAAAAATAAAAATGTTTATGTGAAACTATTACAAACTAAACTCAGTAGCGCAATAACTCAGTATGGGCCTATGCCTACAGAGCTCATATCATTTTTCTAGACTGAGAGCCTTGGGGTTCAAAAATTATGCTATGGCTTGGTTGTCATCCTAATGCACAATTGGCAGTATTTAGTTCCAAAGCATGCTTGATAATCAGTTTTATCGACCCACTCTTAAGGTATAGAAGGCTCAATCAATCTTGTCCAGCTAGAGAATCGAACCTTAGAAGCACAAAGTGATGAAGCTATGCTACCAAGCTTCATAATGCTATTATAAAAGTATTAGTTTTTAGTATTTTTTTCAAATACAGCTAAAATTATTTCTTATTTTCTAAAATGAATATTTAGATTACAAAAGTATTTATACTTGTCAAATATAATAAATAATTTTAAATAAAAAAATGAAAAAGAATGAAATGTTTCTAAAAAATATTTTCACAACGATGGAAAATTACCGTTTACTAAACTATTAAAAAAATTATAAATAAAATAAAAATGTAAATTTTTTTAAAAGAATATGTTTAAAAAATTTCTTTATTTTTATAGTTATTTGTATATTATATTTTTTACTAAACATTTTAATTAAAAAAAGCGAAAATAAAAAAAAATTAAGCAGAACATATGGAAAACCTAATACAAATATCATTATTACATAAAATATCTTCCTTTTAAAATATGAGTTATACTCGGAGAAAATGAATTTATGGCTGGAGAATTGCACATACATAATATTCATTGATCAGTTAAGTTCAAATTCTTTCTTTCAGCTTTGAAAAAATTATTATTTTAATAAAGATGGAGAAGTAATTATGCACCAGGAAACAATTTGTGACCTTAGTGTTAGAATTCAGATGTCAGCAGCTCTTCTCTAAAACTAAAGAAAATAGAGGGAAAATGTTAACTAAAAATTATACAGTGGAAGTGGTTTAGCAAACACTTTCCAAAGAGAAATGTGAAGAAAATAACCCATACAATGTATACACAGCAGCAACTACTATTTGCTGAATGCATATACCATTGGTGTTTATTTTGCTTCTCTTTTCATCATAACATGAATTCAGTCTCTCTGTTTTTTGGGATGATGATAATCATACCATCATGTTAGCCAATTGTATGAGTGTTTTTAGAAAAATGAAAGCCTTTTCTTTATGACAGTCAAATTAGACTTGTATCACTGGGCATAGCATGCATTTTTTATTTCACGACTATGCAAATTACTGTTTGGTACTAAATCGCAACTGTTTTATGAATATGAAATTGATTTTACCCCACATTTCTTATGGCATCAAGATATAAAAATGTGGCTATTTGCACCATCTCAAGTGGTAAAATTAAAAAGATAACATTCACAAAATTAAATGAACAACTAAATCTAAACTTCAAATCCAATATCCAGTGATGCAAAAAATAGCATTTAAAGTTTTTTCCACATATCTTGATATTTATGAGATTTAGGCCTAAATTCCTTCTACAGAGATAGATGCATTAAGAAACACATTATTTCACACTAGAAATTAATGTGATTCAAGACAGAGTGAGGACAGCATCTCATAAGACACAAGTATGTCTTTAAAATTGAAGATTTGGAAGGCATACTTATTTATTAAAATTTATTTTGATATATTAAAAATGAAATATTAGGAGAACATCTATAGTTTATTTTATTTTTATGAATACTAGAAAACATACAAATATTAAAAACCATAACAATTCCTGTGGTCGACTGATAAAGAATGTATATAATTTCCAGATAGAAAATTTTATAAGAGTATTATAATTACTGAGTATGATTTTCCAAGCTGAAGTTGGCAAAATTTGGTTGCTTGTTCTAAAACAGATGGATGAGGATCAACCTAAAGTGAATAAAATAAATGAAAATTATATTTTAAATCATTAACAGTTATTCTAAATAAATAAACATAATCTATAAAAAAACATTATGGAAATGCTTATATTATAAAAAAAGGAATATTTCATTAATTTCAACAAATTTAAAATGCTATATAAGTTTTGCAACACAAATTAAGAATAGTTTTAATTTAAAATGCCATATTAGGAAAACTAAAGCTATTTCTAAGTCAGGAAATATTTTCAATGTTGAATATTTCCAATGATTGTAATCATATTTTATTTTATCAGTTTTAAATGAAAGATAATCCTACTTCAGTTGATAATAGAATTTTGATAACATAAAAGTATAATTTTGATATCTGATACATTATAAATTGATAATTTATAAACACATAATTCCAAATATAATAGTAAATAGGAATAACAAAGCTTTCAGGAACATATGTTTATTTATATAATTAAAGTTCTACATTACAACATATAACAATAATGGCACATTACATAGAATTTCACAAAACAGCAACAAAAAAGAAAACAAATGAACCACTTCATAATCTTAAGTGAAGTGTCTTATCTGGGAAATTCACTAGTTGTGCCTAGTGCCACATCTACCCACTTAAACAGGGAAGAAAGCTGAAATTATAACCTCAACAAACTTAATATTTTGATATTAGGATTATTTTATAGTAAGCTATAGATTACAAATAGTTAATTGATTTCATGATTTTGAAATTTCTCCATATCTTGTATTCAAAAAAATATCTGGATATATCTTAAATTAATAAGGCGGGGAAAAAGCATTTCAAGATTTTTAAAATTTAGAATATATATTAAATTTTAATAAAATAATGTTTAATAGTAGTGATTATTGCATTTTTACTTCCATTTATTTAACTAAACATTTCTGAAACAGTAACAGTGTTTTATTTAAAATACTTAAATGGAATTGAATTATTTTTAATGAAAATCAATGTTTTTATTTTAATGGCAATTATTTTTATGGGAACAAATTAATAAGATTAATTTGTGAATTTCCAGTAACTGCATTAAATAAGATTTTTTTTTACTTCTTTGCTCTCTTCTATAATATTAAATGTTTCCTTTCTTGAATACTGATAAATATTAAACAATGAAAAATATTTCGATAAGAAAATTTCAATACATTTGACCCCTAAATAGTTTAAATTTTACATTTTTAAATTTATGTATAATAAAAAAATGTAAAAAAATAGTTTAAGCATAAATATTGCAAATAAAAATAGAAAAATGTAAACATCTATATTATTAAGCTTCATTTCATAAAATTTAGAATAGTTGAAATCAATTACTTACCTCTCCAATTCTATACATTGTATATGCTTCTTCCAAAAGATCATTAGTTTCTTCAACATTAATGCCAGCTTTTACTAAAGTTTGGCAAGCTCTGTAAATTTCCAGAAGGCAGCATATAAGCCTACTCTCTTCAGGAGGTGGTTCTTCTTGCAAAAGAGAATTCATTTGATCCCGAAGAATATTCACACAAGAATCATAAGCTTCCCTGACCAAAATCACTCTATCTGTATCTCTCATATATTTTCTGTAAAACACAATGAAGAGATTTTTGAGTAAAAGGAGCTTTTTAAAAATACTATATAGGGAATGATATTTATTTTAAAGTATTTTATTTTCCCAAAACTACCTTAAAAAAACTACAAATTGTTTTTAAATACATAATAATAAAAGAAAGAAAAGGGATACATTCCACACACAGACCAGATTTATTATCTTATTTAATAGATTGTTGAATCATACATAAATGATGGAATGAAATTATATTTAATAAGATAATATATAAAATGAATGCAATCAACAATAAATATCTAAATACAAATATGAAATGAAACATCACAACTAAAAACATGATAATACCAAATTTAAATTAAAATTGGGAAGGGACTGATGAAAGTAAAGATATCACCTAACACCTTTGAAAGTAAGTTTTTATCTTTTTAATACTAAGCAATATGAAGTTAAAGCAAAGTTTTAAGAAAGTTTCATGAAAAGGCACAAAAAGGAATACTATTAAAAGACATTAATTAAAATATAGACATTCTTAATTTTAAAAACTCATCTACTGCTGAATAGCCAAGCTGGCAGCCATATGGTTAGCTCTCTGGCCGTCGGCTCAACAGCTTATGGGTTTGAATCCAGCCTACGCACCTGAATGTTTTGGAATCCACTTTAAAATTAAGGCCGCATTCTAATTAGCTCTGGTGTGCAAAAAATGACTGTCAAAGGACAAAGAAACAAAACTACTGTTGAATGTGGAGAAATGATTAAATACAAAGATTATATGCAAGGGCAATTCTTTTTAATTTACTCTCTTTTTTGTGCAAATAACTAATAGTATAAATGCCACATATTTGATTAAATATTTTTATTACATGTTATTTTTTTATTACCAGTGGAAGACAAGTATAAAATCTCAGTGGTTATATTTCGTATAAAAAACCAATTCATTTTGGTCAATTATATGCTAAAAACATTAACATTTTCAGATAGGTATAATAAAATTTTAATTCTTTAAAACCAAAATCTATATACAGTACATAAACATTAAGATATTATTCTCTCCATATTCAATAATTTAATTTTGTTTAACAAGGATTTTTAGTAACAAATTTTTTTAAAAATAAGTTAATTATAACATGTTAATATTGAACAAAAGAATGTAGGAAATTATCTATTGTTTTAAATCTAAACAATTTATAACAATGAAGGTTATCCTAATAATCAAACATTAAGAATATGAACATTTTATATTATATGAATGAAAACTAGACCTCTGTTGAAAATAGCAGCCCTGGCCCTAAATTAGGCCCCATTAGAGAAAATTGATAAAATAATTAAATGATTTATGTCAGTTTAAGCAATTAAAGGAAATAAATTTTAAAATGAAAAATAATTATTTCTTAATCTTGACACCTTATATAATTTGCTCACCTTAATGTATGTCTTAATTTATATGCGCAAATCTTAGAAAATTAACACATTAATGAGAATATATGTTATTTATATAAAGTTATGAAGTAAACATTTTTTAAGTAATAAATTTTCAGATTGTCCAAATTATATTCAGTTCATACATAGGAAACAGTAATGCATTAAATACTTAAAATGTCTTACTTTCCAAGATCAGGAGTTCTATACAACTGTTGTGTTAGAACGACAAGCATGTTGTAATCTTTTTGTTCTGATAGAACTTGAATTAATAAATGCACAGACCTATACATATGGGCACCAAAACTACCTGGTCGATCAATTTCATTACTAGGAGCTCGCCAAATACCCTGGAGTAAGTAAAAGATCTTCATAGTTAAGAATTATGTACCATTAAATATAAGAAATATGATAGAGAAAATCATACTTTATCAAAAAATAATTCAGAAAATTAAATGACGAGCAAAAATTATTATATTAAAAAATTAATATTAATATTCTGAGAAATGAAATTGTTAAATTTAATTGCATACAAAAACTTTGCCATTAAAAAAGACATTTAAATAAAATCTCCAATATTTACATGATTGTATCATTTAAATTAATAAAAACGGAAATTTCTGTTACTCAAAGATGAAAAAAGCAAATGGGAATTCAAATTTTAAATGAAGCTAAGGAAATAATTTAAAACTTGGATTTCTTTGTTACTCAAAAATTTGAAGTATTTCATGGAATAGTACTTTCAGTTGCATGCATTGCATTACATGAAAATTAAATATATTTTTACAGTAAATATGTCACTTTTAAATTTTTAATAAATATTCACACTAAGTTTTATAGGACAGTCTTTCATAGGAGATATGAAAAATTTAATTTTCAATATAAATGAAAAAATGATTTCTATTAAAATGTATTTATTTATTGCCAAATTTAATAATGATTCAAATCCCTTATATGAAAATATAAAGCTAAGATAGTGAATAAATTTAGCACTAAAAATAGAATTAATATTTATATAACCCATGTAATGTGAGCTTCTCATAAATTCGAAGAAGCAAAAAGGGAGAAGAGAGAAAAAGATCTTTTCGTTTTTTTTTTTTTCCAAGTTTAAAACTGTTTATTATATGAAAAGAAAAGTTGTATATTTGCATGACAAGACTTGTTTTTGACTATTAATGTAATTGTGAGCACCTTTATATTTCCAAATGGCATTAAACTTTATTCATAAATAACTTATATAAAGAAAAAAGGTAACTTATTTTAAAATTGTGTTTTTTCATATTTCGCAATAAAAAATACAGCCAAAACCTAAAAAAAAAGAAAAAATGGCAAAGTTTTCCCCAAAAAATTATTAAAAGATTTCTAAGTCTTTTCTTATAATTACTTACTTCTTGATGCTATTAATATTTAATGGCGGTATTTTGTATTTTAAGACTCAAACGCATTTGTAACCTTAATGTTAAATACTTATGATGATCAATAATTGCATCTTACGTTAAAGAAATTGGTATTTTTTCTATCAGCAAATAATCCAGGCATGGATGGATAATTCTTTGTTGCTGGTGTAGCAGCTAGCAGTATTTCTCGTGCCCACTGAAGATTCTAAGGAGGTAAGCACAAGCATCTTAAATAAGTAAATTAACAATTTGAAATAATTTGTATAAACAAACTTTGAAAATAAACTAATTAAGAGTTTACCTTATTTCGAGATGAATGACAATAATAATGGGCCATACGATATAATGCTTTATAATGTTGAATAAATCTTTGCAAAACTTCTCTCATTGCATCCAAACATACTCCAATCAATTTTGAGATTTCAGCTTGACTCTGCAACAATTCTTCAGGTGATGGCTTCTTTTTAGGCAAGAGAGCCCCTGATGAAGAATTAGACTTCTTCTTAGAATTACTTTTATGTGATTCATAAGAGTTTGAGCTACTATCTGCATGCTTTGAACCTAAAGTAATAGTTCATATGATGGGAATATTAAAATTATTTTCTACAATATAAGCTTACAAAAAATGATTTAAAAACACTGAAAGTATAAAATTATTTTTTAATAATAAAACTTAAATAATTACTTTCATTAGAGCTTTTCCCTTCATGTCGTTTTTTCTCTCTACCATTTTCTACATTACTTCTTATGATTGTATCCTCAGACATTTTTGATTTAGTTTTTTTTACACTGCTTTCTTTTGGAGTTTCAGAGACAAATGTTTGCAGGGTATCTTTATTTGAATTAGTAGTTTTATTATCAATTTCTGTTCTAGTATTATTGTCCACTAAAGTTTCTTCTTTGATATCACATTGAGCATTTTTACTTTCACTGGATTGAAAACCTATATCTTTTACATCTTTAGTGGTTTGATCACTCTTTTCTGAATTATTATTACTGCTGATGTCAGATTTCATCAATGGTTTACCATCAGTATTTAAAATAGGATTTGCATAAATATCATTATCTGAAACTTCCATTTTTATAGAAACTTCTTCCTTAACTGGACTATCATTTTTTCCAACACTTTCAAGTAAATATTCAACAACTGGTGAAACTTCAACATCTTTCTTTAGATCAAGCAAATCTATAAGTTTTTCTTCTTCGTGAACTGCTGATAAATTTACATTTTTAGTATCAGATATTTGAGAAATTTTTTTATTGCCAGATGATGTATTAAAATCCTTGATTTCAGAATCAAATGACTCTATAACTGTCTGATCAGCACTATTTAAGGAACTAGAAACATCGCTTCTATTGATCGATGAATAGGAATACTTTTCTTCGGCATTTGACAGTTGTATGTTTCCTTTTTCTGAGGTAATGAGTGGAAGAACACTATCATCATTGCTAATTGGCGGAACATTTTTGTTATTTTCATCATTTTTCGATGCAACAATTTCCATATTTTCACAGGACAATGCTTCTATTCTTTCTTCATTATCAATTATAAGACTTGAATCCATTTCGTTTCCAATAATTGACAGCACAGCTTTCTCTTCTTCACTCACTACCTTTTGAGCTTGATGAGAGAGCATTGCTTGAATATCTCTTTCATTTTCTTCGAGCAATGATTGAACAGCTCTCTCATTCTCACTCAGTAATGACTGAACTGCTCTCTCTGTTTCCTCAATCATTGGTTCATCGAGTTGCATTGTTTCATTAAGAAGAGATCGTACAGCAGCCTCATTTTCCTCAGCTGAATTAGTATCAACTTCATTATCATTTATATGAGCTTCAATTTTTTGATTTTCATCACTGAAATTAAGTGAACTGTAGTAAGTTGAATTATCTTGTGTGTGTTTTTGATCAAACATGCCATACCCAGAATAATCATATTCTTCTTTTTCGTTATTCTGCAAATTCATTTCTTCAACTAGCTTTGAAGCTGCAGCTTCTGTTTCCAGTTCCATAGCTAGAGCTTGCATTTTAGCTAATTCCTCTTTCTCTTGATTTAATATTGCTTGTTCAGCTTCATACGAAATCTTTTTATCATCTGCAGCATCAAAATTCGAATGATTTTCTGGAATTTCCATGGTATCGGAATGTTGATTGGTAGTATAAACTGATTCTTCACCAACAACTTCAATAATAACTTTGGCATTGTCTTGTTTCAGATGTGAGCCTGAGCTATCAATATTTTTATTAAGGTTTTCTTGGATTGCGGCTTTTTCAAGCTCTTCATCAACAAAACGTTCTGCTACAATACCAACTAAAGAATCTACAACTTCTTGTATGGGTGCAGCTTCATATGCTTCTGGAGATGAATCTGAAGAAGGTCTACTAGAACGCCTATCTGAACCATCAAAAATTTTTTGGGAAACAGTATTAGCGTTTTCAAAATAGTTATGGTCAGTATTTTTCTTTGCCTCTGTAGCAACAGGAGTCACAACATATTCATCTGAGTCTGAAGATGGCGATGAGGAGCTAAAATCAAAGAGGAATGTATAGATTAGGGGGGAGGGAAACAGAATATTTAAGTATGAAAAATTTCAATACATTACATTTCTTTCTTGCATTTTTCTTGATAGAGAGCGAATGGACTTTCCTTAATTTCATTCAAATATTTTCTCATTAGCCTAAGTGTATCCAAATCTGTGCCAGTAGATTCATGCTTCCATAAGAATTTTAAGCAGCTTGCATGAAGCCTATAGTAAACCTGTATACAAACATTAATATAAACATAATCTTGCACAAAAATAATTAATCATCAAATAGTACACTAAACATACTTTACTAAAATATAGAATGTTAGTAAAAATCATAATTCTTGAAAACATTTATTGCTTTAAAAATTATGATTTTTAAATCTTTTCTTGCATTATTATTAATTTCTTTTCTTATGCATTCTTATTTATTGCTCTTGACTTTGCAATTTCTCTTCAATTATTTATTTGTTTAAAATTTAAATGTGTTATGGAAGAATTTCTTGTTTCTTTAAATATATAATTTTAAATTAAAGAGTAATTGTAATGGCATGAACAATAAATAAGAAAAAGAAAATTCATTCAATTATTAAGTAATTGTAACATTTGATGACATAAAATCCAAACACTTACAAAACTGAGATGCTTCTAGGAAAAACTAAAGAATTTTCAAGCAACTAATCATTTCCATGTGCCATATAAGTTGTTTAAATTTCTTTTACTTTTTAGAAATGTTTATTTTTGAAACTGATCTTTTATATGGGATTGAGAATTTGTGTTTTATATAGGATAGTCTTGGTCATTTTTTTGATGTCTTAAATTAATAAGATATGATGCCTTGTTATTTAATCATTTAAGATGCAAAAATAGATTAAAATATTCAAGAAAATAATTTAACATAGGATAAGAACCAAAATGTTAATCTTTTCTTTTAATGAAGATAACAGTATATGTATATATATATATATATATATATATATATATATATATATATATATATATATATATATATATATAAAAGACACTTAATAAAAATTTTACTTATCATTTCGCAATATATTTTAGGAAATGTCCTTTTACCATGAGAAATAAAAGATAATTTATGCATTTACTTATTAGCATCTTCTCATTATTACATATACTCGAGTTTTCGTATTTCAAATGACTTCCAAGTAAATATAATAAATGTTATACGGCTGCTCTCAAGCAAGATTGCCATTTTCTCAATTTTAATCAATAGTTTTAAATTATTAGTCATTTTTGAATTTTACATCATAGGTTCCCAAAGTGGTCCAAGTGAACCCCCAGGGGTCCATAGGAGACCACACTAGGGTCAACGTAGAGCTGAAAAGAAAACAGGGATTCAGAAGTTGTAAATGGGGGTCCACAAAAAATTATCTGGTTTTCATAATAAAGAACAAAAATTTTGGCTTGGATTTACATATCAACGTAGGTAGGTAGCATCACTTACTAGGTAGATACACAAAAATATTCAAAACTCAGTTCAAACACAGAATTGATTTAACAATAGATAAAAGTACAAGTACACGTTGAGACTTGAAAAGTGCTGCCCGTGTGCCCTCTCGTCCAGAATGCTTGTTTAGACCTGCAAAGGGATGAAATGCGACTTGCTGTGCTTGCAATCTACGTTAGTATAAATACAAATGAAAAGAACAAAACGCATGACTATCTTTTATTGTTGATTTAAATTTCAGAGTTCATTGTTGATTTTTTGTCAATTGTTCATTGTAATAATAAATGTTTATAATTTTGAAGAACCACAAGTAATATTTTAATAAATAGGACACAAGAAAATGTGCTACTTTTTTTCTTTTTAACCCAATTTAGGGTGATATATTTTACAAGTTTTGGGAATACAGTAGAAATGTAGTAGCAGGGGGTCTACCAAAAATAGTAAAACTTTGAAAGTGGTCCAAAAGAGAAAAAGTTTGGGAACCCATGATTTACATCCTTCAAACTTTATAGGACTGTCTCCACTGAAAGGTAAACAAAGTAATTTACCTTTTGAAGATTCTAATATGTATACACATTTGGAAAGAAAGACAATGTTTTTGATATTTTTATTACATTATTATTTCAGATTAAGTTAGTTTTTTGTTTGATAGAAGTATAGTACAAAGATGAATTTTATCAAATGTTCATTAATTATTATGAACCATTATCATAAGATTTTGCTTCTTTTTTATTTATAAACAAATAATTTCAGAATATTAATCAAATTGAGTTAAAAGTCAAAAAATGTAAAGTATACTAATTGAAAAAATAACAGAATAAATGTAATTACAAACAACTTACTATAAGTTAAATTGGATTGAAATAGACTTTTGGTAATTAGTTTTTTGTGTAATTAAATATATTGCGGCATGTATGTGATGTATACATAAATAGGCAAATAACATCACCTTTAAAAGTAATTAATATTTAGACTCCTTAAAATAACTGAAGGACTCGATTGAATAAGTAACATGTTTCAAGAAGCAGAGTTAAAAACCTTCTTTACTAATTTTTCTAGTGTAAAAGATAAAAGCAAAGTTTTCATTTATTTATGATATTTCACCTTGAACAATATCTGAGAAGATAATATGAGGATAGGATAACTTTAATACTACTATAGAAAAATTACATGCCCAAAAACATCATTCTTTGATAAAATATTTCTCTAATTGAGGTTCATTAACAAGGAAAATTTCATTTCCTTGTTTTATAAATATATTTATTTTGAAAAGTCTTTATGCATTGAAATATAAAAAGAAAAAGAAACTATTCATATTATTTGTTACTCTAGATAAAATACATACTTCTGTGAACTAAATACATAAAGAAATTTGATAAGCATAAAAATAGAAAAAAGTCTCCATTATTAAAATGTGGATTGAGTTTCTTAAATTATAGTGGTTAAAATGCCATGAGAATAAAATGCAAAACATTTTTCAATATATTACTTAAAATAATATTTAAATTAATTATACAACATCATACATTAATTAATAATATTTACATCATTTGGAAATTAAATGAATACCTCAAGAGCTTCAATGGCGAGTTCTAAAGGATTTTGATATTGAATTTTTTGTGGATACCTTGCAAAGTCTTCATGGAGATACATCAAAGCCTGTGATAAAAATAAAAACATTTTTTAACAAAATAAATATCTTTTAAATAATTTTGATGAATAATTACTATAAAATAAGAGACTACACACATAATATTTACAAAGATCAATAACAAAAGAATAAAAATTATCTACATTGTTAGTCCCATACCTACTTAATTTTTTCCAGTCAATTAGATTTTTTAAAATGGGTACTTTTTAACACATGTACACTGGTACACAAATGGAATGATAATATTAACACTTCAACAAAAAAACTCATTAAAAATGAATTTGCATGAATTACTAGAATTTTTCATAATTAGAATATGAAATTAAGTACAACTCACATGAGTAATCAGGAGCAATTTTATTCAATTCATAAGACAATTTTCAAGACTTTATTTACATTAATGCAACATGAGAATACGAGGGTCACTCTGAAATTTTTGAGATACAACTAGGTTTTTAAAGTTATACTTACAAAATTTTAGGTGTGCTCAAAGTAGTCTCCTCCAGCATCAATGCACTTTTGTAGACGAATTTTCCACAGATTATTTGCCTCAAGCCATTCATTTCTTCGAATAGATGAAAAAAATACATTTATAGCCACATCAATCTCTTCTTCTGAAGGAAAACGACGTCCATGTAAGTTCTTTTTCAGATTAAAGAATAACCAAAAGTCGCACATAGCTAGATCAGGTGAATAAGGCGGATGTTCGATCACTTTAATTTGTTTTTAAGAAACTCAACTGTTAATCCGGCTATATGTGAAAATGGATTGTCATGATGAAGCATTAGTCCCCTAACATTCAGTTCTTGTAGAATTTCTGGAAGACATTTTGTGGTATACCAGTTTGCTGTTACTGTCTTCTGTCCTTCCAACTTGATGGCTTTGACCAATCCCATACTTCTGAAGAAAACGGCATACATCACTTTTTTCAGTACGCGTTGTTTTTTTCATCATTGTCGGCGTAGGATCATTTTCAAAGACCCATACTTTGCTTTCTTGACGTGTGGGAACGTCTTTCTTGACGTGTCAAAAAACGGTATGCACGTTTCCTCACATGTTACAATTTTAGAAATGATGCGGTGGCCACCACCATTCAGCATATTAAGAGTTTCTTTACTGATTCTGTCATGCTCTTCTTTTTGATGCTCAGTTAGATTATGGGGAACCCAACGGCAAACTACTTTTTTCATATGTAATTCTTAATGAATGATTTTGTGTATAGAAATAAAGATTTAATATTTGTAATAATGATTTGATGGTAGATAGCTAAACGTATATAATATTTGTAATCTTTGGAGACGGTTATAAGAATTTGATTCTATCACTCATATTTTGTAATATTTTAATATCTTATCCTATGTTAAGTTCTTTCTGTATCATTTGATAGGTACAGCGATTATCATCCATTAACATTTTTCGTATGGCAGACACATTATCCGGGATTACTGCCGACAGCGGCCTTCCTGTGTGTTCTTCATCCTGAAGAAAATTGCGACCTCTTCTAAATTCTCTAAACCATCTAAATACAGTAGCATGAGCTGGAGATTCATCACTAAATACTAACTGCAACCGTTGATTTCATTCTTCTTGATTTAATCCTGCTTTGAAATTGTAGAAAATCATAGCGCGAAAATGTTCTCGCATCAACTCCATTTTCTCTTCTGTTTAAAATTTATTCCACGCTAAACAAGTTGAAGTAAGTCAGTAAAAAATCGTCTTCTGTGTTAAAATACTTTGTACTTTAAAATTAAACCGTTATTTTTATTTTGTAAATTCTTGTCTGCGCGTATCTCAAATATTTCAGAGTAACCCTCATAATAAAACTTAACATTTTCATGCTATGAAATAAATGAATAAATAAATAATTACATTTCACATTAAAATAAAATATCTATTATTTAATATTTGTACTTATAACTATCTGGCAAACAATACTTGTTTATTTAAATATATTAACTATTAATATAATTTGCTATTCAATCACATCTTACTTTCTGGTAGTGATTCAAGTACACAGCTGGACCAAGTCCTTCTTTCTCAGCAATTTTTCCAAGCATATAATGATGAAGCCAGGCTTCTTCTGGCTCTCCACCATCTTCACAATGATTAGCTGCTTTAAAACATTTCTTTGCAGTCAAAAGCATTTCAGATTTCTTTTTATGCAAGAGTTCACCAAGTTCATTACATACAGAATCCTGTGGTAGAAACTTAACTATTACTCTCAATGTTATTGGATAGTATTATGTTGAAACATGGCAAAAATATTGACTTTTGAAACTGTTATGCATATTTAGCTAAAAATAGGAAATGTTTTAAAATAAAAATTTTTTTACAAGCATATGAAAATTATTGACCTACTGTTTTACAACCAAGAGATTTCATCATAAATATCCGGTAAATCGTGAATTTTGCAATTTGAAACCTAAAAGATACTCACAATCCCATATAAAATCACTAACAAGACCATTTTTTACAAATAGTGTAAATTACATAAAATGAAGAATTATGTATTTATATTAGTAGCTTTATAAAAATAACAGTAACTGAATACTTATTAATTATGTAATACAACAAATCCGAAATGCGCACATTTCATATAATGTCAAGTAAATTTAATGATTAACATATCTATAACTTAATTGAATAATTAACCTATTTATGTTCTATCTGCAAAATGAACTTTTTTAGAACTATACTCAAAACATTTTGACTATTAATTAATACCTAATACATGACTAATGCCACTGAAGCACCTAATTTAAGAAAAGCTTTTCAGAACTTTCTTATTTCAATGACAAATACTATTTTATATTCATATACAGTGGGTGATTGGTTATTAAACAGTTTGGACTGCAAACAAATCAAACAACGAAAATATTCACAAAAAATTTTTGTGTTTGGAAAACAAATTAAAACGAACATTTCTAGGCTCTTAGAGCATAATGTTCAGGTTTACCATACCGAAAAGATGAAAAATATTTTTTCAACACTCTTGAATTATGTTGCTTTCTGAATGAACTTCAATGTGTTATATTGGGAAAAAATTTTTTCCTAACAGAATATTTATAGTCAAAGCAGATCATGAGTTTTGGTTTCAATTTCATTCAAAACTGACACTGATTTCATTTTCAGTCCCCCCCCCCTCCTTGTGTATTCACTCTCTCCTATGAAGTCTTGAAAGATGAATTCTAGATGGAAACAACAACAATGTTATTAATCACTTTATAATGATAATGCAATGAATTATTTCTGGAAAATTCTGAAAAAGCAAGAAAAGCAATCAATATTGGACACGTTTTTTAATGCCCTATACACAAAAAATGAAAAACAAACTGATTAATATGCAAGACTATATGCATGCATTATTTTTTTATAAACTTAAGAAATTATACATCCTTTTTTTAAATTTCATTTTTAGAATCTCCAGAACGAATTAATCGATTTCATAAAAAAACTATGGTAAATCAATGATCAGTTAACAAACAATTTGCGTAGTGAACACAGTCTTGTAACGAATTATGTTTGTTAACTGATCACCCACTGTATTAAAATTTTTTTAAGATTTTTTAATTAAATAATAACAGAACAATTAATTTTTTTATATATTGTACTATAATAAGTAAACATGATTATAATCAAATATAATTGTAAATATTCCAAGCATAATAATTGCTGTAGATTGTGCAAATACTGATGTAGTAATAATAAAAAAACTTAACCAGCTTATAACTAATGAAAAAATAGAAGAAATTTGTAAAATATTAAGAAATAGTTACAAAGAATTTCAACTTTGATAAAACATAAATCCCACAGTCATGATCATAACTATTATCACAAACAATATGCATAAAATCAGATAACTGCAACTTTACAAAATTGGTAATAACATAAATAAATTTCTAAATTTTATTTAGTATAAAACAGGGTTCATACAGATTTCCAAGAAATAAATTGCAGGAGCTTTAAGGACTTTTCCAGGAGTCAAATTAAAATATTTCTAGGAAATATCAACATTCATGTTAAACAATTTTCTATTTTATTTTAAAAATTATTCTTAACCAAATATTCATATAATTATATTATATGCAACATTCTTCAATTATGTTCGTTAACAATAGGAATATACTATTGCAAAAATTAATAAGAATATTTTCTATTTAAGCTAGAATTATATTTAATGATTACTTCAAAAGCATTCAATGAATTTACAGCTATATAACACAAAAATTTTATTTAAATAATCAATATTCTTTACTTTTGAATTATGCATTGTACACAATAATGAGTAATTTTAGTTCTTAAACATCTTCTATTTTCTATCTATTAATTTATAAAGTAATTCAAGATGTCTATAGCAATCTCTTTTCAAATAAATATACTTATTCAAAACAAAAACGACTATTGGATAAAATTTCCAGGATGACTTTTTCAAAATTATTATTTAATAAAAGCAATTTTAAATTTTTCTTCTGTTTACTTCCAAACTCCTTTAAAACTTCATAATTTCACATTCACATTCTAAGTTTTTTTTATTTCTTAAATCATTCAAATAATTTAACACATTTCTTGATTATTCTCCCTTTCTCTCTCTCACACACACATACACACACAATATTGCTAGTAGAAAATGTTAACTTTCCATCTCTCTAAAGCTTTTGCTTTTAATTCATTATTAATATTGAGTAATAACTGTTACTCTGAAGCACTTAAATGACACATGTTTGATTTTGCAATTAATGTTAATTCACCAGTTCTTTCGGCATTCTCAACAATTTCTATTGTAGATTTTTCAAATTTATATACATCATTTCCAAATGTTTTTACCTTTCTTTCTGTTATTAGCTGTCTTTTTTTGCATTTTAATTCATCTAAATATATTTTATGCTTTTAGCTTAGTACCAGCAGGAAAACTGAGGTCTTTGCTAATTATTATATTGTTGACACCACCCATGTTTTGAAAATGATCATCAATGATGCACTTAGCCACAATTGATTAACTATTTAAATTTTCTACCACTAAATTATACAGTAGTAAATTTACATTCAACAGATGCTTGACTATGAAGGAGTAGTAAAAACAAATTAGCTACTTTTCATAAGTGACAATTTCGTCTATTTGAGAGAAAATTATCTATTCTATCTGTAACAGAATCAAATTTCTCATCAATACAATCTTGAAATCTTACAGTTGGTTGTAATCACATTTAAAATCTTCTACAAAATTATGAAATGCTTTATTTTTTTTCCTGAACCATGCAAAAGTTGAGATCTAAATGCCTTTTCTAGAGTCCACTGGTCATTGAAAAGACACTTTCCACCTAGTATTTTAAATAATTCATTTCATTGATAAACAGACAATTCATCCCCTTTCATTAAAATTATAAGCAATTATCATCAAGGAAGATATAGAAAGAATATTTTAAATAAAATTTTTTATTTTTAAATACTAATATTCAATGAATTTTAAACATTGTAAAACACAGAAAAAAATTAGAAAAAGAATAATTAAAATTGCTCCCCTCGTTTGCATCACACAAAAGATCTTATTGGAGATTAAATTTCACTTCATTAAACGCATAAATCTAAATATATCTGGTCTTGACTGAACTGGATCAAATTGAAATTATTGTGGCTGAACTAAATCGTTATTTAGTCAGCATTTAGGCATACACTTTAATATCGAAAATTTTTTTTCAAATTCCAGGAGCTTCAAGGAGATTCCAGGAGTTGTACGAACCCCGATAAAATGTAAAATAAACTCCTTATTCTCAAGAAAAGTGAATTGTTATGTTTGGTTTGATTGTTGTACTATGGTCACTTTTTGCTCCCAATATCAAATGAAAAGAGGACCTACAGTTTTAAGTGGATTCTAAATCACTGCAAATAGACATGTCCCAGTCGGGAATTAAACCCTGAACCTAATGAATGAAAGTTAAAAGTTCCAGCAATTCAAATGCTAGATCGGTGAAAAGTTACAAAATATTCGTAAAAATAAAATTTAATTGTTATTGGTTTTTTAAAAAATTATTATATGGTAAAGGAATAATTGTTTTTCTTTAAACAAAAAGTAATAAAACACAAATTAATTATAACAAAATAAAATTGTTTTTACAGAGCAGTGAAAATATTCAGAAATTTCCATACCTGCTTTAATTGTCTAGATGCATGTGAATGTAAAATGTATGCCAGGGATCCATATTCAATCCAGAGAGATGTGGTTGTTGGGTCCAACTCAAGAGCATGTTCGAAGCACCGCAATGCAGCAGAGGATTTTCTATATATAGTAGACTCATTTCGTAATTCATACTGTTTAAAAATAAAAAGGTATTTTACTTATTTTTATTTAGAATAGATATTAACCACTTAACAGCGTCTTTTTTCTGACAAATTGGGTAAAAAGTAAGCATATTTTTCAGAAACAAATTTCTGTTAAAATCGATTATATGAACTCAAATCAAGAGTGAAAACTATTGCAATGATTTTATGAAATAATTTTAATTTTTATTTCGAACAAAAACAATTGAATTTTTACTTAAAGTTGGCTTTTTCCCAGAGAAATATAAGAACTGGAAAAAACCCTTTACAAAAATTGAATTCAGAAAAGAAAATGAACAAATGTACTTGCATTTGATATCCTTTTAAAATTCAGTTTTCGTATGGTAAATTTTAAAATAAGGAGACAAGCATAGTCCAACATCACAATCGGGACGAAAATATCTTGTTTCTTTCCTCAACCGTTTTCCAGATTCATTTCTTTTTGAGCAACACACAAAGCACAGCCTCGTCGGTCTCAACTTCTTTTCACTGGGAGCAATCATTTCTAACAAGTGTCTTTCAGTCAATCGTAAGGGAGTGGGCAAAATTCCTGGTTGTCCTTTTTTATTTCTAAAACTCAGATGCGTGTACTTTCCTCCATGCTTCTGGTATAAAACAAAAGCATTCCACAATGATATATCCAAAAGGTGGAAGAATATTTTTTATAATATTTCTTTCCTCTCTTCTTTGTGACTGGGTAATTAGTGAGATGTTGATCCATTCTGGGTACACCTCCCATGGTATTATATTCCATCACTACTTTTGGTTTCTTCTATGCCTCATCCTTGTGAGATGGTACTTCAATCATTACAGGATTGTGTATTGTAGTTAATAGAGATATAGGTTTCTTATCCATCCATTTGATTAGGCAGACTTTTCCTCTCTGGTACACACAGATTTCGCCTTTTTTAAGTTTTCTCGACTGCAATTCTTTTGGAACGTCTTTTCTGGTAAGTTTGAGGGTGCCATACATATCTGTTTGATTGTTGAAAAGGATATCTGCCAGTTCTGGTGATGTGTAATAATTGTCTGTAGTTAGGCAATATCCTTTTTTCAATAGTGGTTGCATAAGAGTCATCACTACTTGAGAGGACTTGCAAAAATGTTGGTACTTATCATCAAAAAGTGTATCTTTCCCAGTGTATATAATAAGTTGATATACATAACCTGACTTTGATTCATATAAAATAAAACTTTTTATACCAAACCGTGATCTTTTTAGACATATATATTGTTTCCAGTGTAATCTTCCCTTGTACAACATCAAGCTCTCATCAATTGTAACATCTTTTTCAGGTGTTATAGTTTCTCGGTAACGAGTATTCAAATGCTTGAAAACAGGCCACAGTTTTTATAATTTTGGACACTCATGTGTTTTAGCGTTATATTTGGCATCATCAGAAAAATGTAAATACCAGTGAATAAAATGAAAGCGTCGATAAGACATAACTTTTGAAAAAAATGGAGTTGATGTTGAATGTCTCTTACTCCAGTATTGCTCTACATCAGGTTTTTTACAATTCCTTGTAAAATATCCAAAGCAAGAAAAACCTGAATTTAGTTTTTCGATGTTGGTTCCCACTTTTTTGCCCTGCTTTTCTCTCGAATATTACTATTCCAAATAATCCGATCTGCATATTTGTTTCAGAAACTATAATTTCAAGCAGATCATCATCAAAGAAAATATCAAGAAATTGTAGATTCCATTACTTAGATCAATATTCAAATGAACAGCTGGATTTGCAGTGGAAGGAAATCGTGGTGGAGGAGAAGGAGGATTACTAATATCAAGTTCACAAAAGTTCCGAACTTGAGTTAGATAATCCGAACTTTCTGTTTCCTCATCACTAGAGAAGTCTGAAAACGAATTTTCATCACTCCCAGAATCATTTAAAGAAATTTCAGATTCACTATCTGATTCAATATCAGAATTATCTTCTGTGATGAGCCGCTCAGTATCACTCATTCTTCTTTAGTACAGCTTCAAATTTAAATGATATTCAATTTGCAGCATGCAATCTACTAAGCTAAAGAAAATAAAATCGTGCCTATTCCTGCATAAAAGAAATGCGCCAAAACATTTTGCAATCATACCTCTACTTCCTTTTCCCATGTAAAAAAAGAGCCATACACTTTTGCAATGATACCTCTACAGAGTTACCAGAGCCATCTGTTAGAAACATTGTAAACTAAAGAAAGAAAAAATTCAGGCAAATCATTGCAATAAAGTAAAAAAATCAGTCGCATGAGTGGCGCTCGGGCAAAACAGGGAAGGCTCCATTTCAAGTACCCGAATGGTGTTCAGGCAAAACTGGGAAGTATTTAATAAATTTAGTAAAAATCACTTATAAAATAGAAACCATCTTTTGCAATCAATTATATTTTAATCTTATCAAAAACATTAAATAAATCCTATTGAGAACATTAAGAAGTTTTATTAATGTTTCTTGACAATATTTTGTGTTTTTATTAATTGATAGGTAATTAAATTTGCTTAACTCAATATAGAACTAATATAAATGACAAAATTCTACGAAAATTTATACAGTTAATATGATAGTTTCTAATAGTCTTACTAACATTAATCAATGTTAATAAGACTGATGAAAAAATTCCAAAAATATACACATATTTTTTATGAAATAAAAGCACTATGTAAAAATGAAAGCCAAATTAATATAAGATAATGGATAAGGCAACATTATTAAATTAGACATATTTTGAATCAAAATTTAAATTCTAAAAACAAACCTAGGTATTTTCTCTCTAAAATTTTGTCATTGGCATTTTTTAAGCTTTCAATTACTCAACTCCTTTGTGCATTAATGAGTTCATGATAGATAATTAAACAAAAAATATCAACTCAAAATAGTTTGCAACATTTTTAACATTCAACAATTATAAAATAATATATACTATGCACAATTGTTTAAAACACAACTTATTGACATCAGATATAATTGTTAAATATCAGATAAAATGCTAGTTTAAAAATTAGATATTAGGTTAATATTTTATGCAGTTAATTTGTACAACCACAACACCTCATTTAGCAAAAATATGAATAAAAAGTAACTATTTCTCACAGAAAAACAAATATACAAACTGAATTCAATTTCTGATCAAGTTGTGAACTACGAGAAAGCGCCATTCCTGCCCACGAATCTTGTCTATCAGGACTGATGCAGATGTCCATCAAATAAAGGCGAATAGCTTTGCTGGAAGCATTTAAAAATGTAAATACATCGCACTTTCAACAGCATGAAAACAAATAAAAATTTTCAGTAATAAAATCATTAGCAAATGATGAAGAATGTTTACAAAATACTAACAATAGAACGATAAATAATTTCTTAATAACATTCATAGTTTTTTAATAAAAAAATATAGATTTTATGAGAATATTTAATGTCTTTATAAATATAACATAATAAATTCTTATGATATTTAAGTCATAAATGTGATAATTTTTATAAGAAAATATTTAGATTAAAAGATTAACATGAAATATAAAATACCATACTAAACATAGAATTATTTTAATTTAGAAATAGTATGTTTTAGAAAATTCTTCGCATAAATATTAAGGCTTCAAAGTATTTAAAATTATATACATAAGTTATCTCATACAAAATAAAACCAACACTAATATCAATAAATAAAAGAATATTTAAGATATTCTTTGGAATACTTTTTAAGAATGTTTAATGATAAATTAATTTTTTTAACATTCTAAATATTATTTAATAATAAAAGTCAAGATTTGATTGTTTTTCTTGCATATATTTAAAACAGGAATGTCTTGACAATTAATAAAAAATGCATACCTAAATTCTTTGTTTTTGAAATAATAATCCCCAAGTAAATAATACAAATCTTTCACTAACGGGCTGTAAAGAAAATGATGATGTAGAAATTAATAAACAGTAAATGATAAAATGAGTTATAAAAATATTAAAAATTTTATAGAATTTCATGTTTGATTAAAATTATGATACTGACTAAAAAGAGCTAAACAAAAATGAACTTGAATTTTTTGTGAAATCATGAATAAAAATTATCTTCTAGCATGATAATATTTTTTAAATACAATATGCTTTTTAAACTAAAAATTTTTTAAATACATATATTCATATAAGGATTGGTAAGTTATAAAATTTTCTATGAATTCAACAACTATTATTTAAATAATGATTTTTTATAATAAGAATCTATAAAAAATTAATAATATAAAATGATCACTATTTTAGAACATATTTTTTTATCAATGATACTGTTCTCAATAGCCATTTATCAAAAAAAATAATAATAATACTTTCATTATAAAGTACTTGAACATAAATAAGAAAGCAAAAACATCATTAATTGATAATAGTTAAATACTTAAAATATTTCTTGATAAAAATTAGTAGATTAAAAAGGAATCAGTCATATTTAACTAACATTTAAAAATTTAATAAGCACAAAAATACAAAAGTTTAATTATACTGGAAATTTGAATTTATGTAACAAGCAATTAACCCTTTCAGGCACACTACCCTTTAAAGTTGAAATATTAACAAAAAAATTTGTAGGTTGTCTATTTAAGACTATATGAGTATACAGTGAAAATTTTGTAAAGATTGCATGTAACATTTCGATTTTGTGGATGTTCCATTGCATGGAACACTGCGCTGCAAAGGTTGTAAAAAGCAAGCATTGCAGTGAAGCCCATATACACGTAAATGTTTCTGTATATGAATGAAAAAACAATGCATTACACCTGCGTAGCAGATTTCCAGGGTGCATCACAAGAAGGCCTGCTACTCCACACCATAAAAAATAAATAAAATAAAATAAAGATTACTGTACAATTTTTTTAGTTATTCAAGTAAAGTTTTGGGGCTGCATAGAGAAGCCTGGTTGAGATAAATCATCACCATCATTTTCACTGACACCCGACACAACATTATGTCAGACTGAGACTAATCAAGTGGTTTAGGAACATATTTCTCTGTATCACTATCATTATCCATATGTTCTGATTCACTAATAGAGGGCAATTTTTGAAGCATTTTTATTGCCTCATAAGGACTTTGACCTCTACGTGCCATTTATTTGCTATTAACAAATTTAAAAAATTAACTAGAAATTAAAACTATATTTGCAAAAAGTGAACTAAAATATACATAAATTCAAAATATATATATATATATATATATATATATATATATATACACACACACACACACAATATTATAAAATGAATAGCAGCGAAAAGAAAAATCAAGAGCATAAAAATATGCTTCTCTAATTAGAAAGGATTCGAACTAAATGATATAATCCTATACCACAATGAAGCTTCCCAATTCAAGAGGCCAATAAGGGTGTAGAAATAATATCCATATAAGTAATCCTTCCTCGTGCATTCCTCAACATTAGTTTATTACACCCCAAAAGAGAAAAAAGTAAAAAATAAACACAGCTGTTGCCCTCAGCATTGAGTTCAAGGCTAATCCTGTAAAGGAAAAGTGCCATTGTGGCGCAATGTTCCTGGTGATGGAACACCTTGTTTTATCAGATGATTCTGCGTATACATTATGCGTAAAAAATTTAAAGTAATATAGAATCAATAGTTCAAGGTACAGGCAACAGAATAATTATTTGAAATTTCTTTTCAAATAATTATTTTTGAATAAGGAAAAAAATCGGAAATATTCTTTCAAAATAAAGGGATTTAAATAACCTGCTATAATTGAAAATTATTGATCAACTTATGTAGTGCTGCTATCTATTATCAAAGAAGAGAGTTTAAAGAACAGTTTAAGCCAAATTTCATCTTTTTATCATAAAATGCAATGATTTGGTAACAATTTAAATTTTGGGTTCCATCAATTGGAACACTGAGCTGCAAAGGGGTAAACAAAAAACACTTTTAACATTGAGTAGTTACACCAGGTAGTATACTTTTATTCATGCAAAGTGTTTCATATCAGATTACAGTAAAAATATGTCTCAGGTCATTAAATGAAGTAGATATACATGCCTAATCTATAAATAATAAAAAATCATGAATCTAATATTTAACCAAGGCACACAATAGTAAATATATTTTTCTTTCTGAATAGTGAATTTTAAAAATAGGAATTTAGGAATTATTTGTTCTTGTCAAGTGCATTGATTTTCAATAATGAATAAGCAATTTTTATAAAAAATTTTTAATTCCCGAATTTAAAATAATAAAAAAATTGCCTTAGATTTTTTTTTCCAAATGGTGGATCAGGACATTTGTCAATCATGCCTTCTATATAAGATGTATAGTTGTCAACAACAGAAGTAGGGTCTTCTTCAGGTGGAACTAAAGTTGTGATCCTTTTCAATAAACTTTCAAGCTGTAAAACAAAATCAATTTATTAGGAAAAACAAAATCTTCATAAGCATCAGTTTTCACAAACATTATGGATTAATATTAGTGAGGGAAATTTTGGAGTAGGCTTTAGTTGTTCTTAGTAGTAGTGTATGTCATTATTTTTATTTGTCCAAATAAGATAGACAATCGCATCAAGTTGACTAGGATTTAATTTAAATACCAGTATAAAAAATTAGAATACAAAATTAATTTCAAGTCTATATTAATAACCTATTTTTTACAAGATTCTCGCTAAAGTAAATAAAAAAACAATGCCAATCAAAAATAAAACTTTTTTTAAATATATTTTCAATAATTATGCAGTCATAATGAACTGACATTTTCTGACTTATCTATCGCCACTATTTAATCACAAGCTTTAAAAATACAAAAAGAATTAATTGCAATAGTCTATTTAAAAAGCAAATGATTTGTAAATAAATTTAATAATAATTTATATTTTTGATTCACTATTTATTCCATTTGTATGTTCTCAAAAATTTTAATTGTTCATATAAGTATAGTAATAACTATTAAAACAAATAAATCTACATGATTAATATTTAAAAGAAAAAATTCAGCCATCTTTTATGCATTTTAATGATACTGTAGAAAGAAATTGTAATAAAGAGAAATATATTTGTGTTTTCTTAATATGTCATAGCATATTGTAAGATAAAATAAATAAATAAATTTATAAAAATAAAAAAAAATTCAGATTTCAAAAATATTTAAATGAGCTTTATTTAGGGGAAAAAACTGTTTAATATATATATTAAGATTTCATTTTACTTAATAAAGTCTTTTAAGCTTCCAAAATTTGAATGCTGCACACTTTTTAAAAACATCAGTTTATTAATGAAAATGAGTCAGTTCACATTCAGAGCATCCATTGACAATTGGAGTAATCCACTTGTTCCTCATTCTAAGCACTTCTCATTCACTTTTTCAAGCAAAATATTACCAGTTGAGTAATGTAAAAATATTTGACGAATAACACCTGTTCTAACAGGATCATTATCCTAAAATCTTACATAGCAATCCAACATAGCAATGTCAAATGTTTTGTCAGTAGATGATCATTTAAAAAACCTTTCATCAAGGACAAAAATATAATTACTAGCATTCCTATCTTTTCCTTTCAATAAATTGAAAAAAATAAGGTGCAACTCTAAAAACGGTTAAATAAGCATATTTTTTTCACCACAACTGAATTGCATTTAAAAAGTATTATCTAGAAGCATTACTTGATAGAGAGAATTTATATTGATACAAGAACTGTTGTTGAATCCTCTTTTTAAAACTTTAAGCACCAATAGAATTTCAGCTTTTTGAAGAAACAAATGAATATAAATTTTCAGAACATGCTTTGAGAGGAACAGCAGTAGTGAAAAATATCTTTTAAATAAGTAGATTTTTTGATAAACACAACCTGTTCTAATAATACATTTTTTTCTCAATGGGATTTGACAACTGATTTACCCATATTTTAAATATAGAAATCTTTCTGGTAAATTAGAGAGACAATGGGCATGTGTTTCTTCTGAACCATGCAAAAACCAAACTTTGTATGGCTTTTCCCATGTCTACTGGTCATTGAAAAGACACTTTCCACCAGGAATATTAAATAATTTATTTCAGCCTTTATTTCATTGATAAACAAAATTACAAAACTCCTTCTGATTCACTGAAATTATACACAATTTTCGTCAAGGAAGATATGGAAAATATCTTTAAACTCAGAAATTTTATATTTAGATATTAAGATTTACTGTATTTTATATAAAAAAAAAAGAATCAATTAAAATCACTTGCATGATTGTACCACATGATCTTATTGATGAATACTTCACTTCACTTTACACGCATAATTTTAAATACTACATATGGTCCTGATTGAACTGGATCATCATGAAGCTATTGTGGCTGTACTGGATCTTTATTTCAGTCAACAGTTATGCATACAATAAAAAAATCAAATATCGATTTTGCTGCTATCTGGTGGTAACATTATGAGATCATACTCAATTCAGTTTTTGGGCTATTTCATTATGAAAATTTTAAAATATTAAAACAAAAGACTTAAATATACTTTCAACAAAAAATAAATGCATTAAGATTTAAATCAAAATTCCAGGAAAAGTATGAACTTTGATTATAATCCTGAAAATGGATGCTCCCTTTTAATTTACAAGCAAAGGCCAAGCAGAATATCTCATAGTATAAAAGACAAAGAGAAACTGAGTTAATTTATAAATATAGATATTAAAGTTACACCCTTTTCAAGACACAATGTTTAGTAATTTCTCTTTTTTTAGCAGCAGTATTTTCTGATAGTTTATTTCTTCATTGAACATTTTTCAAACACTGAACTCTTGAGATGAATTATTTGTCACTTAATGATCATATTTTACACAGGAGAGTTGATTCAGTAAGAATCTATAGTTTAAATGGATTTTGCAACACTACATTAATGCTAGAGATAGAAATTGAGCATGTAAACATTCTTAAGATTAATGCAACAAAATTTCATTGAAAACAAATAATTAAAAAAAACATTTACGTTAGAAAATAACATGATGACTTTTTATAAACATTTTTTAAGCAATAAAATTTTAAATTATATTCAAAGAAAGACTATGATTATAACTTTCAAAACTTTAGACTAAATTTTAACCCTCTTTTTTCAAAGAATACATTTCATATAAAAAATAATTCATGTACCTCAGCTGAAACTGTGCTAGTTCTATAACTATCAAATTCAGGAAGAATACTTGGTTTGAAGTACTGGAATATCATGCATGCTTTTTCCCAAGTCAGAGGCAACTATGAAATACAGTTGAAGTTTAATAATTCAATTTAATATTTGAGATAGAAAAAACAATAGTTTGATATAATTAAGAATAAGAATAGTATCAGTGGTTTTAAATACAATAAAAATATTTCCCACAAATAATATAAAAAATATTCAAGATAAATAAAAATACCTGCTTAGCATTATGCTCTTGTAAATGTTTGGCTCTTGTTCTTTTATGAGGATGTCCATACAAACAATATATGCATTGTTCTAAACCAGTTTCTAGTTCTTCTCGATAAAGGTAGGAATTGCTATTAGAATTCTGTAACTCTGCCATCATTACTTCAATACAATGTAAAAGAAGCAATCCATCTGCAGTAGTGCACCATGAACGTCTTAAGCAATTAAATAAATAAAACATAAATTTTCTTATAAAAATAGTAAATAATTATGTTTATGATAAAAATTAAAAAGTAAATGATGGAAAATTTTATTATCCTTAAAAAAAGATTGTAGTGATCTTCGGAAACTTTAAATCCCAAGAAATCTAAGGTAGGAACTCCAAATATACACTTTGAAAATTTTATGGTTAGTCCATAATGATCTAATCTAGTGAAAAGGGCATGAAGATGTTCCAAATGCTCTTCTTTGTTTCTAGAAGCAACTAAAATGTCATCAATGAAGGCATAAACACCATTTAAGCCTCTGGTAACTTCATCAATAAACCTTTGAAATGTGCTAGATGCATTGCACAAGCCAAACTGCATACGAGTGCTCTCGAAGAGTTCGAAAGGTGTACAAATAGCAGTTTTATGAACATCCTCGGGAGCAATCAGAATTTGATGGAATGCTTTAACTAAGTCAAAGTGAGAGAATATTTTGGTTTCATGAAGTTCACAAGTAAAATCTAAAGTGCTTGGAATTGGATACTTGTCCTTTTTGGTTTGAGCAATAAGGGCTCTATAATCACCAACAGGACGCCAATCATCACTGTTTTTCTTAGGAATCATAAGTAATGAAGAAGCATAATTGCTAGTTGATGGGCGTATATGGCCTAAGTCTAGTATATGTTGAAATTCCATTTTGGCAATTTTGAAACAGTCCGGAGCTAACCGACAAGGTTTAGCAAAAACAGATGGGCCTACAGTTTCTATATGGTGAACAACATTGTGCTTTACAGTTTGGTCTGAGCAAGGGAGTTTGCAAATGTTAGGAAAATTACTTAAAATTTTATCAAAATCATTTGCAATATTAATAGTTTTAACAGAAAATACATTAGTACCATTAACAATACCATGAGAATTTAATTTAGTACACATATCAAACAATTTACCATTTCTTAAATCAGGTTTTAAATTAAAATGATGCAAAAAATCAGCACCTAATATTGCTTGAGAAACATTGCACATAAAAAGTGGAAAAACAAACCTTTTTCTAAGACCTAAATCTATAGACATGAGTTTTTGACCATAAACTTGTATTGGAGTACCATTTGCAGCATTAAAAACTTGCACAGGTTTCATGCTACGTTCATTTTTGGTAGCTGGGAGCAAGGAACAATCGCTGCCCGTGTCAACTAAGAACAGGATATTAGTTCTTTTATCGCAGACAAACAGGCAACAAGAGTAGGAAGGCTTGGCATATGTCGCCTCTACTTCTTCTTCTTCTTTGAGTTGGGTTTGTATGTCATTGAGCACCTCTGCTTTTATCAGCATTTTGTACTGTTAACTCCAAACCCAATGTTTCTTAGTTCCAGTTGCTCGGATCACCCACTTTATTAATAAAGTCTGATAACCCTTTAATGGAATCTAGGTGTAACTCTCTAGTATGGATGATGCCTAAACAGGTTAATCTAGGGAGGGCAAGAGCCTCGCATTCATAAATGATATGCTTGGCCGTTTCCTCTTGCATATGACATTTCCTGCAGATAGGGTCTTGCTGAAACAGTCCCATTTTATGGAGATGTTTTCTGAAATAGTAGTGCCCAGTTATGAAACCTACGATTAAACGTATCTTCTGCCTAGAGCATCTTAGAATTTCATAGGAAATCCTCGCTGATGACCTACAGATCATACTTTTAGCGTGGGTTTGACCAGGAGATTTGAGCCAAGCTTCATACATCTTCCATTTTTCCCATCTAAGAACATTGGTTTCTGCGGTCTTCAAATTGATCCCACAAAAAGGTTCTGGACCAATGGGAACAAAAGACTATCCTTGTTTAGCAAGCTCATCAGCCCTTTCATTGCCTTCGATACCTTTGTGCCCTGGCACCCATACAAGGATCACCCTGTTTCTAGTTGCCAGTTCTGTAAGAAGGTTTCTACACTCCAGAATCATTTTAGATTTGATTTTGAAGGAATTAAGCGCTTTTAAAGCGGCTTGACTGTCACTGAAAATGAGAATCCGCTTACCGTAGTAGCCCTTCTTCATATTCAGTCGCAGACAGTGGATAATGGCCAAAACTTCTGCCTGGAAGACCGAGCGTATCGCCCAAGGCTTACAGACAAGCTGATTCTTGGTGACACGCCACAAACTCCCAGTCCTGAGAGGCTGTTCTTCAGTGATCCATCTGTGTACCAGATTAGATCTCCTGTTTTAGTTTCAAACATGTTGTTATCCCATTCGTCTCTAGTTGGAAAAACTATATCAAATGTCCTATCAAACATGTATGTTTTTTCCATGATGTCAGATGGCATCATGAAAGTAGGGTCTTGAATTTTCCTGGTGATGCCCTTGTGCCCTTTGGCAACAGGCTGGTCATACCAGTGGTTTTGCAGCTTCATTCTGTATGCATTCACTCTTGCAACGCTGCAGATGAAGATGTCCAAGGGAGTCAGATCCAACACAACCTCCAATGCTCTGGTTGGCGTGGTGGAAATTGCTCCTGTGATGCAGAGACAGGCTAGTCTTTGTAGACCCCCCAGTCTGTCAATCACAGTCTTCTGTTCCACCTTATGCCACCAGATCACACAAGCATATGTGAAAATGGGCCTGACAAAAGCTGTGTGCATCCATAACATCAATTTTGGATGTAAACCCCAGTTTTTACCAAGCATTCGCCTGCAAATCATAATGCTTTTCTTTGCTCGGTTGATCCTATCATCAATATGCTTATTCCAGGTGAGTTTCTGGTCTAAATAGATGCCCAGATACTTCACCTCTGAAGCCACATTGATTTCAACATCAAAAAGTCTTGGTATGAAAAAACCTTTCCGTTTCTTTTTGCGTGTAAAAGGTACAAGGTAGGTTTTCTGAGGATTAACCATCAGGTCCCTATCCATGCACCATTGACCTACATAACTTAGAGCATCCTGCATGAGATGACAAGTTATGTCAAAATCTTTACCAAGGATAAGGTTGACAATGTCATCAGCATATCCCTGCGTATAATAGCCCTTATCATTTAGATGTTTTATAAGGCTATTTACAAATAGGTTCCAAAGTAATGGTGACAGAACACCTCCTTGAGGACAACCTCTAGTAGTCTTTTTTTCAAATGATTCACCGAAGATGTTCATTTGTATATATCTATCCGAAGTTAAGGCCTCAATCCAAGTACACAGGGTCTGATTAATCCCTGCCCCTCTAAGAATGTCGCCTCTAAGCAAGCCGGTTTTCGTTTCCCGGGAAAGAACATGGTGCCTGGAATTTATTGGCTTTTTCCTTGTATTTACGGTGATACCAACAAATACTAGAACGCAATGCACTAGGACTGGATTTCCGTGGATTATATCTGTTGCAAGAGGTACTTCGTGACTTTCGAAGAGCTATAATTTGTCTGCGGAGGCTCTTGAGCTCAGATAACAAGGTAGAATTAGAGGATAATTCAGGGGAATCAGTAGAAATCGATGTGCTACTGACTTGAAGAGGTGTAATTTCTAAAATTTTATCTGCAACTTCAGCTGCTTTATGCGGAATTAGAGGTTGAATAGATGCTAATATTAACTGAATGTTGTTAGGTAGTTGTTGCAAAAATAGTTCTAGAAGTAGATTTTCACTTACATTATGCGATTCTGCATGCCACTGCATCACTCTCAAAAGTTCCAATGGTTTCTGATCTCCTAATTGTTCACCAGCAAGCAGTCGTCTAATTTCTTGAGTGCTTGATTCACCACAACGAGAAATCAATGATTCTTTAAGATTCTTGTATGGATCTGTTTTGTCCGGATTTAAAATCACATCACGTACCAGCATCGCTGTATTGGGTGGTAAATTGGCAATACAATAGTTATATTTGGTTTTGCTTTCCGTAATTGGTTTTGGCGATGCTAGTTCAAATGTGGATTCCACTATTGTAAACCATAGTTGAGGATCCGTGATGATAAAGTTAGGAATTTTTACGGCAGAGATAGCGCCATCCATCTTGAAATCAAAATCCAAAGTTTATCACGAAAAACGAAATTGTAGCGCAAAAGTTCAGAAGGTTGAATAATTCTAGTCCAATTGTCACCAATGAAGTGTGTCAAGGTGCAGATGAATAAATTAAATCCATTTTATAACGAAAAACTTTAATGATAAAATTAGAACTTGCATACATTTCCATGAAATATAATGAGAAGCGAAAGCTACAAAACAAAAGTGGAAACTCCCCTTTTTTAAAGTATAAGTTATAGTGAAAGTTGTAGTAATTCTTTTATTTACACAAATAATCACTTTCATAAAGGTAGCACTGCGACAATGTATGATCACTACAAGATCTAGAGCACCCAGCAACTCAAAAATAAAAAGGAGGATAATCTCAATGACAGAAAATAGGACTATTATGTACATATATGCCTAAAATCTCAACTTTTTGCTTATATATGTAAGCAAAAAATTTATTTTAGGCAAATTGTTGGATAATAAAAAATTTACCAACAACGAAAAAAATGCAAATGTGAGAAATTTTTAAAGAAATTTGGCTGAACAATCAAAGCAGTTTTATTATAATTTCAGAAGCTTTTCTTAAAACTCTTTGTCATTGAAATTTTTCTTAAACCCTTTTATTCTCTAAAATAATAAAAATTCTGATTCATTGTTTTATTGTTTAATATAATCTCTTTTTTTGAGCTTAGATCCATTATCAAAGTTGACTATTCTGTCTCTCCTTTAATATAAACAATATCAAACATTTGCTGTGACTTGATTTCAAAAGTAAAGGATATCTTCTGTTTATAATGAAATTTTAAAATGTACTATTGATTTAAATATTCTTGATTTTCAAATTCACAAAATTTCCTCCATATAAAAACAATTTAAATTTGGTTCAATACATACCAAGTTAATCATAATAAAATTACAATCATAAAATATTAGAATAACAAGTGAAAATAACTATGCAGGACTGAAAAAATACCAAGACAAAGATTAATTACAGTGTAAAATTTCTAAATTAAGTATTAATAAAATTTATTTAAAAAATATTAATAAGGATGCCTATCACATAAAAAAGGAAACAAGCATTAAGTTTATATTGCAGAACTCAATAGATTACCATGATATTAAGACCATCACTTCCATATTGTTGATACAATATTTAGCAGTACACAGCCTTTTTTATGTTAACTATTTATTTTTTCAGCAAATTTTCATTATTAAATAAATATAATGTAGTTCTTGCTAGTAAATAAGCTATAAGTTTGCTAATTAGTTTTGTTGCATTTGGCTATGTCGGTGATTCTCAACTTTTTTTTTTTTTGACAGGGCACACAAAGAAAAAGATCAAGTTTAAAAGTTGTTTACTTACCTGTAAGACACTGAGTAAAATAATTTATTATAATTTTGAATGTAAAAGAAAATAATACAATATGTATGACAAAAGCAACAGTATGTTTATAAATTTACTCACAATATAAAAAAAACATTATAATTTTATACATTTCTAAAATTTGGTGGCACACAAAAGTTTCACTGGTTTATGTATTAGATAAATACTGTTTTCTTTAACAACGATTAAAACATATTTTGATCATTCTTATCAAATGAGCCAATTTTCTTAAGTCTTTAGCAAACTATAATAAAAACAATACAATGGACACAATATGATGTATATACTGCAGATGGAATATTTTTATTATATACTATTGAAAAAATCACAAAAATTGTACTCCTTTTATTTGCAGAATAAAATATAACAATTTAAAAAACTAGATGGTTTGTTTATTGAATTGCAATCACCTTTGGCACACATAAGCAAATTTAACATAAACTAGAGTTTACACCACACAAAGTACAAGGAAATAAGTAGAAATAAAAGTACTCTCAACTTTTAATTATGTTTGAATAAAATTGTACATAATAAATTATTCATTTCTTTGAAACAAAAAAAAAAAAAAAACAATTTTTTGATACATAGATAGCTGAAAATTTAATGAGTGCACATGAAAGAAGAAAAACTTACCTTCCCAGGTATTCATGAGCAGTAAAAAGAAGCATGAGTGAAGAAGGCATTTTTGAGCTTAAATCAAAATCTGAAAGAAAGTTATTGACACTTGATTTACAACTTGAACTGACAGATGATCCATTTTCAGGTGTCTTTGAATTTGATTTCTTTGCCTTTCTCTTTTCTTCACTATAAAATAAATCATTTCTAGAAATACTTTAAATAATTTAATAATTATTTCCTATATAGTTCAAATGAAGCTTAAAGAACATAATTGCTAAAGTTATCATTGATTACAATTTATACATATGAATATGACAGATAGAATGAATGATGTTTCATTAAAGACTCATACATTTATATTACTCAGAATATATGTTTGCAGTTTTAAATGATGCAGCAGAAGGATCATACCAGTAATGCTACAAATTTTTTAAAAATTTAATTTTAAATAATTATATTTTAAAGAAAAAGATTAATACAAACTTCAAACAAATGGATCTTAAAAAGTTGTTTATAAAATTAACAAATATTATAATATTTAAATTTGATACTACTAATCACATAAAAAAGTAAGTAAAATGATCAAAAATTGAAAAAACACAAAAAGCAAAAATTGATAAAACAACTAAAACTTGGAAAAGCTGAGAACAGAACACTGAGGGTATTTTTGTCTATTTAAGTTCAAAACATTTTTCGATGTATGAAAACTAAAGTATAAATTGTAAAATACTAAGCAAATTGAGTGATAAAAACAAAATCATTTAAAATAAACAAATTCCATTTAAATAGTAATACTGTGTAAATATTTTTTTAAAGTCCTTAACAACTTACTTTAATATCAGACGATACAGAATAATCCAAGGAAGAACTACAAGCAATGATGCATTATCAGCAGAAAAATCATAATTTTCCATTTGTATTACAATGACAAGAATCAAATTCTGAGTCAACCGCACCAATTTTGCTTCATCAAGATCAGCAAGGTAATCTGAATTGATTTTTGCACAGCTGAAATAGAAACAAATAAACTTGAAAGTAACCAATTTTTTAAATAATCAAATAAAAATATAATAAATAAATAATACAATTTCTGAAAACAATTAAAAGCATTTAATTAATAAAGAAAGTTTCTTTATTTGCAACAATTTAGAGCTAGAAGTTTCTGAATGTGTAGCATCCAAATGATAACATTTTAAGTGAATATGTGAAATATAGTTTGATTTTATGAAGTTTCAATTATTTGGAAAAGAAGGTGATGAAGGTGACATACTGATTTAGAACATAAAAATTTTAACGATGAGAGGATGCACATATAAAACTTATGCTAATGAAGCCTTTGACTAACTTCTATACAAAAATGCAGGTAACTAAATGAATGGGTTAACTAAAAAATGTATTTTGAAATTACAATTTGTAAATTTAAATAAAGATTTATCTTTTAATTTGAAACAATTCAAACTGCTTTAAAAGATTATTCTTAATATTTTGAGATAAATAAACTATAAAAATTCAATAAATATATGAAGCAAGGCTTCATTTTCTAGGGGAGGAGAGATTTTTTTTAATAAGCCTGTTATTTTTGGTTGTTTTCTTAACAAGGTTAGATATAAAATAATTCACACTTAAAGACAGTTTTAATTAGATTAATAAAACTTTATTTTTGTAGTTTATTAAAATCAGAAATCACAATTTTCTAAGAAAACAAATTTCTCTTAAATAATAATGCAAATAATGATACTACAAGCTATTTAATTTTAAAACATAATTTTTTATTAATTTGAAATAGCAAAATTAACCAAGTATAAGTTCAATCATGATGTGAAGTATATACCAAACAAAATATAATAGTGTATTTAACATAAAAAATTAGCTTAGTACTAATCATTTTGAACTGATTGCCAGAAATTTGTTGTTACTAAAAAAATATTTCACATTAAGTTATGATCTAAATAATTTTATATTTACAACTAAGTAATGATCTTAGCCACTGGAAATTTTGTTACCTTGTCAACTTGGAGATAATTATTTTAATTTGCAAATCAAAATTTACCTTTTCTGGTAAATTTTGATACAAAAATATAGAAAGTTAATAATAATGAAAAATATTAATTTATCAAAAATATTAAAATGCATTGTTTTTAAATAATGTTTTCTCGTTCATATTGACCAGTAATAATTACAGAAGAGTACATCTCTAATATTAGTTTTCTGTGCTAAAAATTGATGCTTAAAAAGCTTTGCATATACTTAGTTGCTAGATATCTTAATAATATAAAAAAATATAATTTATTTCATGAATTTCAAATTTCATATAATTTGAATAATATTCTTATCATAAAATTTCCAATTCATGCATTATTAAAAGCTGCTTTTTTCTGGAATTCCATACTCACTGATCATTCTTTCTTCCCCAAAATTTAATTTCAAAACATTACTAATAACTTTTTCCATTCAATATTTCCAGAACAGATTTACTTGATTGTTCCAAAAGGAAAAATACCAAATATATTTCGATGCAGGTTCAAAAAATTTTATTAATTTCCATTTTGCCAGGAAACAATTACAAGAAACAAGCATTATTTTAATCAATATAAAATCTCTTAAAATAATTTCAAATCTTAAATGACTATAAAATGTTGCACAAGAGTAAAAACTGCTATGATTTAAAGAGCAAAGTAGTTCATTTTTATTTTAATATAATAGTTCAGTTATATTCTCCTTAAAATGATGGAAAGGTAGATTTTGGCAAACATCAGAGAATTATTAATTACTAAAAATAAAAAGAACAAATTTTTAACATGCAGCAATAATAAATATGACATAAAATTCAGCCTCAAATATTTTGAAATTGAAAAAAATTCTATCTTGTTTAAAGGAAAATGTAAATTAAATTTGGCAGTAAAAATATAATAATTTTAGAGCATAAACTTTATATAACTAATAGTTTTGAAAACTAATTTTAAGACCAATCTCTGCCATCATATTTACTAAGTTTATGATTAATTTTCTAGATTTGTTAATATTAAAACTTCAATTACCTATTAAATAAAAAAATAATCAACCTATAAAAAATTTTATGTCTAATAAGAAATTTTTATTTAAAAATTTTTCCATAATTTTAGCAGAGGAAAAATACATATCGACTGATAGAATTACATACATTGAAATATTTTGACAATTTTGAGACAACTATTTGCATAACAACATTAAACAGTTTCATTTGAGCTTATTATGACCTACTGATATGACAGAATTCTTCAAAACATGAAACCAAGGTTTGATTTCTGCCACTGTTGAACAATAGGTGATGGATGTTGCACTGCAGGCATATCTGTTTGGGTGAATGCTTGAAAGTTTTCTAGATTTTCTCCTTTGCAACACCTATAAATTCTGCCAATAATTTATAAAAACGTGCAGATTCGATGATATTAAAATGCCGCAATTTGGATGGAGGCATAATTTTATGTGAGAATTTTTGCACAGAAAATTATGCAACTATCCAAATGCCTGAATTAAGTAGAAATTTATGTAGTGTACATTAAAATACCTCACAACAATTTACAGCCATTAGAATATTTATTATGCTATGTCAAAAAACAATTTAATTAACAAAATATGAAGAAAAATAGTTAAAATTAGATTTAAATGTAATTTTTTTATTTAAAAAATGGAAACCTAATGAATGTAGTATTAATATGAAAGTTCAGCTTTATTTATTCATTTATAAATTAAAAAAAGCACATTTTTGGAAACGAATAAAAAAGAGAAAGGATTCATGAAATCACTCACTTGTCTAAACCTTTCAATAAATGAGCCATTGTTTCAGACCAATCTGATCTAGCAGCATTCATAAATTGTTGCAAAGCTTCATTAAATGAAACTTCACTCCAATATACACATTCCTAATTTAAATTAAAATTAATTATAACAATTACTACTTAAAATTAATTAAAAATGTTAGAATAATGAAAATGTTAATGTAACAGTAATTTTGTTATTGTTCATATAATAATCATTGTATACATTCCCGATCTGATTTAATATATAAATAATTAATTATAATATTTAAAACATATTTTAATAAAAATGTTACAGTCAAAACTCAGAAATTGCACAATTGGCATTTAAACAGAAGATTTTCTATTTTAAAGGGGATTAAAATAACTTCATAATATATTTGATCAATGAAAAATAATTACCGTATTTTCCTGTATGTAATATGCAAAACCTTTTCTTGCGAGTAAAAGGAAAAATGCAAAGTTGGGATCAGAGCTATTAGATGCATTCTATGCTGAAAAGAGCCTGAAACAAGATGACTCCCTCACATATCATTTGTTTAATTTAGAGAAAGCAATTAGAGACTAGTACACAAACTAGTAAGACAATTTTTGTTAAATCTGCACAACTGCTAGCCTTTGCAGATATTGATATCATGGGAAGAATTAAAGCGGATACAGTGGAAGCCTTCTGGGGAATTGAGACAACAGCAAGAAACATAGGATTAATAGTGAATGAAGAAAAAACCACATTTATGGTGGTAACAAACAGAATCTCAAATTTAAAACCACTGAAAATTAATGAACGGGAGTTTGAACAAGCAACTCAATTTAAATACATAGACACTATTGTTAGCATAAATAATGACATCAAAATTGAAATTAAAGAGAGAATCAACAGTTAATAAATGTTTTCATGGATTACGAAAATAATTTAAATGTAAATACATAAACAGAGAACAAAAGTACAACTACAAAAACATTAGTAAGACTAATAGCTCTATATGGCTGCGAATGCTGGACAATTAACAAAGACGAAGAAAAGCTGATGACTTTTGAAAGAAAGATTTTGAGAAAAATTCTTGGAGCAATTAGAGAAAATGAAATATGGAGAATCTGATATAACCATGAACTTCAATTGAAATACAGAGAGCCCAACATAGTCAAAGTTATCAAGGTCTCCCAAATAAGGTGACTAGGGCATATCTATCAGTACGACAATAAAACCCCTGTTAGAAATGTAAATTTCCAAACTTTAGAAGGAAAGAGAAGGAGAGGATGATCAAGAACCAGATGGGTAGATAGAATGGAGGGATGGTTATTGGACTTAGGAGTATACTGTTGGAGGAACTTGGGCATCTAGTAGATCTAGATGCAAGAAGCTGACAGAGACAGCCTTGGCCAGTAACCAGATGTAGAGCTTATGAAGAAAAGAAAAAAAAAAAAAGCCATAATCTCTGGCTTTTTTTTACTGAATAGTCAAAAATATATGCTGCTGAAAATACGGGTGTCACATAAAATAAAAAATACCCAGTATAATTAAAAAATATTATAAATTGCACAAAGTGTGATAAACTGAGAGCATAACATGGGATCGATCAAGAGCAATAACTTAAATCAAGAGCAAAAAATTCTAGTAAAGTTTTTTGATTTTTAATTTTTAATAACTTTTGAAACAAGATATCACATACCTTGAAAATATATAGTTGTTTCTTTAATAACTAAATGCAAGAAATGGATTTTTTCTTTTGAACTGTGCATTGCATATATTTTTCTTTTGCAAAACTTTTTTCCACCTTACTTTAATATCTTTGTCACCACTTTTTCTTGCTTGCCTTTTCTATAGTTTGTAGTTTAAGATCAGCTGTATAACTTACACATTTTTGCTTCTCCATGACAATATACAATTTTAAATATTTTCAGAATGAAACAGATCAGGTCAAGACAAAATATAAAATGATGATACCCAATAGCAATATCTTACAATCAGCTTTATCCAATTATGTTCGTTCTTGAACATAATTGGATAAAGCTGATTATGACTGAAATGAGTCAGTTGAGTTGTATCGTCATCTGTTATTTATTTTATGAAGCATAAACAGCATTTCTTTCAAAACTTTATAACTAACTGTTCTTATAACTAACTTTATAACTAACTTTATAACTAATTGTTCCGATGGAGAATGCTTTTCATCAGATTATCCACAGCGATATATAATTCAAATAATGAAATTCCAAACTTTTTAAGACACAATCCATTGATCATATACAGGAAAACATGGTAATAATTACTAGGTTCATTTATTATTAATAAAAATCACCTATAATTGCATAAAAAAATTTTTTAACTTGAATATTAACTAAAACATATGAAGATTATTAATTATTACATAAAGAAAATTAGCATTTGTTGATAAAGACAGGTATATTATTTATTTAACAATTAACTTACTTTATATCTTTCCAAATTCCACAAAGAGTTTTGTAATAGTATAAGTTGTGCATGTCTTTCAGGAACACCATCAAGTGATTGCTGCAAAAATATTTTAAATTGTACAATACAGTTAATACAAATTTTTATTATATTGAAAACAAATAAAGATATAAAAGTTAATTGTGACTATATACAGATAATTCTGATAATACATAGATGAAATGATATTTTTCAAATCATTAGTATTTTATAAAAAGATCTTTTTCTTAGAACCGGTCATTATTGAGATAAGAAGATCCAGAGAGATGACAACCGAATTTACCATCTCATCATTGATTGCGATAATATTCCACTAACACCAAAACACATTTTTAACTGCCCAGTCAATTTGTCTCTGGCTCAGCTAGGGGAATTTCCTCTACCCAACATTGAAAAGAGTTTATACTCAAAAACATCAAGGAAAAACCAGCAGTGTTCCGCACACTAAAGATCATCTTTAGTTCTCCCCATGGACATGATACCAACCAACCAGCCAAAAAGATCCAGTCCACAATTGTATTATCATTGACTATACAATTTTTATAATCACTAATAAAATGGTTGAAAATCAAAGTGATTAATAGCTTTAAATTAGATGCGTGTGAAAACAAACCTTGTTATTAAAAAGAATAAAACAAATTTTTTACACAACTTCTATCTCTATTAATATAATAATATAAAGTATTCTTATTTTTCAATTGCAATTTTTAATATTTTTAGTTAAATTAAAATTATAAAATTACATTTCTCATTAATGCAAATTAGGAAATGCTACTTTCAATATTTTTTCTTTAACTAATCTAACTAAAAAAATATTTTTCTTTGATATGATTATCTACATTGAATACTCCTATGATAATGATAAACCTATCTCTTCATGTGAGAAATTTATCAGTCCTCAAGTTTAAAAAATACACAACAGCAAAATCACTGACATAACATAAAATTTTTGGATTTTTGTAACAGAAATTAAAAGCAGAGAAATACTGGAAATAATGGTATTTTAAAAAAATGCAAATCATGTTTATGTGTAACAGTAAAAAATATTAAACAGGGTTATAAATGTTAAGCTCACCTTTCTCTTAGTCCGAGGTTGATTAAAACTTAGAATAAGAAGATCGACAACAGCTGCATAATCTTTGTGTTCATATAACCTTTGTACCTCTTCTAATGATTGGCATCTCTGGAGTGATTCTAATTGTTGTTGAACTTTGTCTGTCAAAAGAATAATAATTAATACATTTCAAACACTTAAAAAGAAAGCAGTAATATTATTTTCATAAATATACAGAACAAGTCTACATTAATGAAAACAATTGAATGAAAATAATGAGCTCATAGGAAATAATACAATAAATTTGGATTCATACTAGCTTATTTCCTTTTTACTAGCATTATTTCCTTATTATTTTTTAAATTAATTTGTAAAAGTAATAACAAGCAGCTAAAAGCTAAAAATTTAAAAAAAACCAATGGCACGACAGCCGATATGTGGACCATGGCTTACAAGGCCCACATCTGTTTTCCAGACTGAGGGTTTTGGGGTGCGAAGCATATGTCCCGCTTAGGTGATCCACCTAACCCAAAACCCTCAGTGTTTGATTCTCAAGCATGTTACGTATTCAGTTCAGGGTTCATACAGATTTCCAAGAATCAAATTCCAGGAGTTTTAAGGAGTTTTCCAGGAGTCAAATAAACAATTTCCAGGAGGTATCAACATTCATGTTAAATATTTTTTTTATTTTATTTAAAAAATTGTTCTTAACCAAATATGCATGTAATTATGTACATTCAATATTTTTCATTCATTTCAGTATGTAATAAAAATAGATAATTGCAAACATTAATGCGACTATTTTTTATTTAGTTAAAATTATTAATGATCAGCAAACGCCTTCAATGAATTTACAGCTATAACAGCAAATTTTTTTATTTAAATAATCAACATTCTATATAATATTGTATAAAATAATGAGTTATTTTAGAGTTTTTAGACATTTCCAATAGATTACTATCTGTAAATTTATTGAGTATTTCAAGATATGTATGATAATTTCTTTTCAAATATAAATACACTTATCCAAAACAAATACAACTATTAGGTATAGTTTCAAGGTTAAATTATTTTCCCAATTATTTAATAAAAGCAATTCTAAATTTTTCTTCTGTTTACTTTCAAATTCTTTTAACACTATAAAATTTCACATCCATATTCTAGGTATTTCTATTTCTTTAACCATTGAATAGATTTTCACACTTCTTTGTTATTTAAATCTGCAAATATACAATTTATATATATATATATATATATATATATATATATATATATATATATATGGTTTTTCCAGACTCCACCAGATGTTCATAACAATCTCTTTTCAAATAAATATACTAATTCAAAACAAAATAAATACAATATCAGATAAAGTGTGATTAGATTGAGAGTAGGATATGATTTGTGGCTCAATTATTATTTAATAAAAACAATTCTAAATTTTTCTTCTGTGCACTTTCAAAACTATAGAATTTCACATCTGTATAGTCCAGACTTTTCTATTTCTTGAATAATTCAATAGATTTTCACATTTCTTAAATTTATATATATACATAATTTTGCTGTTAGAAGATAACTTTCCACCTCTAAAAATTTTGTTTTAAATTCATTATTAAAATTGAATAAAAACTGTTGCTTCTCTGAAGCACCATGACGATATGTGTTTAATTTTGCAATTAATGTTGATTTACTAATTCTTTCAGCTTCCTCAGCATACTCTATTGTAGATTTTTCAAGTTCACTTATGTTATCTTCCAAACGCTTCTTTTTGATTTTTAGTTCATAAATTTCTTCAAGAAGTGTTATTCGCTTTCCCTCGATTAGCAGCTGCTTTTTTTGCTGTTTTAATTCATCAAAATATAATTCGTACTTTTGCCTGGCACCAGCAGCAAAACTAAGCAGGTCTTTGCTAATTATTATATTGTTGACATCGCCTATATTTGTGATCATCAATGATGCGTTTAGCCACAATTGTTGATTAGTTAAAATTTTTATCGTTAAATTTTTGTTCACAGAAAACCCACGTTCAACAGATGCTTGACCATGAGAGAGTAGTAAAAGAAAATTAATTACTTTCCATAAGTGACAATAATTTTGTCTACTTGAGAGTAATTTAAAATAAAAAATGTCTATTCTATCTTTAATAGGATCAAATTTTTCTTCAATACAATTTTGAATTCTTACAGTTGGTTATAATAATTTAAACTCTTCTACAAAATTAAGAAATTCTTTTAAAACAAAATCACATTCTGACACATTTATTTTAGATGCATTAGACAAGTACATAAGAAGTTCCTGCATTTTATTTAAATTACTGTATTCATTACATATCAGAGTTCAAGTATCTAAAAATGATATGTTTCATACAACAGAATATTGCAAAGGACATTTTTCTATTAACTTTTTTGTCATTGATTCTAAAAATGATCTGCAATTTATAAAAAATTCTATTCTCTGTTTCCCTATCAAAGTTTTGCTAATACACAATTTTTTTTTTTTTTGGTAACAAATCCAACATCTAATTGACTAGTATCTTTTTGATTGTTTTTATCTGTTACATCAATACTAATAAGTTTAAATGATGAAACATATAAAAAAGATTCTTTTGAAAACTTTTGCATCAAACTTTTCAACACCGCATGAAAATCTCCAGCAATAAATGGCAACATTGGCTTATCAGTTTGATGAAGTGTCAGAAAAGGTTCTACTTTCTGAGCAATAAATATAAAAAATTGCATTTGGCAGAAAAAAATACATCTTTTGTATACTTTTGCATAATATCAAAAGTTTTGGTACAAAGATTAGGAAATTCTTTGTTCTGAACAAATGACATGTTTTAAGATACGGTAACATTTCACGCAATCTGTTGATAACACTTACATTTTCAAACCATCAATGTTTGCAAAACTTTAAAGGAAATTTTACGCCGGCACCAAGGCTATCAAAGTCATCCCTACGAGCGAGTGAATCCTTAAATAGTCTGTAAACTGCACTTGCTGTTACCTCAACTTCTGGAAATGAGGAACATCCATGGATGTAAGTGTTATGTAGAATTTGTAGACTGCAGCTTCCAACATTCACAATACTTGAATGATGTTCACTTTTTAAAAAATCAGCAATTTTATTCAAAACAGACCACAACATTTGGATCATCCATTGACAACTGGAGTAATCCACTTGTTCCTAATTCTAAACACTTCTCATTCACTTTTTCAAATAAAATATCTAAACTTGAATGACTTAAAAAATCAGATCAGTAATACCATAATAATTGGATGAGTACACCATTTTAACTGTATCATTATCCCAAAATCTTACATGACAGTCCAGTTGCTTTGTCTGCAGATGATTACTTAAGCTTTCATTAAAGAAAAGCACATAATTATAAACATTCTTCACTTTTTCTTTCAATAAATTGGAAAAATTGCTTTGCGATAACAGTCTAGAAACATTGCTTGAAAGAGGTAATTTTTATTGTTACAAGAACAGTCATCCACTGAACCCGAATCCACTGTTTAAAACTTTAAAGGCCTATAGAATTTCAGTCTTTAAAACTTCTTTTGAAGAAACAAAATGAATCTAAAGTTTCAGAGCATGCTTTAAGTTCACATTCTTTAACTAGATAAGCAGAAGAGAAAACAATTTTAAATGAGTAGATTTTATAGCAGATATAGCTTGTTCTAATAAATATATATGCTTTCACCCTTTCATATAGGATTTAATTGCCAATTCACCCATATTTGAAATGCAGAAGTCTTTCTTGCAATCCAGACAATGGGCATGGGTTTTTTTCTGAACCACACAAAAGCCACACTTTGTATGGCTTTTCCAGAGTCCATTGGTCATTGAAAGGACACTTGTCACCAGGCATATTAAATAATTTTTATTTCAGTCTTTATTTCATTAATAAACAAATTTATCGCAATTCAATTGAATTATACGTAACTTTCATCAGAAATATGGAAAATATGTTTTAACTCACAAATTTTATATTTAAATATTAATATTCAAAGAATTTTATACAATACAAAGAAAACAGCAGCATATAGAAAAAGAACCAATTAAAGTCGCCGGTCTTAATTGTGCACACAACACATTTATTTTGTTTCGTAATTACTTTACTTCACATAATGTTTCACTTTACATAAATCTAAATACTACTAAACCGAATTATCATAAAATTATTGTAGCTGAACAAGATCCTGAAAATGTTTATACAAGTCAACAGTTAAAAATACAAAAAATTTAACATCAATCATGCTGCCATCTAGTGGCAATATTAAAAACTAATACTAAATTAAGTTTTCTGACAATTTTATTGAAAATTTTAAAATATTAAAACAAAAAATTCAAAAAATTATAATATTTTGTAGAAAAAATAAATAGATCAAGATAAGACAAAATTCCAGGAGTAATTCACGATTTTCAAGGAGTCAAGTGAAAATTCCTGGAGTTGTGCAAACCCTGTCAGTTAATTGACCCACTGAAAAGATGAAAAGCAATGATACGCACAACTCAATAAAATATTCAGTATCATGATTATTTTAAAAAATAATCAATATCATGATTAATTCATTAAATGATGCTTATTATTTCTGAAATCAACTTAGCCTTTTATCCCTTCTTGGGGTTGATAAAGCTGAGTACCAAGCATGCTTGGGAACCAAACACTGGGGTTTTCATGTTATCCTGACCAAACTGGGACATATTTTGCATCTTCAGACATGAGAACATTTATGTACTATGATTGAATATGGAATGTACAAAGAATTATTTAATTTAACATAACACATTGTTTCACTTGAGATAAAGCACTTATATTTAAATTCTGAAAATCATTCATTAGAAATTCAATTATTTTTTTTATCCTGGAAACAATTTGTGAACTGGAAGTTAACTTTAAAAAACAAGAAATTTATTTCTCTCATGTTTTAATCAAAAATGAAATTTTAACAATGAAAATCAAGGAAAGGAAAGCATATTCTTAGAATTAGATAAATTAGTAGGCAGAATATGTACTGAATAAAAAAATAAATGGAAAGTATTCTAAGCAACATAGAAAAACTAAAATTAGTGAATTTTGATTTATGACTGTATTTATTATTCAAACACTCGAAAAGCAATGAAAATATCATGGTTATAGAAAGTTACTGATTTCTATGACATTATTGCATGTAAGTAAAAAAATGTTGTTATAGATACCTTCGTTTGAGTTACAGAACTTTACTTCCATTTAAATTATGAGACTTGAAATATTGATAATAAATTTTCTAATGTGAAACAATCAAAATGATTAATTTACTTAGAATCAAACTTAACTGCGAATTTTTCATCACACAGTTCGGTCAGAAACAGGATAGGATGTTGTTAAAATGATATACAATGCATCAAATCAGGATAAATGTAGCAAGAAAATCTTATGGTAAAATATTGCTTTTTATAATAACAAAATAAGAAATAATGCACATTCAAAAGTTCTTGTTAGAATTTCCAAGTTGGTTCTTTATATATTTGTATTGCTTTAATGAAATCACTCCAGTTGCCTTGCAATTTTTCTTCTACCTCATAAGTTTGTCATTGGAAATATTTATTTAAAAAATAATTGATTCAGAAATATTAGGTTTATGATGACTATTTACTCTGAATTATGGTATAATATTTATTTCAAAAATATTGCAATTTGGCACTAATTCTCATTCTGAGACAAATTAAAACGTAAATTTCTCACATACATTCCTCATCTCCATTTACTATTCCAGTTATTGTTTTTCAACAAAAAATATATTAATGATTCCTTACAAGATAATAATTTATGACGCATGAATAAATAATCATAGATGAATGAAACAAATCATATTTTCAAAGCAATTTTATTTTTCAATATCAGGATACAAGTCTATGAATATAGAAGTTTTACTTAAGTTAATAGCTCAAGTTTTTTTTTCTATAATGGATCAGAGAAGTGGAGATTAAAATATTTGAATTGTAATCTCAAAGTTTACATAGAAAGTTCCTTTATAGTTTTAAATCAAAGATTCTGTAGAAGGTACTGTATCACTCACTTGCATTTGCTTTCCAATTGTAATGGTTTTCATCTTGAAATTAATTTTTTTTATGTAATACCTTGTGTGATTCTCAGAAATTATACTTTTTAAATGTTAATTGAGAAATAAAATGGTTAAGTATCATACACTTTCCCTGTTTGCATAGTCAACTAACTTAAATATCATACAACTGATATGGAATGCATTAAATAGTAAAATTAAATAACAGCACAAATAAAGCTATTTCTATGAAAGAAAATGCTATTGCTTTTCTTAGAATAGCACAAATTGATTCAAAAACAAACACTATAAAACATTTGAATGCTTCCACCATACACAATTAAATTTTACGATGTCAATACTTTTTTATTACATTTTAAGCGACTACTTTTGAATAAATATGCACATAACTATATTAAAGTAGTTTTATAAATCATAACATAAATTAAATGTTTTCAAAATTTTAAATATAAAATTGATTACAGTTCTCTCACAATTGTAATTTATTTTGGGTTAATAATGGTAATTTAATTTACAAGCATTAATATTTTGAATAAATGTAATAAATAAAGAATTTTAGAATTACCAGCTGTAATGATGTTAGAAATACTGCTATTTCGAACTGTAACTTTCAATGGTACATCAGCTTGATCACTAAATAAGTCACTAAGCTAAAACAAAAATACAAAGTTTAAATAAGCATAATGAAAAGTAAATAAAAATCCTTTAATTGCGATACAACTATGAGAAACTTTTCAAACAATAAATTAAGTACAAATGTGTGATGTTTAAACACATAATATTAATAAAAATATCATAAAAATTATTCATGTCATAGCCTAATTCACATTTGAATAAATAAAAAGGACATCTTAAAATTAAGCATTTATAGCATTCATGTTATTTATCATTCCTATAAGAAGAATTTAATGCACAATAAATAATTTTTAATAATTCCTCAATTCAGAAAAATATTACCACAATTTAAGATTAATAATTTTTCAAATAAGTATGTTTAAATTACAAAATGCAATAAAAAATATTCTTACAAGTGTTCTAAAAAGAGAACAAATAGAACCTTAACATTTTGTAAATTAATATATATGCTTTTATGATAATTTATGAGCTATAATGAAAATATAACATATTTATATTTTAATAGCATTCATTAATGTTTATGTATGTTTCTTTTTAGTGATGAATATCAGCTGATTTTGTGATAATATTGCACTTAATAGAAAAATTTGAAAAAAAAAAGGAATTATAATAGTCAAGGGGAAAACGTCGGAAAATTGTATGCAAAAATTAATGACAAGATGGGTTTTTTAAAGTAAAATTGTGCAAAAACGTTCAAAATTTGCACAAATAATACTATAATATCATAAAGATGTCAGAACAAGAGAAAAGTAAACAAAATTACCCAAAAAAAAGGAACTTCATTAAAAAATTAGCTTTAAGCGCAATTAGATTGAAGACAGAAACATTCATTTTACAAGTGACTGGCATGGAAACTAGACTTTAATAAGCAGTGTGATCAACTCTGACTACTATGAACAGTTAATAAAATACATGATAATTTGCTATCATGTAAAATAAATACTCAGAATGATTGAAAAAATATTATAAATTGTACAAAAAAAAAAAACTGGAAAATATCTAGTTAGACCCTATTTGGATATACCTCATTGCCAAGTGCGATAAACTGTGATTACAACACCTAATTGATGAAAACAATAATTTGAAGAATATTCTAGTACGAATATTTTTAGTTTTTAATAACTTTTAAAATGAAACTATACGTATTATAAAAATTTGTTTTAACCTCATGGTTACACCTCTTTCATTAATACCACAATGAAAGAAATGGATTATGTATGAACAATGCAATTTCAAAAAAAAATAATAATAATTCTTTGCATTGCACATGCTTTATTTTTCACCTAATGTTAGCACATTTGTTGCCATTTTTCATTGTTGTTTTTACTATAACATAGATTAAAATTTGAGTAATATGCCTCTGCTTTCACGTAATGATGTTAAGAACTTGAGATCAAATATTTTCAAAACAAAACAGCTCAAATCAAGACAAAAATGCAGAATGATGCTTTTCAAATGTAATATCCAGCAAGGGAAACAAATTCGTTCTTAAACATAATCGGACAAAACTGGTCATAACTGAAATATTCCAACAAAGTTGTGAAAACTGTTAATGTTATTTATTTAACAAAACATAAACAGCACTTTTAAAATTTATTGTAAGCTTTCTTGATGAAGAATATTTTTCATCAAATTATTTATGGCAGAGTATAACATGTACAATGAAATTCAAAACTTTTTTACACACAATACAGATAATATACAGAAATATATATATAGTACTTTAAATACACAATAATTTCAAAAAAAATATATACATATATACAGCTTATAAATCCTTTTTGAAGTCAGCTTGAATGTAATTATGATAATACAATTTTGCAATTTTTATGTTTAGTAAGCAATTGCTATACAAAAAAATCTTTACTTATATGCAAATTAAATACAATTTTTTTAAAGTAAACTATAGTGCACAACTTATTGCATTTATTTACAATAAATATCAAGTCAGATTTGTTCATATAAGATAGAAATCCTCACACTATACTTAATAAGTATAAATAAATTTATCATTTAAATTTCTATTAAAATTATGTTAAATATGGTGAATTAAATTAGAATTATTATTTTTAATCAAATTTATCAAATGATAACCTTCAATTAAATTTTTAATTACATTAAATCATTTAACAATTAAAAAATTATAATAACAATATAATTTTATATCTTCCCGATTTTTGAATCTCAAGAATTAATTTTTTGTAAGAATAATAGCAAACTCTATAAATCCAAAATTTACATTTTAATAACAAATTTATAATACAACATTTATATTATTTAGTATTACACTTTTAATAATATTTTAATTTGTTCTTATACATTTTCTTACAGTTTAAGGAAAGAATATTATTTAAATCTTATGGTAAAATTGTATAATTCCATAAATATACAAATTGTATTTAAAACTATTGTTATAGTTTTAAGTACAAATCATACTAACATAAATTTAAGCATAATCTATTAGTAAAATAAGTACATAATTTAATTATCAGCAAAAATTCTAAATAAAAATGGCCAACATTAATCATTATCAAAGTTAACAATCATTGACAAGATTAAGCCCTTATTTAAAATTAAAATAGAAAGGTTCCACAAGTTGACTAAAATTGTGAATTTAAAACTTTGTAAAAATAACAGCTTCAATTTTATACACTAAAACTTTTATAGAAATATACTTTTGAGTAGCTTAAAAATTCTATTTTTAAGAGGAGGGAAATTTTTTTCTTTTAATCTAAACATTAATACAAAATTTTTTAAGATATGTGTATCTTATACATAATTAATTCTATAAATATTTATAATCATATAAGAGAAAAAATATTTTTATTTCAACATAAGTACAGATAATATCATTTTTTATTTTAAAATATGAATTTAGGATTATTTTATTAAAAGTTAATACTTTTCCCATGCATGATACAGCCAGTTCGATTTCACCTTCCATACTATGAAATTTTGCTTTCAGCCAAAGAGCTTTAAAAAATAAATAAATTTTTTAAATAAACATGAAAATAATAAATAATTCAAAAATAAGAAATTAAGTTAATAAATTACCCCGAATGCTAAAATTTAACCAGACATCAAGGAAAGCATCTCTTCTTATTGTTACTTGTATTAAAAATTCCATATCAGAATGAAAATCATTTCCAATGTTTTCTGAACCATTTTGATACATAGAGTTTGGACCAATTCTTAAACAGAAAAAAATTATTTTAAATGAAAATAATTAAACAATATAAACTTCCTGCAATAAAATCTCATTGATACATTTCTAAAAAAGATGAATTTCTTTATAATAGATGGTTTTATTTTAATCTTCATTATAAATTAATTTCTTTGCAAGTTAATTAATTAGTTGATTAGCTTTTATGGAACAAGGTCCAAAAATGGGCAAGATATGCTATTTTTTGATTCAATACAACAAATATAGAAAAATGAATGAAAATAAAATTTTAATACATGATTCAAAGTATACATAAGGTTTAATATAAATCAATGATTTAAACATAAGTCATGAAATTTGTACTGATATAAATTCAAACAGCGAAACAATTAATTGAGTTAAGGGACTAAAACCTACACAGCATCAAAATTCATAAAATTTGTTAGAATTAGTAGCATTTGATAAGCATACCGAGTTAAGTTACAGGTTCTAAAATTATTTAATAGAAAAAAATAATTTTTTGTATATTTTATTTAATAAATAAATTTTAAATTGTAACTTTATTATTGAAGTGAAAATTCTGCAGATTTGAGAAATCTAATGTTTTATTCATCTACTTTTGCATAGCTTACCAGTGAAAAAAAAACTAATAATTATCTGAAAAAAATTTATAATTTTGCTATATATTTCACTTAAAAAGTATTTCTACCCTTTATATTTTAATTTTTTTAGATCAAAAGCTAATGCAAAATTAGTTAATCATACAAAGTATTATAACCCCCTCAATAAACTTTTACAAAAAAAAAAAAAAAAAAAAAGTGGAAACTGATATATTTGTTATGAAAAAAACATCTTAAAGTTTTTGAACTATATTTATATAAGTAAAAAATCAGAGTTTAATAGTGGCTATTTATATTGATGACTGCGTAGTTCATGCGAAACATTTTTACAATATACCATAAACACTTCCATCTCTAGTCAATAATTATATTTTAATATGTCTTGATCAATCAATTTACTATGACAACACAAGATATCCATCAATTCTAAATACTAGAAAATAATTGTAAGATCACAGTTAAATAAATTCACATATTTTCTGTTTATAGATCATAGTAATATCTAGTAAACCCAAAAATATAATTAGAAAAATGAAATTTAAAAATGTAACAATGTATTTTCATGGATATAATTAAAAAAAATTATTAAGTAAATCACAAGTTGTTTCACTGAAATTCTGCACAACTAAGACATTTTAATTTCATAAAAATGTGAGAATCTAAAAGTCATTAAAAACTTACCCTTTCGAAGAAAATGGAACAGGATTTCCAGTGTCAAGATACCATTTATCTACTTTAAATTCACAATAAGTTAAAACAGCCTAAAAAGAGACAAATAACCATAAATTAATTTAAAAAATATATAATTTGTTTAAAAATATTACTTTAACAGAAACATAAAAAATGATTCAATAATTATTTCATTAGCTATTCATTTAAAATATAAAGAAATATAAACAATTAAGTTTAGGTAAGTATTAAAGCTTTTAATTATCAATCATGGCAAAAACACCAATTTTTTTCCAGAATTATTAAAACTCCATTTTTATAACATATGAAATAATTACACATTCTATTTTTATATATTCTCTTTATAAACAAAATATTCTATTTAAGATTTTTTTATTCTAAAATTATTTTATAATGATAAAATTTTTATAGAATGTTAACATCATATTAAATTTCATATTTATTTGAGTTTAAATAGTTTATATATATATAAAATTCAAATATTTATTTAAAATATTTTCTAAATATAAGCAAGTCAAATATTTTACAGCAAACATAAATATATCACAATCAAAAGTATTTGAAGTACTAAATAAACAAAAATAAAATGAATGCATTTAAATTTAAAAATTTATAAAAGTAAATTTTAGAAAAATTATATAATACTGTTGGAATGCACTATTATTAATAAATTAATAACTTCATATTTCTTAAATGGCATCAAGCAATGATGCACATAATATAAGATATATTATATACTATGAGAAAACAAATTTAAAATGTAAAATAAATAAAACTTACTAATCCAACATTTTGAATATCAGAAGGCTCAGTAGAATGACTAAAAATACAAATTTTATTTGAAAATTAGAGAATTTATAAGTAATACCATGTAGTTCAGATTTTATCAAAAATTAATAATTAACAAATACCTAAAGATATTTGGAACAGTGATATGCTTTCTAAGTCTTACAAAGGCAGAACAGTATACCTCAATGAGATTTTTTGGCCTAAAAATATTACATAATAATTAAAATTAAGTCACCAGAACATTGTTACACATATATCTCCAAGACATGTAATATCAATACTTCAATATGAATTTGGGTTCACAAAAACAATAAGCTTTTAATTTAATTATTTATATTATTTTAAATAATACTATTATATTTAAAGTAAATAGCTTTTATTAACTATTGTAGAAATGACAAAGTGGGACTAAAAAAATACCATTTTAAAATTTAACCAGATATATTAATATGATGGATATAACTATTGAAACCAATATTTAACCATGTTTTATATAAAATTTATTTTAATTAAATGATTAAAAATATAAAAATATATTTGCAGCATTTTAGCAATTAAAATTAATAATTCAAAGTTAATTTATCATAAAGCAAAAAGTGATGTATACATTAAAAAAATAAATAATGAAAAATAAATAAATAAATGAAAATAAAATAAATAAATAAAATAAATAAATATTTAAATGTATTCATTTGTGTGCTATAATACACAGAATTTATAATACAAAAATTCACTATCTACTCAATATATATTGTACACATCATATACATTCAGTACAAACCTTAAATCTACTTTTAACATAATTTTAAATTTATACATTTATATTAAACAATATGTAATCTAATTTAAAAATTTTGAATAAGAACTTAACACATTGTTTTTTAATAGTAAGCATTATTTAGTTACTTTTTTTTAAGTAACTAAGTTATTATCACAACTGAACTAAAAGAGACCAAAAATTAAGAATCCTACATATGGTAGAAAAATTAAAATATAATAATTATTATTAGGATTAAAATATAAGAAAATTAAAGCATAAAGAAGAAAAATTTGGATACCAAAAATTCAATTTTAAAGATTTCTTACATAATAATATTTATGTAAATATTATAAATTAAATATAAATAAACATTATTAAATAGGAAATAATATTTACATATAATAAAATATTAATATATGTAAATATTGCAATTACATATATTAAATTATATTAAACATATAGTTACATATATTATTAAAATATTATTATTAAGTTGAAAAAATATATACATAAATTTCCCAATATTATGAAAGTTCACAGCAATTAATAAGGAAATCAAACATTAAGACTGTTAGAAAACAAATACTAAGAAATATAAGTCTTTTTTTATAAAAGGCTTTAAAATCAAATAATTGAAGTTGAGACAATCATCAATTAAAAACAATGGAAAAAATCCTCTTTATTCAACACTCACCATATTAAACAGCTTTTCTTCCCTAAATATGTAACATACTTATACAACAGATCAATTATGCCTCCATTTGATTGATTACTTGAAAGAAATTCAGAAACTTCACTTTTCTCAGAAGAAGTTAGATCAATGCTGAATCCTAATTAAATAAAAAGAAAATTATAATAAAAAATTATTAGAAAATATTTTCTGATTTCACTGAGCAAATTACCATTTTTAAAAAGTAATAAATATTTCATGTAGTTTTAATATTTTATGCAAAAATGAAAGAAAGAAAAAGAATGACAATAAATGCTCATTTAATACTTTGAAAAAAATGAATAATTCAATAGTAAGAGTAAATTCTGTAATATAACTTCAAGATATGGGGCATTAATAAATGGGCATGAAGAATTATCACATTAAAATCTAAGAAATTATACAATTTCATAAAATACAAACATATATTTAGCATTCAATGTTATAAATTTATACATCTAGAATTAAATTTCAAATATGGATAGCAAACAGATGAATTTTCATTACTGATCCAGATTTTTCCTTACTGTATGATTTACTGATCCAATTTTCAAGAAACACTTTTAAAAAGGAATTTTATTGATATCAATAATTAAGTTTTCTATAATAATTTCAATATTTTTAATCCTGTTATGGTTAGAAATCTCCAAAAAATAATAGATCAAAGAAATATAATAATATATTTAAATCAAACTGATTTTTTAATTTTATCTCTTAAGTAAGCATTTTTGTTCTACACCTATAACAGAAACAATAAATGCTAATGATATTTTACAAAATAGTCCTTTATTTTCTAGAATCTAAAAGCTTATTAACATAGATGAACATAAAACAGCAACTAAATTAGATATATAACTTTTCCCAAAATCTTTGAACCCCTTTTATAAGTTATTTAAGATTCTTCACTTTCTCATAATGTTTTACATTCAACTTAGTTAAAATATTCTCAATAAGTCAATGATAATGCATATTTGTTGGTTTTTCATTTCAAAGAAAGATTTATTTTTCATACTTCGCTTCCTATATTTTATTATATTTTGTATGTCGAGATATTTACTACTAAGTACTTTTTACATAATGAAATTAAGCTTCATCAAATTAAAACATTGAACAGAATACTTTTTAAGGATGGACATAGTATTTAATAACTTTAGAGCAATAAAAAGGTCAAAAATCTTTTAAAAAGACAGCCAAATAAAATACCACATTGTTTTAAATTTTTTTTTTTTAATTTTTTGTATTGTGAGCAACACAGTGTACCTTGAAAAATATTCATCTTCATACACAGGTGATTTTAACAATGAACTAACTTTTGAAAGAAAAATTTTATATCAAAAAAACTTTTTGTTAACATTTCTGAACATCACGTGTCAGTATAACTTGATAGATTTTATCTGCATTTTTGTATAACAATTGGTTTACTTCTAGAGTTAAAGCCAATCGAATCTTTATGATACATTTTAATGTTTGATTTGATATATGTGCTGTGAATAACCTAACCATGTTGCTTAATTTTGTCTAATGTTATCATTATTCTGTACTTATTCATTTTCAACATAAAAAACCTGTTTTTTAGCCCTTCATTTTATTTCAGTTAAAATATATTTCATACTTAATTATTCCATAACAAGCTCCCTTTGTAGATTTTCAGCAACCAAATATTTTATACTGTATGAACTTATTAACTTACATTTATTTTGTATAGTTGAAGAATAAGACTGTACAACAGCTATTCTTCCCCATGCATTTTTAAGTTGCTTACTTTCCTATTTATCGATATTACATATTTTAGTGATCTTCTAATGAAAAATTGAGGTGCAGATATAATGCAATATATAAATAAATAAGGATATTAAATATTTTCTCAACTGCTGAATAAACTGAAAGCAAATTTGCAATTGTAATTTCAGTTAATTGTATTGTAGTTGTAAACTGTATTATAAAGGCATTAAAATTTATGTGAAGCAAAAAATTAAAAGAAAACAGCAAAGGTTTTTATATAATTGCATTGGAAATCTTTCAAGAAAATGTAGCATGAAAAAAATACAATGCATTTAACACATACTATGTAAAATAGCATTAATTAAAAATTTAATCATGAAAAAGCTGCACACCTGGTCTTTCTAACAAAGTAGTGTATGTTGAATAATATATTTAGTAATCTAATTATAAATTACTTCAAATTATAATTTTACTATTATTTAAATTTTATAGAAAATATTTATATCCTTAAATAAACTTACCATTTTTATCATTTTCTGAAGACTGCCCCAAAGTGTGATCACTGCCTTTATCTAAAGAAAAAGTTTCACTATCTTCATCTTGATCTTCAAATTTGCAATCTCCACTAAAAATGTAATTTATATTTTATTTAATCATTTTATTGATGTAAAGTTTAATTTCTATCCTCAAATACTATTGTTTGGGGCAAAAATCCTAACTTTTTTTAAATAGAAGTCATTGATGTGCAAAACAATGCACATAATCATTGCTGCAAAAATCATAAAATGGAAAAAAATATAGTATCTATTGACATTAAAATACTCTAGGTTGATACCAATTCAAATATTAATATAATTCTAATGCATATGAAATGTGTTCATTAACTTGAAAGAAAAAGAGTAGACTTGTTTATAATTTTCTTTCATTCTGTATATATATATATATATATATATATATATATATATATATATATATATATATATATATATATATATATATATATATATATATATAATATTGAATTTTGGAGCAAAATCAGATATCCAAAAGAAAATAAAAAATATTATGATTACGATCCAACATAAATATAAGTAATTGTAGTCTTGCATCTGATAAATGCGATATTTTGGTTTTAGATTTTTCTTATTAAAACAATTGACAACTCTACTATTGTATTTCATTTTTATGAATTAGAAAAAGTATATAACAAACCTATCTTATCTATTTTATACTTATAAAGCATTTTATCAACCACAAGAATATCATAATCTGGTTTTCAAGTAACAAAATCTGGTTTCCAAACATCATATCTACTTTACTTTATAAGTATCTTTTTAAAAAAATTGAAATCATGTATTACTATGCAACTTTTAACTAATTGTTAGCATTATATAAATCGAATTAACATTTTAGCTTTTTGAAATTCCATCATGAATAGGAATCAAATATGATGAAATCCTAGTTTAATATATTGCTATTATAAATAACATCTTAAAAATCTGATAATATAAAGGAAATTTAACTTTTACAACTAAAATTTTAAACTAAATTGAAATCAAAAGTTTGCAATACATCGTCTTAAAATAAATTTGTAAGTATATAAACAGAAACAATATTTTCAAAAATATATCCATATAAAGTAATTACAAGCATGTAAAATACACAAAAGTATAAATGAAATAATGATTAAGGGTCTAACTTACATGAGCTTTGAAGGTAAAAATTTCTGCAGTAATTCTTGATAATTGACATTATCATGAGGTTTCTTAAGAGCTGGATTTCTTACCTAAATAAAATTATTATGAAATATTTATATTAAGAAAAAATATTCATCACTTTTACACATATAACACAAAACTGATCAAGTTAAGTATTATATTAATGAATTTTACATTTATCGTATAAGATATAACTGATGCAATGCAAATAATCATTCTTTATTTCACATTTTTCTTATTGAAACTAAAAATTTTTTTTACAAATAAAAAATATGTCTGTAATAATTTTTAAAAAATAGCTTTTTTGGCAGTAAACAATTTTAAAATAAAATTTAAAAACTGTAACGTAACAGAGCAGAAGGCAGGTAATTGATGACAATTTCAATTTAAGTTAATTCAATTTATTGAAAAGAATAAACGTTTAATATGTACACTAATTACAAAGTTCAAATTAGCGAAAATGAAAATATCATTGGCAGACCCCGCCACAAACACACATTCAGTGTGCTGTCCCTCTGAAAAAATTCTATTAAAATCAAAATAAAAATATCAAATAAAAAAATTTTAAAAAATCAGAAAGAAAATTTTATTTTGAAATTCAACAAAATAGATTTACTTTCTACAAAATACAAACTTAAATTTCTTTAAGCCATTTGGCAAATAAATAAAATGATTTCATTGTAAATACTTAGGTTATATTTGGTACACAAAAGCAAACAATATTAATGAAAAATATTTTATGACTGAGTTATATCAATAAAGATTAAAAATGTTGAAAAGTAGAAAAAAAATAGATAATTTATATATGACAATAAAATAATTGTAAGAACATTTTTGTCCTTCCCATCAATTTTTGACATTCTAGCCAAAGTTATATTTTAATTGTAATGTTTTGTAATTAAGTACAGAAGTTCTAATTTAATTATTAAATACAAAATTTCTTTATTTTCAAATCATTAAAGATACATAAATTCCTAGAAAGGAAACAATTTTAATGAAGAAAGAACATTATTTTAAGATGTATAGTTTTCTTATTTTAATAGAAGTAGAATTTTTTCATTTCAACATCAAAAAACTTTTAATTAAATTTTTTTTAAATAATTAAAAGAAATTTGATAATAATTCAAAAAATTAATTTTAGCTAACACACAGAATGGAAGTTACATTCTTAAACATAAAAATGCTAATAAATAACTGCACATCTTTAAACAAAAATTAAAATGTTTCAGTAAATGATAAAACATTTATAATTATTTATAACTATAGATTTTTGATTTTGCTAACCAAATTGTAACTGTTAATCTGATAAATTAAATATTGAATCACTAGTGCCTGATATCACAATTAATAAGTATACTGAGTATACCAAGGTGACAGAAAAATAATTTTTTATTTCATCATAATAAATTAAAATTTAATTTTTTTATAATTCAAAGTTGTTTTTCAGCAATTTGGATATGTATATATAGACTGCAATAGACACATTTTTTATAGTTTTAAATAATTTTAGTAATTCAACCAATATAATCGAAGTTAAAAATATTCAGATTTTTCCTGAATTTATAAACATATTCAGTTAAATTTAATACACTCCCTAAAATATAATATAATTATATTACAAAAATTAATGTAATAATTTATATAGCACAACCATAAAATCTTTAAAAATGCATTTTTCCTCATATGCGATGAAGAATTCGGTCAAACTCCTAAAAATCAATTTAAACAATGAGTGATGTTGGTAGTTAAATAATTAGTAATCTGTTCAAATTAAAAACTTAAAGAAGTGACTTTTATTTTATAAATATATAATGAAGTGGCTTGGAATCCACTATAAACTGTATTTATTGCTAAATTAACTTTCTTGTAAAAAATTGACAGCTGAATAACATGATAAATTAAACTAATCAAAAGCAAACATTTTCATTTTCTTTTACTAATTATTCAAGACATATTTAGTTTAAAAACAAAATCAATTTCTTAAAGAAAAAAGGAATTTTATATAATAAGGGCTTAATAAAATTACTTTTTACTTCTAAAATAAATATCAAATATCATTAGCAATAAAATTAAAGCAAATATAAATAAGTGGACAGCTTAAAATATTTATGGATTTAAAATTATTCTACACTTTTGAAAATAATTGCATTTAGTTTAAGCAATTAATTACCTTTTATATCTATAATAAAACTATAAAATAATAATCATCATGCATAAATAATAAAGTAGATGAAAATGGAAGGTAAAATCTATAATTTTGTAAGGGACCAAAGGTACAAAGCTTGCATTGCATTTATTTGTCATTTTAAATTATCTATTCTTAATAATCACAAAAGTTTAATTAAGTAATTAAACAAAATAAGTAACAAAAATCAGACAGGTGAAAATATTGAATCAATGTAAGAAAAATCGAATAGATTGGCAGCTATGGTATGTTTGTAGATCAGTAGTAAAAATATATGAAATGTATCACTTAAAATCTAAGAAAAAAATTCATTAAAAATAGAAATATTTCATGATAGAAAATAAAGTTATTACTCTTGTTGATCGCCGTTTCGATGAATAATCACTTAATTCTGTTAATAGACGTTTTCGCTTAGAAGTTCTCCGATTATTAGATGTAGAATCATTACAGACAGAAAGGTCAGATGGAGTATCAACTTGTGGTAATAGTAAAGTATAAGAATTATTCTGCAAAGTTTCAGAGTTACCAATCCGGTTAGTATCATCAATTTGCATTTCAGAAGAAACAGGATCTAAAAATGGAATATATTTAAAATTAAAAAAAAAAAAAAAAATGAGAGAGTGCATGAATTTGTCAGGGGTTGTTAAATTTATAATTCAAAATAATATTTCTGCCAATCAAGCACTTCTTTAATTGTAACTCATTATTGGCATTTTTATAATGAATATATACTACAACAGCATATTCTATATTGATACCTATTAATAATAAATGAATCATATTATTTTATCAAATAAAATAGATTTCTCAAGAAAAAATGTACTTATAATTTTTCAAATCAAAGTACATATAAAACTGATATTAAGTCATTATTTTGAAAAAAAAAACATAACAATTTATTAAATATAATTAATTTTTCTGTCCATTAAATGAAAATATTTATTTGTTAAGCAAGAAAAAATTTACAAATGCTTATTTAAATTATTAGTAACATAGATTGCTTACAAATAAGTATATACCATAAAAAAATTATATGTAGCATTCATTACTTTCCTGATTGTGCAGCACAAATATTTAGTTCCAAAAATTAATAACTGTAAAAAAAAAATAACTGATTTTGTTCTTTGAATTTCCATTATCATAAAACTATACTTGATCAAAAAAATAAATAAATTTAAACAATATTGTTAGCCTACTGCAATCACTATTTGCAGTAAAATGCTCTTACTTCATCAGGATTCGTACAGATTTCCAAAAATCAAATTCCAGGAGTCAAATCAAAGATTTCCAGAATGTAATGACATTCATTGTATTGACATTGATATCATTAAATACAATTAATGTGGTAAATAAAATATATTTTATTTACCAGACTAATTGGGTATTTAATGATTACTTTGAAAGTTTTCAATTAATTTACAACTATAGCAGAAATGTTTTATTTAAATAATCAATATTCTTTACATTACTGAATTATATATTATATAAAATAATGAGAAATTTTAAAGATTTTAAACACCTTCATTAGATTTCTATCTATTAATTAATTGGGTATTTCAAGATATGTGTATATCAACCTATATTTAAATAAATATACTTATTCAAAACAAAAACGACTATTAGATAAAATTTCCAGGATGACTTTTTCAAAATTATTATTTAATAAAAGCAATTCAAAAATTTTTTCCTGTTTACTTTCAAACTATTTTAAAACTATGCAACTTTACATCCATATTCTAGACTTTTCTATTTCTTTATTCATTCAATTAATTTTCACATTTCTTGGTTATTTATGCACGCAAAATATTGCTGATAAAAATTGCTAACTTTCCACCTTTAAAGCTTTTACTTTCCATCATTATTATTACTGAGTAATAACTGTTGTTTCTCTGAAGCACCACAGTGACATGATGGAGTTTGCAATGAATTTTAATTTAGCAGCTCCTTCAGCTTCCTCAGAAATTTCTATTCTAAGAATTTTCAAGTTCATATATGTCATCTTCCAAATTTTTCATTTTGATTTTCAGTTCATCAATTTCTTTCAAAAAGTGCTTTTTGCTTTCCTTCTGTTTTTGGCTTTTTTTCTGTTTTAATTCATTTAAATAAATTTCATGCTTTTGCTTGGTACCAGCAGCAAAAATAAGTAGGCCATTGCTAATTATTATATTGTTGACACCTTCCATGTCTCGGACAAGATCATCAATGATGCACTTAGCCACAATTAATTAACTATTTAGATTTTCTACCATTTTTTTTATTATTTATTTATTTTTGCTCACAACAAACCCACAATTCAATAGATGCTTGACTATCAGAGAGTAGTAAAAGCAAATTAACTACTTACTACTATAAGTGACAACAACTGTGTCTATTTGAGAGTAATTTAAAATAAAAAATATCTATTCAGTCAATAATAGAATCAAATTTCTCATCAATACAATCTTTAAATCTTACATTCAGTTGTAATGAATTAAACTTTTCTACAAAACTGTTAAATTATTTTTTTCTGAACCACACAAAACCCAATCATTGTATGGGTTTTCCAGAGTCCATTGGTCATTGAAAAAAATACTTGCCACCTGGCATTTCATTGATAAATAAACAAATTCATCCCAATTCACTGAAATTATATACAATTTTCATCAAGAAAGATATGGAAAGTGTATTTTAACTTAAAAATTTTATGTTAAAATATTAATATTCAGTGAATTTTATACAATACAAAGCAAACAGTAACAAATAGAAAAAGAATTAATTAATTATTCGCTCATCAATTGCAACACATGAGAATTTTATTGGTGATTATTCTTCACTTCACACATATAAATCTAAATACATCTGGTCTTGACTGAACTAAATCATCGTGAAGCTATTGATGCTGAACTGGATCTTTATTTTAGTCAACAGTTAAGAAAGCAACAATCTAATATCAATCATACTGCTCTCTTGTGGTAACATTAAGAGCTAATACTCAATTAGATTTTCGGGTAATTTAAATGAAAATTTTAAAATATTAAAACAAAAAGCTAAAGAAATTATAATATTTTCTACAAAAAATGAAGGTAAATAAAAACTCCAGGAATAATTCACGATTTTTAAGGAGTCAAGTTGAAATTCCAGGAGTTTCAAGGGCCCTTAAAAAAATTTTCCAATTCAAAGAGTTTCCTGGAGTTATATGAACCCAGATTCATGAACAGTTTGAAATTTATAATATGAGATATATAGTAGGAATAAAGTCACAAATATTGACAGATTATTTTACAGTTCTCTATGTGTGATATTTTTATACAGCAGAAAAATAACTAATTTTTTAGTAAATAAATTAGGAGTACATTATAATACATTATTTAATTTGTGATTTTTTTCAAGACTTTTCCCCTGGCTTTCTGCTTTTCATTTGAAACAATTTTTTTATTTAAAATAATTTTCTAATAAAAATAATGAATTAATTTTTAATGTAACTTTTAGCAGAATCTAGAGCTAAAATGCTTTTAATTAAATTCATCTATGATACCTGAGTATAAATAATTGTTATACTTTCAAATTTAAAAAAAAAATTCTTTTGGAAAAATGAGATTTTTATTTGAAAATGAATAAAACCAACTTTTGTTAGAAAAAGTAATCTTAAACACAAATCACTTCTCATTATTATTGTTAATACAGAATTATTATAGTTAATGCAGAAATGTCAATTTATAAAACCCTATGAGCCACAATTTGGACAATTATAAAAATTAGTTGTGCATAATTCACATTAAAGATTTATAAAATTTATCCCAAAAATTAATAGGCATTTGTAAGAATTTTTATACAAATTCTTAGAAAAAAAGAACCAAGGAAATAAATCAAAAAATAAATTCTTACTAGAGAAGGCAACAAAAATTTTTTGAAGAACAGTTGAAGAGAGTAAAATGAAAAGTATAAAAATAAAAGTAAGTTATTACAATAAAATTTGTGAATTAAGGCTGTGAATAGAAGCACTTGATTAATTTAGACAAATAATGTAAAGGGAAAAAAACTCAAACTGTCTTCTAAGAAAAAGTTTCATACTTAATATTTAAGTAAAAAAATGTGAAAAAAAAGAAATTTTACATTAAAAATTTAAATTTTATTTTATTAATTTTGCAAATTCACTTACATTCATTTTGTTTAAATATTCTAGTCATCTGGAATTATTTTGAATAATCTTATCAAGTTTCAAATTAAAATGAACATGTATATTAAAATAGTAAATATTACATTATTATTTTCATACTAAGAAACTTACAAAAGTATAATGAATATATACAAATAGATTTAAAATGAAATAAAAATTATTTATATATTTTGTTATTTGATTTGTATTAATTATGAAAAGATATTCTAACCAACAAAAGAATTTTGTAGATTATTTGCACCAGATTCCACATTGAGTTGTAGAAACCCCTCTGATTTCGGAGTTGACTGCAAGCCATTACAACGGGAAGTTGAATTGCTGCTGCAAGCTTCTGATAAAGAGGACATTGGAGAAGGACAGGCTAATTTCTCATTTACTGCATCCGCATTTTTGTTAGTACTCTCTGCATATTGTGATAAATCAATCTTGCAGCTAAAAGACTTATGAATAGCAAAATTTTGATTTTTAAAATATAATATAAGCCTTTATATTAAAATTGATAAGTTATAGAAATCTAAAAAGTTCCTTACTACAGATGGAGTAGCTTGTGAAACAACATCATACATATTTGCTAAACTGTCCCCCACACTTTTCCACCTATATAACATAAAAAACAGTTAATAAAAGTTACTTGGCAGAAATATATTTATGTAAGTCATGTAACTTACGTCATTTCCTTTATTGGCTGAACAAGTGTCAATAATGGAAGAGGAGCAGACTTATTAAAAGCTCGTTTGTTTTCCCTCATATCCAATGACTCTTGAATTAACTAAAACATTTGAAGAAAAAATATATGATCCAACAATAAAAGAGTTTGAACTATAATAATTAATTTACATAATATTTATGTGTATACACAATTTTAAATATCATACTAATAAAAAAATACTAAAAAAATAATAATGAATTAAATATATAAAAAAGTTAACTTAAATTGCTTTTATAAATTCATTAGAGAAAAATTAAACCTAAAATTTGAAATTGGAAAACACTTACTTTTTGAGCTTCATCTTTATCATAATCAGTGTAATATATTGAAGGATTGCTAAAAGATAAATTAAAAAACATAAAAATATAGAATGATTTTTATACTAAAATTAAAGAGTTTTTAAAATACTTTAAACTAATTACTTCAAAAACATCTAGTAAGAAAGTCAGAGAGCAAAATGAAATGACTGAGGCTTTTATTTCTTTATTCAAAATCATTAATTGTTATAAATAATTAAGAATTTTGAAAAATAATATTTTGACAACTTTATTAATTTTTCAATGTGAATGAAAAAGGAAAATTTATTAATAGTTATGCTCTCTAACAATAAATTTTCATTAAAAATTTCCTATAATATGTAAAAAAAAGAAAATGAAATAAGAATTTATATCATTGTAACTTGAAAAAGATGTAAATAATTGTTAATTTGGCTATTAAAAACATACAAAGCAAGTTTAAATTCTACAACCTGTATCAATAAATAATATAAAATATCTAAAATAAAGAAATATGATAGAAAATAAAAATATAACCTAAAAATCAGCATACAGAAATCAAAGTGTAAATAAAACTTTATTTTCTTAAATTTTTAGTATTTTAACAAAACCTGAAAATTTTTTTAAATTTTATATACTAATTAAATTTTTTATAAATTTCTTCATGAGATTATGGAAATATATTAACTACTAGCAATTAAACTAATTCTGAAAAGAATGGAATATCATAGGAACAATGCATTTTTAATCTCTTCTCACCAATTATCAAAATAACTTTCACAAAATGATTTCAAGCTTGGATCTTCTTTATAAATTGCATCCATAAAAGCAAGTCCTTTTAAATAATAGCATTCTTTTTCTAAGGCTTTGGCAATATAATATAAGCAACCTATTAAACAATTTAAAAAAGAAAGCACTTCATAAATATAATAAATACACAATTTCTAAAAAGAAAATTATTTTGATGTGTTAAAAATTTATATACAATGATAACAATATATATATTAAGAGCACCATATATATTTCAACTACTAAATTTAAAAAAATATAAAAAAACCATGAAAGATTCTTAAAATGTCACATTTTAAAATACAAATTAAAATTAACTTAAATCCAAAAACATATTAAACAGTGTACTCTAAAAACATTTATGGAATAGTTTAAATTTTATGTAATTAGTTTTGTTGGAATTAATGAAAACACCACAAACAGAAAATAACTATATTTTATAGAAATTTATTGTTATCAGCTCTGTTATAATGTAAAAACTCTAAAACTTAAAATCTAATTATGAAAAAAATAATATAACTTAGAATATATATCAAATTATTTATTGTAATATATGAAGGGCATTTTGAAATTTTTTAAGATATATGCAGACAAGAACTAATAGAAAAAAATATATAAACTATCTTACTGTAATATGCAGTTTCTTTTAAAGACCAATTGCAAGTAGTTTAGCACATAAATTTCAGAAGGAAAAATGGAGATGATACAAGAACATTATCTTTTTGTGGTTTTCTATGATTTTAAAGTGGACTCAAGTTTTAAAAAATTTATGCAACATGTATAATTGACAATTGAAAATGAAAGACCAGCTCATGTTAATATAGTTTACAGAATTTCTTCAGATGGTTCAGAGAATTTCACAAAAAAGTTGCAATTCTCTTCAATACTCAAAGGACCAGAAGACACAAGAAGGCTGTTATCAGCTGTTATTTTCTGATAACAAGCTTGTTATATTGAAAAGATTTATCAATGATAATTGATGTATCTATTAAATGATACAGAAGGAATTTAACATTGGATCTGTCATCATACATAAAACTATTCACAAAATAATTTAAAAATTAAGTTCTGGGGTTACCATAATTTAATACAGCATCAAAATGATGAACATGGCAGAATCAGTAAAGAAACTCTTAAATTACTTTAAGATAATGGCAATAATATTATTTCTAAAATTGTAACAGGTAATGTACATACTATATTTTGATGTATATACATGTCAAGGAAGTAAAGTCTGGATCTTTGAATATTATTCCAAGCTTACAATGATGAAAAGACAATGTTGTATTAAAAAGATAACACACACTTTTTCTCCAGAAGAGCAAGTCTGGTCAAACACATTAAGTTAGAAAGACTTAAAAAGTCATAATTAACTGGTCCATTACTAAATGTCTTCAAGAAGTTTTTATAGAAATAAAAATTAAAGGATTTATGCTTCATTATGAGACAAAACATCTTATTAAATAATATTTACAATTAAGTTTCTTAATCAAAAAACACATCAAAGTGATAGAATGTACACCCTATTCATTTAATCTACCAGTAACTTTTAGCTATTAGATATTTTTCCTTTACTTAATTGTTGTCCAGGTCTTAGAAGAGTATATCAGAACAAGCCTGCAAACTTTGCAGACTGGAAATTTTATATTTTCTTAAAGAAATTTAGATTTTATATACTTTTACACTTAAAAAGAAGCCTGAATCACAAACTACAACTTATTTTGGAATTTCTGGGGATTTCTATTATCAAAAGTAAAAATCAAGATCAATATAAATGCAAAGAAAACCTTTATTATTTCAATTTTTAAAAATCTATTTCAAACAGGTATTTGGGTTGCTTAAAAGAAACACACGTTTTATTTTTCCTTCGATTTTACATATTTTATTTTTTCTTCAATTTAAAATTTTTTTTTTCGATTTTACATATTTTATTTTTTTTTTTCCTTTTAAAGAGATTATTCAACCTGACAGTACACTTAAAGGTAAAAAAAGACCTCTCCCAAAACAAGGAATCAACATTTATAACAACAGCATAATGTAGAAGTCATACTTAACTGGAAAAGATATGCCTACTTCTATAGAATCAAAAATTACTCAATTAAATGCAATATTAAAAAAAATACATAGATGCATGTTATGTTAAAAAATTTTGACGGCAATCTTAGAAACTTTATTTTATATTCATTAATTTTCTGAAAAATTTTGGTCAGCTTAGTAAGTTTTAATGGAATTCCAAAATTATTCACAGCATTAAAGAGATCATTTCTATTTATAAATTGAAATGTAGATTTAAAATTAATAAGGACATGATGTGATTTAATATAGAATTCCATTGCATTTTCAGTTATCTGTTTCAGACAAAATAGTTAGTCCTAAGATAACTTTACAGCATAAAATCCACTTTTGTTCAAAATTAGTGAATAAGCACATGACAATACTATTTGAAATAAAATTCTTGAAAAGATTTCCACATGTAATGTAGAGTAGATAATTAAAGCTATGATAATTAAAGATCTCTTTTCTTGTGGATCAGGAATAAAATACTAACATTCTAATCAGAAACCATAATCTAGAGATCTATCAGATTAAATTGTTATTAAGGAATGTGATGTATGTGCTGATTGAATAAAATATGTATGCTTTAATTATTTTTTTAAAGCATCTTTATAATTATGTACATTCTTATACTTACTTGCATAATCATTAAGGGTATATGTAACTGTAATAATATTATCCATACATGGCCAATGATTTGGGTTGCATTTTAAGCCCTGAAATAAAAAATTGAGATACAACTAGAAAATGATAAAAAAAATTTCAGAAATTGTTTTTTACTGCACACATAACAAGGATTTTATTATAATAAAGTCAAAATTTAGTTCACCTCTTCAAAACAAAGTCTGGCTAAAGGATAATTAAAAATCTTCAGTGAAGCATTTCCCATTTGGTACCACATAATGACATCAGTAGAATCAATTTCAAGAGCCTTTTCATTAAGAAATAAATAATAATATTTTGCAGTAGAATTATTTTTAATAAGAAACAAAATATTTACATATTTAAATAATATTTCTGATTTTAGAAAAGATTTTTATCTTGCAGTAAATAATATTTAATTTTACTTCATAAAATTTATAATATAATTCAACAACAAAAAATTTTAAAACTGCGTAATTATAACATCATCATGATGTACATATAACATTCATTCCTAAATATATAAAAGCAACTATAATTTGCAAACACATATTAAATGTATTCTTTTTAAATGTATCCTTTCTCTAATTTTAGAAAAAAAAGATCTTTAAGAATATAAAATAATAATTTTAATATTTTGATGCATGGATTTAAACAAATAAATATGAAAAACATTTATAATCTAAAATAATATTATAAATTCAAAAACATTTATTATACCTCTAAATAGAATTCTACAGCAGAGGCAAATTCTTCCTTTTTGTTTGAGATGGCAGCAAGATTTTTGTACAAAAGATATTTTAAAGTTAAAGGGGGTCTTAATGGTGCATCTTTCTTTTCATCACTTGGTTGAATCTTATAAAAATATACATAAAAAATTTATTTTCTTGAAACATCATTAATTTTACAGTTAAACAAATACACTTTATATAAAGAATATTAAAAACTTAAAATCATTACATGCTTATATTTCATGCTATGATAATTATACATAGCAAAAATTAATACACATTATGAGTTATACATACACTTTTCAAAGTTTCATTTTCACTAACAGGTAACTGGAAAATATGATTAGAAAAATTAGAATTTTTAAGTTATTAAGTAAACTTTTCTTTCATAATACCAGATGAAAAAGATTAAATTTCAATTAACTTATTTTTCCAGTTTGGCAACACTTCAAGATAAAAAGCAGCAGTAATAAGATGTTGAGGGAAATATCCCTTTGTAAATATATTTCATTAGTGAACAATTGTTTAACTGTTAGCTGATTTTTTGTTAGTTAATTGCTTTGTAAATTAATAATATTTTCAAATAAATAATAAAGAGTAGTCCCATTAGTTCAAGGGCACCTACACTGTAAAAATCAAAAGTTGAAAGATATGGATTTTTTAGAAAGATCCATATTGGAATATACAGTCAAAATTTAAGCTTCATGCATCAGAAATAAAATTTATAAATTAAACCAAATTGCAAATAAAATTTTGACAGAAAAAATATATAAGATATTAACTATTATAATAAATTATATAATTGTTAACAATTGATATTCTCTAAAATGGAAATTATAAGTCACCTAGTTTGATTCAGTTTTACCAATCCATGATCACTTTTTGTAAATGAATTCAAATTCCACCATTTAGTATAAAAATAACCATTTAAAATGCACACTAAAATAGATACATAATTTATTTCTTACACTGTACTACGAGGAAATATAATATGCATTTTTAAATCTATGTCTCCACTCTTAATCCTATGTGGTGAAACACTTCTGCTCGGAAGTTGGAACTTTCTCACCAAAAAATCAAAATTATGTACAAACCTGATTTAGAAATTCCATTTCTAATATTTCTTTAAACATTTTTTCTGCTTCTTCTAAATTTCCTTCACTTTGTTTACGAAGTGCTTGGTGGTATAATGAATATGCTTCTTCCTCCTACAAATACCACGAAATTTTACTCATATTGTCAGAAATACAGTAAAATCCCTTGTTTTACATTTTTATAAAAAGTTATATTTTTCACACATTTATTAATACATATATTATATACCTGGGCCTCTCTTGTGGCCAATTCTGGATCACCATCATCATCTGATAAAGATGATTCGTTTAGGGCACAAAATTTCATCTAAATGTACAACAGAAAATAAAAACATATTAGAATAACATGTCTTCATTAAATTTAAGAAAATATATATTAAGCAAATTAAAAGTTCTAAAATATGATGTTTTTAAAAAAACTACATTAATCAATTATAAAGTTTATGGACTATTTTTAGCATAAAATAATTAAACAGCAAAAATACTTAATCATTTTTTAGCAAACTTTCAACTCAAAACTTTTTAATAAAGCACATTTTCATGAATCAAATACTTAAGTATAATAATTTCCTAGCAATTTAAATGACAAAGTTTTTGATTCTTATATTAAAAAATGACTGTGGTTCTACTACTAAGCACATTACAATTAAATAATGTTTATTATTACGAAGTTTATTGTCATACAGAATAATATGTTCAACATTATAGTATATAATGATTCAAACAACTATAAAAATATTTTATATTAAAACAAAAATTTAGACCATATAGTATTCAAACTGATAAAAATGATATTCAAGACAATACATATTTTAAGAATACAATATTAGTGTTATTTCTTTTAGTATTTTTTCATTTAAATGAAAAATATTTAATTATAGTTCTTTCTTTAAGAAATTCTCATCATATTTTTAAAAAAATACATAAAAAATAATTCAATTCAGTTTTGATTGAATAACATTCATTTATATATAAACTTAGTATCTTTTGAATAATTCAAACGGATTTTAAGGTATTAATAAATTCATAATACATTACATGATTAACATAAAAAAACTTTTATTCCTTTATGGTAGCATTAAAATTTAGTGAAAACTAGTGTTCTGGTAAAAGAAAACAAGAACATGGCAAGAATTCAGAACCATACATAAAAAAAGTACCTTTATTCCATATTTCACAATTTTTTAATAAAGTGTAAAGCAATACTACATCTGTTTATATTTAACAGATATACTTGTTTTATAAGATGCATATCTGTTAAATATAAATATTATATTAGTTTAAAAATAAGTATATTAGATTTTCTTCATTACATTATAATTATATTTTTTTGAATTAAAGTTTTCCAATAATGAACATATATTAAAAATTTCAAATTGAAGGAATACAACTTTAAGAGATTATCTTAAAAATCTTTCATTTATCCTATTTTTTAACTGATAAATCAAATGAAAATCAGAGATAAATTTTTAAGAAAATGCGTAGTAAAATTATATCAGAAAGAGTAGGAAATTTTCCCCTTAAAAATACTCATTAAATGTTTATTCTTTTTATTCCATTTTAATAAACTTTAATTTTAAAAGTCTTTTTGTTTCAATATAAATATATATATATATATATATCATTAATAAAAATATAAAATGATTATTTTGTTTGAATATTTGAAAATGACAATGATATTTGGTACATATTTAATTTAATCCAAATCAAAGTAAAGCATAATACGTAATGTGTTAATTTGAATAGATTTCAAATATAATATCATACAGCAATTCATAAATTTTAAATGAAAGCTAGTAAGAACCCTTAATGAAATTTTTATTATAAGAAATGAAAAAGGATGCATCATTCATAAATTAAAATATAATTAAATAATTGAGTAAAATGAGTATTCATAGCTTTAAATTTAAAATTTGCAAATCATAAAATGGTGATAAATAAAACTTTAAATAGAAAAGTTTTCCAATTTCTTAAAAATTAAAATTGGATGGATACTTACTTTTGGAACTTCATAATAATTAATACATTTTCAATACATATTTTCAAAAGTTATTCACTTTCACATCTTTAGGTTTTATAAATAATTTAGGAATAACTATTTTATTGCTAGGTATAGATTTTTACTATTCATGTTTTAAATGCTCTTCCTTTTTGCCTAAGAGTTCATTTTATCAAAATGATTACTGTAAACCCAATTATAAAAATTAGACTTACAATAAATGGTAATAAAAGATCATTTTGCAAATTTATAATCATAAAATAAAGATTTCATGATGGTTCTAAGCAAATTGAAGAGACGGTCAGAAGAAAAGAAGAAATCATAAAGAGAAAAAATTGGTCAGAAGACAAAATTATTAAAACATACATAATTTACAGATATAAAAATAGATAGGCTAAATGAAAACATTGGCACAGATGCTGTATTATCCAGCCTGCCAAATTCTGAGTTTGATTTCTTTTGGTCAGATTTTCTTGTTTGTCTACCCCAACCTGGTTGTTATTGCATCAAAGAGATAGAGACCTATAAAAGTTATGTAGAAATTTCTATTTTGGCAATCCTAGTATTTATGTCATTGCAATATGTCATCTTGGCAATATTTTGTCATCAAAAATAAACAGAATTTGGTGTGCTGGATTATATGCCATCTGGGCCAAAACAGTTATTTTTATTCTTCATATTTAATTTTAAAAATGCATGCAGTTTTCATTTGAAGCACACATTTTATGATTAGATATACTTTAAAACTTGGCACAGATGCCATATAATCCAGAATCTTGTCGTATAATCAGAATCTTGTAAACCTCTAGCAATTTTTGTACTACTTTCCATATATGTCTATTTTTAAGCATCTTGATAATTAAGTCTAAAGTATCAATTAAAATTCATTTATATACAACATCTTTTTATTCATAATCAGAATGTAGGTCATGAATTTTTTCTCTAGTAAAAATTCATATATTATTAGATATAAAAATATTTTCTGTAAATTTAAAATCACTTATTAAATAAAATAATAATTTAGGATTATCTATATTGATCAAAAAGAAACAAAAGGCCATGAAACTAAGATAGAAAATATTAAAACACAGTTAAAATATATTAATTTGCATGAAATAGAGTTTTTAGTTAATATAGTTCCATGTAAAAATTAACAAAGGAACACTAGAAAGTTTGTGCAATATAATAGGCAACATACTAGTATAAACATTACAAATTCAAAGAAATAAAATGAAGCTAAGTTTAATTTGTGACAATGAAATGCTTTAGTAAATACACAATGTGAACTTTGAATACCCATTGTCAGCTCTCTACTCTTGAGCGTATATTTTTAATAACCTAAATAAGAATTAAAAAATCGATTAATATTCGATTCTTGACATGAGTGTCCCTTGATTAAGTTATATAGACTTCAAATTATTTTTATCCTAAGAACACCAAATAGGTAAAATAACAAAGGGCAAAATATCTTATATAATAAGTCATATACATCTGCTCTTATATTAAATTTTAAAAAAATTATTATTTGTTGTGAAAAAATAATTCTTTACCATTTTAATATTTATTGTTTGGTAACAATCAATAAAACAGACAAATGAATAAAATTTTCACAAATATAAAAACTATGTTTTTAAAAACGTTTTGATTAACAACGAAAATGTTTTCCTATATAAAATATTGTAAAATATAAATAAGTTGTAAAATGCACTTAATACACTTTCAAGACCAAGATTTACTTATAGCAAAATATGCTATAAACTAATGCCAGATTCAAATTTTGAAGCGTGTAGTTCTTGCTTAAGACATTATGCTTACGACAACCAAACTTTTTTTATTTTTATTAAAACAATTTTATTCTTTTTATATTTACTTATATTCCTTTTTATTAATTTTTTCTTCGTTACCTTTTTCATATTTTTAATTTTATTAATTCTTTTTTATTTTCAATAAAGTAGTGAGCAATCTCGGTGTTCCACATTATTAATGTATATTATCGATTTGTGCATATCATAGAAGAAGAAAATTAAGAATAAGAATAAGAAAATTACTTTAGAATTATCAACTTACAGTTGTATAATTAATATTTTTTATAACTGGTACTTTGGATGAATTCCAGTAGAAATAATATTATTATCATAGAGATCCGGCAAATTCACGCTGAATTCACCGAAAAGAAATTATAATGTATATCATGTGATTATGAGACGTCATTTTTATGTTAACCCAATGAAGCAACATGTAGAATTCTTGTATCGATTTTGGTTGAGAAGACTTGATTTTACTTTAGATTGGAAAATAAGAATATCGTACTTCCAGCTCTCTCCGCTACTACACTGCTGGCTACCAGGGCTAGGGAAAGAGAAGGGCTGGCTCAAATGCTCCCCAAAAACTGTCACCGGAAATAGCCGTTGATGACGTAGTCAGGCATCCAAGGAGAATAAGCTGCCTGTTGTTTTCTGAGCAAAATACTTACTTTTTATTTCTAAGTTCATTTTGTTTTTAATCAGAGTGAAAAAAAACTACAAATGCCTCTCAAATATTTGGTAAATTTGCAATTATTATTTAACAAACCCAAAAAAAATTATTATTAATATTGAAATTAACTTAAAATTGTATAGCCAATATAAAAATATATTTACCTATTAGCTTCAGCTTATCTTGATTTTTTGACTATTGGCCCATTTCTTGTTTTTCTGTTGAGCTTCATTATGAGATACTATCGATGCATTTCTATTTAAATACCTAATTCGTATAAATGTTCTCAAGCGACAAAAAAGTTTAACTGCCTTTCGATTTACAGTAGGAAAAAAAGACTCTGTTTCATTTATTAATGTTGCTTTGACATTTTTCCTTTAGAAAATGTGTCGCCTTGAAATTTGCGAAACATTATGTCCATTTGTTTTATAGTTTCCATCCATGCTTTTGTTGGAACAGTAAGTCTCCCAGCAGAAATTAAATTAATCCACTCGGAATTATTGAGCATATCGACTGAATTTCTTGGTATAGTTCCAAGTGAATTATCTATTATTTTATAAGCAATATAACCTGCCACATAAACCATAGCTTCTTTTTCAAATGGAGATATATCACAATTTGGATTGGAAGAGGCAAGTTCATTTTCCCAAGATAAAGGTAAGGGATTAATTTAGAATTCACGATTTAATTCATCATCTTGAGAATCAAAAGAATTGATATTTTCTTGACGTTCTTTTACATTAAATGCAGAGTCTAACATTTCACTTGTTAAATAAACGTCTAGTCCATTTTCTAAAGAGTTTACTTTCGGTGACAAATTAGGTAATTTATTTGCGAGCAATATTTTTTAAGCGAATAATTATTTCAGAAGGAGAAGGATGGTCATTGAATCTCCCGAGACCTCTAATTTGGCTGAAGAGGCTTTCGAGCGCATCTTGAGTTAGTCTACTTGTTAAAATATAAGATACATTTATAGATTTTAAGTCTTCTTATAATCCTTAAAGAGAATGAATTGAAACAATAATCCTTTTCTGAAAAGGCAAAACCGATTTTCTTCCAAATTATTATGTGTTTTCCTTTTGTATTTCGATACATATTTGAACACGTAGCAACAGCACACGATGTCATGTTTTCCTCTTTAAAAAATACTGTTGCTTGAAATGAAAACATTAACATTAAACAAGCCAAAATGAATGAGAAAGCTGCGATCAGACACAAGCTAGCATAGAGAATGCCAGCTAGTGGATGCCCAGTGACGTCACGCTCTTCCCCTCTCCGGTGACAAGGCGGCATGCGATACATCAAAGCGATGAGCCAGCCCTTATGTTTCCCCTAGCCCTGGTAGCCAGCCAGGGCTAGGGGAAACATAAGGGCTGGCTAGCAGTGTAATATAATGTTATCTGCAAAATTATTAACTGACCCGGATAAAAAAAATGCAGAAGAAATATGCTTGAAGCAGAGGTCCTGTCAAAGGTTTGATAATATTAAAATATTTTTCATATAAATAATTTTATGGAAAGCGAAATATATAATAATGTATTCCTTAATTTTTTTTTAATTCTAAAATAATTTTGCAAGAATTGTTAATAAATATTATTTGTTATTTCCATTAATTTTTTTTAAATTTTAAATCATAGAGAGAGAGATTTAAAGCTATTTTAATAAGAAATTAAAACTCCTAAACAACTTCAGCGGTATAAAATATATAATAAGATACATTTTTGCAGCTATCTCTTTTAAACACAAGATTCAGTTTTTTCAATAATATTAAATAAAGTATTTTCAAATGTTCTGTGCCTTCTATCTTAATTAAATTAAAGGTCTATTTAAATATAAGAAAGTTAAGCTTTTTAATAGAAAATTTTTCATTAAAAAATCTGTATTTAGAATTAATACAAATTATAAATTTTGAGTCCCACAGATAACTTTGATTTAATAAAATTTAATAAAAAGATTAATTTTTAATAAAATTATTGAGTTTTATTTATTTTATAATTATTAATAAATAATTTAATATAAAAGATAATATTTAATATTCAAAAATTATTTTAATAACCTTTGTAAAGACTTATTTTGAATTAATCTTCTTTATAAAAAGTTTGATAAAGTTAATCACAAACATTATTTCGAAGAGAAAAAAGAAAAAACAAAACGTAGGTAGGTAGGTTATGGTAGACACTTTAGGAGCTCTATGCTAAAATACTTGTAGCTCACATTAAAAAAGGTATTTGGAGAGGATTTGTAGTCAATTGACTAATATTATTTAAGAAAAGTCAATAGAAGTCCTTTAATTAATCGATGAACAATAAGCGATATGCTTTGATATGAGCCGATAGTTCGAATTTATAAAATTCGTGATAGAGGATAGTTCAAGGATTTTTGATGTTACACCATTCCTTTTTTATAGCATTAAGATTCTAAGTAGTTCACGATTTGAAGAAGATGAGCGGTACAAGCACCCCATCTATTACCTGCAATACCTTATAAAGCATTCAACTTTTTTGGTACCGCTTCTTTCTTTTCATGAAAATGATGACGGAAAGATAAATTGTGTTGAAAATGTAATCCCAAAATTCGAATATTTTTATTTTAGAAAATAGGATGATTGTCGATGAACAAGTTGAAATTAGGTTGTTGTCATTTTGAAGAAAAGTTAATCATAGAACATTTTTGTGGGTTTATCGATAACTTCCATTCTTGACACCAATTTTTAAATATTCCAAGAGCAGATGTTAAATACAGCTGAAGTTTTCCCAAGTTGACAGATTCGTACATTAGAAATATATCATCTTCGTACATGAAGCTTTTGATGTCAAGAGGAAGGATATCGTAGAGGTCTGCCATAAACACTGAAAACAGGAAAGGTGATAACACGTTCCTCTGTAGAATTCCACTATATGAGGTGGCGGGTGAAGATAGCTTATTTCTCCACATTACTTGAGAATAACGAGTTGTGATGAACAGTTGAATCCACAAAGCACCATTTCGTTTGATGTCTGCTTGAAGTAAGGCTGTTTGGCCAAACTGAGTCATAGGCCTCGGAAATATCCACTGCAACCAAAACAACAAAATTTCTAGAGGATCTGGCTGAAATTATGTGATGATAAATGATGGATAAAAAAACAAAAGAAAAAGGTAAATAATTTGATTTGTTACCGAGGCATTCCAGATATTTCTAACTCTCTGGAATACATAAAATGTCACTCGGAACGCACATTTTGGGACGTTTTTTGACGCCACTCCTTCACCGGTTGCAGTTTTCTAGTGAATTTGCTCACGTTTGTTTTTGGCTTAATATAAATCAGTTCGAAATGATTTAAATCACAAGTTACCACCACGAGAAAGTTCTGCCAAGACTTAAACGCGTTTAAAAGTGCGGTGTGAAGGTGTATGAGAAGTGTTTTTTCACAGTTTTAGAAATAGGCAAAAGTATAACACAAATCAAATCACATTTGATCGTGATTTAATAACCAGTGCCCAATAAATACATCGATAGAAATATAGTTAATAATAAACTAATTTCTTACGAACAATAACAATTTAGTTAGATTAAGCAAAACTCAGTATTACAGTGAGCTGCTACAATGCGACTGTGTTTATCGAGAACTGAGTAAACAGTGTGGAATATGTGCATGAGAAGGGTTTTTCATATCTTGAGTTCTTCCTTAATTGAGGGAAAGGTGTTTATATATAAATGTAAATACTACGGAACACTCCATTTCAGAAGCCTTGCAGATATTGCCATTATTATTAATCATTATATAAAAAGTGTATCATATGATATACTTTTTATATGGTGCATTGATTCTGGTGAAACCATCCCTGCCAAGACTAACTGCGGAGAATGATAATGTGTATATGATATTGATTTTCATTGGTTAGTCTGAATTATAATAGGAATGGATAAGCTATTGTTACACATATAATCAGTCAGTTTAATATTGATGCCCTGCAGTAAGTTTTCCCACCTTATCTCTCAATGAGATACCAGGATCATCGTGCTATTAGAATCCCTGGAAGTTAGGGTTTGACCCATCCCTTCAACTAGTCTACGTCTGCTCATATTACTCTGTGATTAGCATGCACCAAAGTGAATTTAGATACATCACTCTAGGTAACAATTTTCCATTTTTTGATATGCTATTGATGATGATCTACGACCTCGCTAATCATTAAATTTTTTTGTTTAAAACAAAGGAACACTTATAGGATGATGACTCATGTTTCCTATTGATAGGAAATTATATTCTTATGGCAGAGCTTTCATGTTCTTATGCACCAGTGTGAAGTTTGTACGTAATCTGTTAAACAGTGACCTGTCTATTTTTTGTTATAATATATCCTAGCTGCTGAAGACCTCAGTTATCCATACATTGTGGTCAGCTGCAACTGATCCTGACAAGTTTGATTTTATCAAAATGGGCTTACTCACAACACGCCTTACAATACTGCTTGAAAGTCCAAGAATCTAGATTAATCCTAGCATGGGGTTGATCCATTCATTGTGTCTCAATGATTTTTCTACGATCAAATGCGCTTAGGTCTGTGCTCTTACTCATTTTGCTTTAAACAAACTATTATTGATATCATGAATAGCTCTTGTTAGTTAAATTGCTGATTATGTCATTTGGAACTAACTTACACGCTAGAACACAGCTCAAAATTTGACAAATAACCAAATATCCCTAATTCAATTATTCTTCAATGTATTTATAAAAACTTTCCGAGAAGCCGTAAATTGAGTAATACGTATGCATGTGATTAATTTTGTAAAGTCTTGATGAAGACAAACAGTGCCAAAACACATTGAAAGAAAATCAGTATTTTAAGACAATTCTTATAAAAATGTGGTATGCGTTGAAAAATTGAACTAATAAAATTAAAAAATTGTGAATATATAAAAAAGTAAAACAATTTAATATATTACATAAAATTTATAAAACGTATTGCAAGTAAAAAACAAATAAGTTTCGTTGAGATAATTTACCAACTAAACCATATAAATTTGAAAGTGTGTTATTAAAAAAATTCATGAGATAATTATTGAAATATGAGAGTGCGTTTATGATAAATGATGGGAATCAAAATGTGTCAAATGGTTGGGCTTTTAAATTACATAAACCGATAAGACAAGAAATTTTGTTTGACGCCTGAAACATAATATATTTGTCAGATAAACTGCATATTGTTTCAAAGCTATGATTCAGGTTTTTGGTAACAATACAATTACCAAAAGAAATCAAGTGGTAAGCGAAAATTTATTCTTAATTCGTCCTGGGATTCTTTCAGTAGACATTCTATCTAAACACATGATCAATAAAAATTCTCTACTATCTATTATCTATTTATTATTAAAAATCATTATAGGAGGACATATATATATATATATATATATATATATATATATATATATATATATATATATATATATATATATATATATATATATATATATATATATATTTTACAAGAAATTATTTCGCTGCGCACGCATCTGCATTCCCTACGGCTCAAAGCATAAAAATATTTTTTTTACATTTTTTCGCGTGGGAGTATGGGATCGTAACATGACGCCATCAATGCTCAATTGGCAAAGAGGGTTACATTACTTTTTTGATGATCGCCAAGATTTCCAACACAGGTAATAGAATAAATAGAATATCAAAATATTGTGTTGACCCAAGTCAAAAGTTAGAGGTATCAAATGAAACAGAATTTGGGGTGGTGAAGTATAAACAGCATCAGAACTTATTCTTAAGATCGAATGATGAACTATGAGTAGCAAATGTGAAATGTTTGATTTTGTCTACTCATAAGGTTTTCAGAGCAATTATCAATTTGAAATACAGTGAAGAACTGTTGTACTCGGGGCAAAGATATGCAGTTTGTTATCCAATATGCATTTGAAGTATTTTTAGAATGTTCCAGAAAAGCTCGATTTGTAGAATGCGGAAAAACTCTATGTGTGGAAGGTAAGGGAGATCTCAGTCTAAATTTACACCGAGAAATCACATTCTATAGGTTACGATCTTTATTGCGTGATCTGGATAAACCAATCTGTGCGGAATAGATGTTCTTAGATTGTAATAAAATACGACCATTTTGGTTGAATCTGTCAACAAAATTATCAGCATTGATTTACATTAGCTGTTTTACGCTAGGTGTGTTTGAAACTTGACGGTAAAAACTGTTGTTTCAAATTTATAACTAGCTTTTTAAACTTTCATGAATAGGAAAGAAATAATTAAATAAAATTCTTATTTTCTTGTCAAACGAGATTTTATGTAATGCTGCAGCAAACGCAGCGAAGAGTCTATTTTAAATACATAACTCCCTCGATGCAATACCAAGAAATGACAGTCTACTGTACATTAAATTTAAATTCATCGCAATTAGATATGCAATCGAGAATAATTTTTGCTAAATAGCACATTATGGCCGAATGCATAGCCATTTATAAACCACATATCTCTACCTAGGAGGCAAAAGACACAATGTCACAAAAATGAAATTTTCCAGGAGTCCACTGATTGTTTACACATGATGCCTTTTACCTCAAAACCAACATTCATGATAAAGTGATGTTTCCAGTCTCTCGCGTTTTCAACTAAGAATTGAATTTAATTTTTTATACTTCTGAATAGAATATTTTTTTTATTTCAAATGCAGCAGGCAAAAGCGAACACAGTTCTATCGCCAGGAAAGCGGATACAGAGAAAAATACAAAATAAAGAATAAACAAGAAGACAGAAAATATGTACAGAGTTATGGCCTAAGGCCGATAAGAAGTTCTCTAGCCTCCCAATACCGGGAGTAGATGCAATTTTTCTTCAAAGCGGGACATAGCGGGAGGTGGTCTGCAGTTACATCGCCTGATGGCCGCTGCAGAGGGGGCAGGCAGGGCTACTGGCAATCTTGAGATTGTAGAGGTGTGCATTAAGGCAGACGTGCATTGTTGTCAGACGGAACGCAGCAACAGCTCTGTGCCTAGGGTAGTCCGGAAGATTACGGATAGCTGTGCTCCAGGCTTTATCTTTTATACTTTCATCTAAGTTGGAAGCATGTGAGTTTTTTACGGCAAGTTTAATTTTTGAGACGGCTGATCTATAGCAAACTGCCTCGTAGTGGGTTTGCATGATAGTGCATCCTTTTTAGGCCAACATGTCTGCGGCTTCGTTTCCAGGGATGCCACAGTGTGATGGTATCCACTGTAGGACAACTAATTTTCCCCTTTCCTGGCGACTCCAAAAAGGGAACGGCACTGTTGGATAGTAGCAGAATCAGGGGCCTGACAGCAGTCAGCTATTGCAAGGATTGCCGCTTGAGAGTCAGAAAAGATAGTAGCAACGATCAAAAAGAGATTGTTGGGCATTAAAGGTCTGTAGAGTCGTCTTTATTGCTGCAACTTCGCCATCAAACACAGTCTTTGTGGGTCCAAGGGAGAAATTGTGTGAAAAGTGCTCTGAGTGGATGCCGCTTCCAACTTTACCACAGGGCAATGTTACTCGCGTCCGTAGCATTACACGTGCTCCCTGGGTAGTGCTAAATCAGAAACGGCTTCGCAACTTTTCTTGGCTTCAGAGTTTTTTTTTTCCTGAATAGAATATAAAAAGGTGAATAAGATAGTGCTTAGACTCCTATTTAAAAAAAGGACATAGAATCCTTTATCTTCGAAATAGAGATTCATAGAATGAGAAAAAAATTACTGTTTCAAAAAATTCAGATTGTTTTCGCTTGCGATAATGTGTTGATTCGGAATAAAACGAGTGTCATTCTAAAATATATTTTTTAGTCTTACATAGTTAAAGCTGCTTCTCTCTCTCTCAATAAAGGTTTGGGATTACCTTACAGAGAAATCACTCACACATCATGTCAGATAAAAATATAAAATTAATACATATCTGAAAAAAATGAAAGATCAAAGAAAGTAATTGTACCCGTCTCGCATCACCATTCATATATGAAGAAGAAACTGATATAATCAAGTAAAGAAAAATCCTTTTTAAATTATGATTTAATTATTCATTTAGCAACGTATCATTCTTACGGCATATTACATTCATTTGGTTTGAAAATATTGCTATTTGTATAAAATGACAATTTCAAGATAAAAATATTTGCTTGATTGTGTTATTCCAAGGAAATCTGTGGCAAAACTTATCTTGATCACCACTTATTTGTGCGATTTACCGGAAAATCAATTAGTTTGAGCAATTTAAATTTATTTATAAAATTCGGAAAATTTTCCCAGAAGCCAATCTAACTTGAAAAATCCTTGGTGGCACTCAATTGACTCACTTCATAAGACGTCAAAGTCCCAAGTCAAGAATGCTTGGCAATTTTGTTTGTTTGTTTGTTAGATGCATCCACTGCATAAACTCTATTAAATTTGAATCTAATAGGTTACAAGTAGTTCTGGACTGATATTTATTTCACCATTTTATTCATTTGTCTCCAATTTATCACCATTTTGTCTTCAATGACAAGCATTTCTGCGAAATTAATTTCTTAAATGTTGGTAAAGTAAAATGATAATTAAATTCAAGTGGTTATTTTGGCTATAAAAAAATAAAATAAAATAAAATTGGCAGTTATCAATGATATCAAAATTGCTTTATTATCATCAATCATTTCTTATAAAATAATTCTGACAACAAATTTCTCTTGCAATTCTAATTGTACCTCATTTCAAATGTAATAAAAATTTTTAATTTATTAGGATTAAGAGATAAATTTAAATTATTTATTAAATAATTTTAATAAACATAAATTATTCTTCAAGAATTGTGCGTTACACACTATATGAGTTTTTAACTTTCATTCTGATTTTATTCTTGAGAAATTACTTAGTTTTGTTAAAAACAGAGAAAAGAATGGATTAACATATTGCTGCTTAAATTTCGTTTTATAACATAAACTTATCAAAATTCATCTTAAAATATTTCAGTATACACACTGATGCTTATCAAAATAATAGAAACACCTAATATTTATGAAGGATCCTTAATTAATATGGTGTATGGCACCTTTGACATTTAATACAGTTTGGATTTACCAAGAAATCGATTCATATAAGTGCTGAAAACTGTTTAGAGAAATATTGTAGCATTAAACATGTTTAATTACAACATGTTTGTAATACAAAAGCTATCAGCTCATATTTAGATTATTTTTTTCGTGATAGATAAGAAAAAATCGTCCGCATGGTAAATTTTTGTGTAAGTGTGTTCTAAAACAGTTCTATTTCATCAATGTTATTTATGGTCTGATAACTAGAATTTTTGTTTATATGCAAGATGGGGTTTTCAAAATGGCAATGAATTGAATACTTTTACGCTCTTTCTGAAGAGGATTATTTTTATTCAGTAAGTCAGAAGATTTGTAAAAACATAGTTTTTCGATATCTACAAAGTCACATGAAGGAATATAAATTGTAAAGGGAAAAAATCCTCATTTTTTTGGTATCTAAAAGAAAAATTCTTCCAAATATTCATCCAAGGAACTGTTTTTCCCTTTGGATCACTTTTAGCAAACAAGAGCTGATTTGATAAAGGGATCTGCAATCTAAACATAATTTCAAACTAGTATCTGTACTCCAGATAGAAGTTGATTCCTTAATTTAACACGCACACAGACAAATTACATATTTCAAAAATTAATAATGAAACATAAAACATGGAATGAAATACATAGTGTAAATACTTGTATGAATGGCTTCCATTTTTGATTTTCTTTTTATCGTGTTACTATCGTTTCTGTACAATTGTCTAAGCAATTGTTATACTATAAAAACAATTTTAAGGGATGAGAAATAGGACGGTAAAATGTAAAGCCAGCTTGGCAACATTTTGGCGAAAAAAACATAAATCAACCTTTTGAAAGTTTCAAATTAATAAGAGCCAAGTAACCATAGGTTCACTATAGGAATGTTCTAGGAGGTCCCAAAGGTCATAAATATTGGCCTCAGTCAAGCAATGAGTCAATTGAAAGTTAAAATTGAAGCGAGTTGTCAGTTAATTAAATGCCTGAGTAATGAGCTCCGAAAATTGCTATATTTAGTTTCTACATTATAGAAACCGCACGTTATTTTAGCCTGTGTAGAAGCTTCAAGCTGAAGTAACTGTAGTCACTGTGAATAAAATTTGTGGTTAGAAAAAAACTAATCTTTATTTCTGGTTAATCACATCCTCGTTAGAACGAAGAAAATTGTAATAGTTTCCACTTTATATACATTACAGAAAAATAACCTCTTAATAATTGTTTTTATCGGATTTATATTTGTAGAAATGAATGTTTTATTTCTTACAGTACTTTTTCATACAAATAGTGGATAATTACTGTGGATTAAATGCTGTATATATTAAAAAAGAAATCACTCCTCTATTAACAATATGCATTATTTGTTAGAATGATTACATTTATAACCAGGGCATACCAAAGCTAGTGGTAGGAAAGCAATTCAATCGAAGAAAAATGGAAAACTTCAATTCTTCGTAATAATATTTTTAATTGGTTAGTTTATTAACATCAGAATACATTAACAAGTTAAGTTGTTGGTTGAATGCTTAAAAGGGAGGAAAGATTCTGCAAATTATATACAAATGCTCGTTTTGTTTTTAAACAAGTTGTTGTTTCCGATGTTTCCTAAGCAGAATGTTCTGCACATTGATTAAATTAACCCAGAGAGAGTAGGATATAAATTAGTAAATCTATTTCTTTATACCTGTGGTCACGATCCATTCAATAGTGATTTTGCTAAAACATACGTCTTCAACTAGTCCAGTCGAAACAGTCTTTTTCCAAAATGTTGTTCACTTTTAAATTACCCGTAACCAATCAAAAGTAACATGGCTACATCTCTGCAACCCCGTGATAAAACTTTCAATATTGCCAGACTACTTTTCCAAGCTTGTGTGAACAGAACTTTTTCACAATTTGTTTAATCTTAACTACATGTAAGACAGTCAATTACTACAAATCAGATGTATGTAGTATTATAAAACAGATAATGACGTGACATTTTAACACATTCAAACACGATCTTTTTAAAATTTCTTGTGGATTGCTATCTCTAGTGTGTGTTATCTCTGGTCAAGCGATTGCAAATTATCAACTAGCAAATTAGAGCTTCAAGAGCACTGAACACATTTTTTGCCAAAAGATACTCAGGATGTTTAATACAGCACATAAGTGGTCTGGATGACTAATATATATATAGTTTCTGGAACTACATATCAAATATCTTAAACTCAAAGACAATGGTTTTACCTTTCAGAGGACATAGTTCTTCGTAATTCTCTTTCAAACTTGAACCTCACAAAACAAAAAACTTGTAATTAACATTTGTACACTCATCAAGTTGAATTGAATAAAATCAAGTTATAAAACAGTAAAAAATTCCTGATATTCAATATCTTCAGCCATTTCTTTCATTTTGTACTTAACAGTGTAAGCAGACAAAAGCTTTATAAAAGGTTTGCCTGACTTTATAAATAAAGTGGGCGACCTAATTTATTGCAACTAAGAGTTCATGGGCTTGAGGTTATGGCACAAAATGCTATCGAACAGAGGTATCCAGTACTGTGCAAGCCCATTAAGAAGCAAGCAAAAATTTCCTTCAGTTTTTAAAAAGCTTGGCTTCTCAAAACAACTTCACACTTTTAAAGAAATGTGGTATGAATCTTACTTCACAGTATTAAATTATATTTATTAAAACTCAATTAATACATACATAATGAATACAAGTAATCATTTCTCATTCGCAATGCTTTCCATCATTTTTCTTTTCATTTCTTCTTCAAAGTGCAATGGAGGTTTACCTTCCCATTTTAAACTGCCATTAACATTTACAGCAAAGTTATAATTGACAGGATTATCAAGTGCCTTTTCAATTGCTGCATCTAATTTATCATAAGTTATATAAGAGGCTACTTTCTCCTGAAAAAAAAAATGTTTTCATTTTAGAACTTTATGAACACAGAAGAAATATGTATATTGCCAAAAATCTCTGTAGATATTTACACAACAAAAATTTACCTTAAAAATTTGCAAAATCAAATACCAAGAGCAAATGTTATAAATTAATTTCATATGCAAAATGCCATATGTTTTCCTATTGGAACATACTAATTGTCAAAATTATAACATAATTAGCGAAAATTTTCAACAATGATTAGAAACAATTTGAATTTAAAAAAATTATTTGGTAAAATACTATAAAAAATTTTAAAATAAAATTTAACATTGTAAAAAAATAATATAAAAAAATTTAGTAGTTATTAAAATCTTTAGTAGTAGTAAATCCCCATTAGAAGTTATTTATAGAGATTTTAACTTCTTTAAAATACAATGGTTTTGCAAACTATTAAATTCCAAGTAACAAAATATAATGTACTTATTTAATTGTAATAGTTTTTCAACTTTAGACATGGCTTATCTCTCTCTCTCTTTTTACTTTTTTTATCTATCAAATTTCCTATTTTAAAATATATACAGTAAACTTTATTTTATATTTTTATTTTAGTATATTAAAGAGCTAAATAATTTGATTATAATTTTATAAGTTTGTAGAAAATGACTCTTAAAAATGAGGAACATATGCAAGTTTATTGAACAAGGTTAATTTCATATGAAAATTTATTGCATTAGAAATAAATATTATTGTAAATATTTCTACATTAAGAATGTTTTAAAAGAAGCTGTATCAAAAACTATACAATATAATTATGTAATTATATACTGAACCAAATTTTTCAATCCAACCCAATTTTCAAACTTATAAATTGAGATTGGACTATCATGAACATGACACATTTTGAACATGATATAAGACCAGCAATGAAAATTATTAAAACAAAATATGTGGCTAAAGAATACTTTTTTTTACTATGGATTGTTTCTTTTTATAATTTAGTATAATTATAAAAATTAGAACAAGTGATAATAGTGGTAAAAGTAATGAAAATATTAGTAAAAAACTTTAATATCTGTGGTTTATTGGATTCATGTACACCGAATTTTATGTTTTTAGATGAACTCAGAAATAATATAAAATATTCTAAAAGTGAATTATAAAGTAGTGGAGATTATTTTCAAAGTAAAAGAATTTCATTTTGAAATAAACACAAAAGAAGCTCAAGTTTTTTCTGTGTTTTTTGATATATGTTACCTAAATAAAAGATAAGTTAAAAATAAATAAAAAAATCAACCTTATTTTTAGAAAATGAATTAATATATCTAGAAAGAGAAAAACTTTCTTACGATTTCTTTTCGAACTATTTCTTCAACTTCTATTTTCCTTGATTCTAATCTCTTCTTTTCAAGTTCAGCAAGCTGTAAAAGTTCTAATTCTTTTTCCTGCATTAATCGTTCTAAAGTTTCTTCCCTACAAAAATTTGAGTTATTTTTATAACAAAAAATAATATATTTTAAAATTATTAAATATTTATTTCAATCATGAAGCTTCTTTTTGTCACTGTTTTTCTAGCAATAAAATCAAGTATACTAACATTAATATTATTGTGCTTGCTATCACCTGGGATAAACTTACTCAGAAAATAATTTTGATACACAAAACATATGTTGCAAAAAATTTTACTTAAACACAAATGTAACAAAATTGTAATAGCAACATTATTCATCATCTTATCATAAATTAATAGGGGAAATTTAATAAAACCCAATACCATACTCATAATTTTCCGGAAGAATTTTAATCTTCTATGGAATATACTAATTCAGTAAGTTTTTCCTTTTTATTGATCTATATATTACTTACGGAAAATAGAACACAATTAGGGAAAAGAGGCAATTTTTTTTTTAAATTCTCTACTTTTTGTATTTTTCAGTTCAATATTTAGTACCATCAATCTCCTTAAAATGCTTTGAATCAAATCATTTTTACAAAGAACTTATCTTCATCATTTTATTGAATTCTTATGTCATTTTATTGAATTATATTATTTGGATAGAAGAATCTAAAATGAAATGCAACCTTTAATAAAATCATCAAATGAAACAGAGTTTATAGAACTATTTTCAGCATATTGTGAGTTCTTTTACTCCAATAATTATCTTGTTCAATGAAGAAATAAATGAAAGGAAATTTCAGAGTGACAGAAAAATTATCATGCTATCTACCCAAGCTCAATTTTCAAAAGTACAACAACTTTCAATTAGAATTTATATAAAATGCTTTACTACGACTTGAAAATTTACTCAGTTACTAATATTTTTTAATTTATAAAATGCAATTAAATTAAGTTTCATACAAGGCATAGTGTTTTTAAATATTCTTTCTTTCCTATTTTTAAACATTGCAACTCTCATTAATATTATACGAAAGTCACTTTGTTGTGTTTTCAGACAAAAAAATCTAGACGACCGCAAAAAGATATCTTAACACCTGAAGATTATTGCAAAGTTTTAAAATATCAATTGAATACAAAAGGATATTTCATTTTGAATTACAGTTCTATGAAGCCGTATTAAGAAAATTCCATAAAAAGAGAGTAAACCTAAAAATTTAAAAGCATTCCAATGCACTCACTTTAATATTTATGCAAGCAGAAAGTAGAATTACAAGATCCATCTTCTATTCAATAATAAATAACTAATGAGATTTTCTACACTACAGAATATAGTCCTTTTATTTTGCCATAATTTATCTTGCAGAATGCCATTGAAATATTTTTATTTTTCAGAAGTAATACTTTTGTTATTAAAATGTATCCCTCTCCTTTCTTTCACAAAATAAATGGTTATCAAAATAATGGAAAAACCTTAAATTTTCAAAGAATCCAGAATTAATAAAGTGTAGAAACACACTTGTGGCATATAATACAGCATAGTTTTGTTTAGGAATAGATTCCTGTAAGTGCTGAATAGCATTTAGAGGAATATTGTACAATTCTTCATGGAGATATTGTGAAAGTTTTGGAAGATGCCAGTGAAGGATATTGATTCTGTATTGATTACTCTAGAATGGATTGTAACAGATCAATTATATTGCAGTTGAGTAACTATGTAGGTCAACTTTGTTCTCATATTAATAAAACAAATGGATAAGTCTAGCAACATGGAAAGGTGAATTAACATACTGGAAAATTCTATCTCAAGTAGGAAATAAAGTTTGCAACACTTGATCGAAACTAAAAATATTTTACTTCTTCTCAGCATTGACCAAAAAACCACAACATGACAGCCATATCATGACACATCCACCTCACTTGGAAGGAGACAATCATAATCATAGACTTAAAGCAGATATCCGGCAAAAATTACACTCATCATCATATCAAACAATATTACTTTTCTCCACATATCAATCAACCAGATTTTATGAGTGTGACATCACAATAGATAGCATTAGGTTTTATCATCTGTGATATATGGCTAGGGAATTACTGCTCTGCGATAACTTATGTTTTTGAAGATGCCTACTAACTGTTATTACTGACACTGAAGAGTGACACTCAGTGTTCCCTTATGTTGCAGTTTTTCACTTTTAGACATTACAATCCATTTCAATGTCCATCAATCTTTCTCACAGAGCTTCTCTTGTCATTTACTATTTTGCTTTGCTAGGTTTGTTTTGCGATGCTACATATGCTGTCATTTCTTTAGACATCATACCAATAGAAATGCCTAAAAGTTGGGATGTTTCGGTCACTTTTGCTCTAGCTAGATTGTTTTCTACAATTTGATTTATTTGAAAATCTAAGAGATTCAACATTTTATGCTTTTATATATGCTACTATATATAGAAGAATATATACAGTTATATTTATAAAAAAAATGGTAATTGGTAGCTATCATATTTTATTATTTATAAAGCACATTCAAAAATGTTTTATCCACAGGTGTATTTTTGATATCCACCTGCAAATATACATACATATATTAAAAAAATTGTCACTTTTTTAAAAACTCATATTATCACTTTAAGTTAGTTTTACTTAATTTTGTCCCATGTAATAAAGTTAATAATAACAACTTAATAACTAAGAAATCCCCTTTATCAACTTTGATTAAAAAAATTATAATCTTTAATTTTCAACTTTTCAATTGGAAATTGGTAAAAAACTTAATTAAAAATTTATGAATAAAATAATGAGCATAGCATAAAATGATTACTAAAACAATAGTTACCTGATAGCTTTAATTCTATCATTTTCTTTTTGGTTTTCTTGAAGCAATAATTGGAACTTTTCTTCTTCTTCCTGTTGCCTTTGTATTGTGTATCCTTCATCTTCAAATTTTTGTTTCATTTCTTCTTGAAATAATATACTTTAAAGAACAAGATTAATAAAAGTTAAAAAAAATCAGATAAAATTTAACGTTTTGTTATTGGAAAATTAGTAAAAAACAACATAAATCATTTTAATAATAAACTAAACATGGATAACAAATTAAAATGACAATAATTTTCAAGTGAATATAACTGAAACTATTCATTAACATGTAAGAGTATTGAACAAATAAAAAAATAAATATTATAAATATATCAACTCATTTTTTTTAAATTTAAGTTGCATATTAATTTTATCAATTATGTAATCCTTTACTATACCCACATAATACTGATTATGTGAAATATATTGCTCCTCAATTGATTATGCAATGGTTATCTTGTGCAGCTGATGATGTCATTTAATATATACTGATATGAATAACACTATTGATTTTAATACACGGTTTTGCAAAGTATTGAAAGTGTTGATATTTTATTAAAGGATTATTTTATTTTATAAAAATTAATTACTTTTAAAATTTTATTATCAATATAATTGATTTAGCTGCTTGTTAGTTGACTTCCCCATGAAAATATTAGGTAAGAATTTTTTAGGAGATAATCCTATTTTTCAAAATTTGCTTCAAGAGTAATGGTTTTATTTGAAATTAGAAAATACCTAAGAAAATATTTAGAGCATTGATTTGTTTGGTAATTTATTCTTACCCACAAGCACAACACAGGATGACTCAAACTGTAAGCAGAAGTTTGAGACATTGGATTTCCTTATAAGTTCTCATTCACATTAGACATCTATAAATATGAATGCTTATACAATCTCAAAATATTAATAGATAGAGTTTTGATGATTGTCAATGTGATGTATGCAGAGAAAATCATTGTTTTGATTAATGTTTTTTTTTTTTTACTTATACTATACAAAGAATTACTCAAAGAAACAAATTTTTATAATATTAAAGTTTTCTATTAGTAATATGTCATGTTCTTGTATATTTATTTACAGAACCACAAAACTTATGTAAAAAGCAAATTTGTTGAAATTTATATGACAGAAAATTAAGTGAGATATTAAAATATTCTTTAAAAATACTGTAAATGTATTTTCAGGTCTGGGAAAAGGTGTTAAGATAAAACATAGAGCAAGTATTCCCATTCATTACTTAGAAAATTGAAATAATTTAATTTGTAACATATGTAAAATATTTTGTTTTTTTTTATTTCTGTTTATCATGTATTTTTGCTTTTGGTTCAATTGAAAGAAACTTATTGTAATTGTTTAAAATTAAATATTGATCTTATTTCCATAATATTATACCGTTTTGTACTTATTTTTGAAAAACATGTTTGACATTCTTTTAATAACAATGTGGTGAAAAAAGGCAATTAGTCAAAATTTATTCTAATTATTCAAGATAAAGGAAGATAATAAAGGAAATTACAAAACTAATAAGCTGAAATGAAATTGATAAATTTTTTGGCACATTGCTTTCATACGTCAAATATTTTGAAGATTGCTACTTAGAGTAAATTACTAATATCCAGCAAGTTTCAGTATATATCTAAGAGTTTTTAAAAAAGCCAGTAAGCAATACAACTATATAAGCTTATAATATGACTAAAATAATTTTTAAATTATGACAGATTTATAATGATACTTTTAAATCTTTTACATAGATTACTGATTTGTAAGCAAATTAAATATTAATTTAAAAATTAAAAGGCTTACTTTTGAAAACAGAACTCTACCATTTATAGAAATAAACTTATAATTATTTCAACTTAAAAAATCCATTGAGAAAAATACAACTATTTTAATGACAGCACAAATGCCATAAAATGTTTGGCTGGACTTGAAAAGTTTTTGCAATTAAAATATGTCACCAAACTTGACGAAACTACTACATAATAATTTCTTTCTAAATTAAATTAAAAATCCAGTAAATAATAAAAAATATAAATAAGATTTTAAAATATCAGGACTATTTAATAAAAGAAAATTCACTTTAATTATCCTCACAAGAATTCCAATAAATACAGTTAAAACAAATTTTTCTCTATATTTCTAATGTGATAAAAAAATCCAGACTGTTAGAAAAATAGTAAAATCTTTCAAATAGCTAACTAATTTCTAAAATGTGCTAGGCTGAAGACTGTTTAGTGCGGATGGTAAAATGCACCAAACGGGGTTACTGTAGCAGAACGTTTTTGATTAACATAACTTTCATTTCATGTCATAACATAATGATGTACAGGTGCATGAAATTTGCTTTGTCTGCTAGTTACCCTAGATGCATTTGATTAGTAATTTGTTTTTATTTCATTGCAAGCATTTAAAATTGATGATTTAATGTTTATGTTTTGAAATTTTTTTTAAAGTTAGTTTGCAAAAAATTTTTTGTTTTAAGTTTCTTAATAAAAATTTATTTTGAAAGTTTATAAAATAAATTAATTTTAAAATTATTTTAACTATCTTGAATTATTATTTTCATCGCATAATATATACAGTCCTGTAATCATTCTGAAAACATTGTGGCATATGCAACCTGATGATTCTGCAAGCAATTGTAAGGCGAGTTATTTTATGCATTTAATTAATATTGCTGTTGTATGTAATATTAGCCTAAGAGTAGAGAATTGTAGAGAGGGTAAAATGTGGCAAACTAACTTAACGGTTCAGAATGCGTTTGTATGAAGAGATTTTCATTTTATGATGTAAGGTGATCGTATGACATAAGCAAAATTAATTTTGTATGCAACACTTGAAGCATTTAATTTTATTTGTTTACATTTTAAGAATTTGTTACGTTAATGTTCCTGTTATTGGACTTTGAATTTTTTAAAGTTATATTATCTTGAATTTTTGGAAGATATATTGCTTATGATTATTAAAATGTTGTTTCAAATTTTTTAAAACTATATTGTTAGGAATTCTTTTAAAGGTATGTTTATATAAGTAAATACATCTTTAAGTAAGCTATATAGCGTGTTTCATATTAGTGTTAGATTGTGTCGTACTGAAAATTTTTAAAGGTGGGCATAACACACCTGGTTAGTTAAAATTTGAGTTTGAATACAAAATGCAATTTGTTAACGTAAGAAGTTTAGCCTTAATGCCTGGTTGTCACTGTAGTATGTAGTTTGACTGCACTGAATTCTTTTTAAAGTGGACAACGCAGCTTGGTATATTTAAATACGAATTTTAATGAAAAATGCTATTTGTTAACGTTATAAATGAGATTGGTAAAATTTTACCGTACGGTCACCCTTGGAGAAATTTTAGCAAAGTCGCCGAGGGTGACTGTATGACGAATTTCCGATCGGGGGAAACGGTGGGAGGAACACGGCTGAATTAGTGACAAATATTTCATACATTGTTATCTAATAATATGCTCAATTAATTTTACAAAATTAACTAGTTTGCCAGATTTCCATTAAAAATATACGCCAAATTTGACACCAAAAAATTTGGCGCCAAGAGTGACCGTACAGACAATCTGATCCCTTATATTTATTGGTCAGTTGTTACTGTATTAAGTAGTACTACACTGACGTTTTTTTAAGATGGGCGCCATTGCCCGATATATTGAAATTCGAGTCTCAATAAGAAAATTGTTTCTAATTATTAGAAGTTTAATACTTCAATAATACGTAATTATAATGAAATATTCGAAATTTTGATATTTGGAATTCAAAATAAAGCGTAAACATTATATAAATTACTAAAAATATATCATCGAAATAAAACCATAAGATTTATTTAATACCGCATTGAATCAATCTTTATATAATATTCATCCAAAAGATCTAATTTCAGTTGTTTCTCTTCAGGAGGAACATATGGATGTTTTGGAATTCTATAAAATTTTGACTTTGCTGTAGGCATCCATAATGGTTTTCGTTTTCTCCATCGAATTTGTACAATAACAGGACTTCTTATGAAATAGCCAGAATATTGGCAAGTTTTACAAATACTTTGTATAAATGCCATTTTTATGCATCAAATAAACCTTATTTTCCTCAATTCACATTAAATAAAACTCTTCACATCTTTTTTTGTTTATATTGATTTGCTTTCAATTCATTTCTGGTTGTTTATTTCTGCAGACAACTTACACACTACCAACTACCTCATAACTTTGAACCACAGTTTAAAGACGTGGTCAATATCTGAGTTGGTAATATTGTCGTAATTAGATCTATTTGAAAATATTAGTCATTCAAAAATCTAAAGATTTAAGGCAAAATAATTGATGCATAAAATCTTCAGCTTCAGTAAAAATGATTTCCACTTGTTAAATTTAAATTTGGAATACACAGGTTTTTTTTTCTCTTCTAAATTGAGGATCCTTAAGACTCAAGTCTTAAAGGGTGCTGAATTTTTTCGCAAGAATGTATTTCGTAAGAATGCAAATACTTTTTCGGTGATTGAACTCGAATGTCAGAAAGTCAATAGTTGGACCACGCTCTTCAGAATAGAAGGTTTCACGTTCGAACATAGCATTTGATAAAGCAGATGAGTTGATTTAACTCTCCTACTTTTTGCATGTTTGCTTAATTTAATGCTTGGGAGTTTCATAAGTTTTCTTCTGAAAGGAACATTCTATCTATAAAGACTGAGAAAAACAGGAGATAGCGAATTTTAAAATGCCTTAAAAGAGCATTCAGCTGTTAAGGTGTGATTTCAAAGGTGTCAAAAGAAGTTCAAGTTGAATTCACCACATTTTAATAGCAGAAAAATTTCCGAATTTAAAAACCCAAGCTCTGTCGAATATCTGCTGATTAGTCCTGTTTAGAGATGCAAAATTCCATTAAATTTACTTGGGTATAAACCAGCAATTTTGTGAAAGTAAACACAACTAAGCATTTTTCATTTAATGGATTGTTTGCCTCACATACAAGAAGCGAAGTGAAGTAACCTATGTAATTATCATAAAAAAGCTAATTAAAATAATAAAAACTTTGAATTAGCATTTAATAAAAATATTAAGATTCATTTTTCAGAATTATCAGAATAAATATTGACAATCACTTTCCTTTTGTAATAAATTCAGGATAAAAGGAAGGAAAAGATTACTTACTCGAACATTTTTTAAAGTTATTCTAAATTGTTAACTAACACTAAATTGATTTCCTTTAATGAAATTTTCTTTTTATATTTATTAATAAAAAGAAAGTGTCATATACCTTAAACATTTTCTGAATAATGCCTAAATATAAATATTAATGTTCTTTTCTGAAAAATTTGCAAAACAATAGATTTTTTTCAATGGGTTTATATTTAACGGTAACCCATTTTTTATATTTTAATAAATTTTTTATGAAAAAATATTAAAATTAAATTTATAATCTAAAAATTTTAACAATTTCCGACGGAATGACTGAAGCGAATGCTTCTTTTTCTTCTTTTTTCTCATTTTAACCCCACCATTCATAAATATTTAATTGTAAAAAAATATTTTTATTTAAATAAATTTTCGACAGTAAAAAACTTAAAAATTCATATATCTCCTGAAAAATTTCAAACTGAGCTTTTAAAATTTTCTTAGGAATAAACGGAGTTTATTCCCACTTTATAACAGTATACTATTATAAAAGTTGTTACTCTTGTAATAGTTTCCATTAGAAAAATTTATAAACTCTATTCAATATACCATGTTAAGTATTTGAAGCATTTATATCAATTAATTTTATTCTTCAATAACTTGAGCTGAGAAGTAAAATAATATTAAAGGAAAATTTTAATGTTTTATCTTTAAACGCGCGTCTGCTTTATATAAAAACAAAGCATGTTTCGCTTAAAAAGTGTAAACAAACTATAAATAAATAATTAAGAAAGGCACTTTTCCAATTGATTCAATGATTGTATATATTTATTGTAATTTATTTTGATCATCTGGTAAAGAGGTAATTCCTATAAGGAACTTCCTTTAATTTGGTAACTTGTACTAATAATGTAATGATTAAAAAAAAAATTTTTTTTTTAAAGATTTACCGAAAATTGGCACACTTTAAAATTAGAGCTGTAATATTCCAAAGAACTTACTTGGTAATTCTGGGAATAAAAAGAGAATTTTGAGAATTAACCAATAATATTTCGTTTAATGCATGGTTTTACTTTACATTTATGAAGCGAAATGAAATAAACTAAGTAACTGAGATGCGAAAATAATAAAAAATAGTATTATTCTGTTTTCTAATGGGAAAGTTAATTTATATTTTGCATTGCAAAAAACAAAAATGCAAGTCAAAATGATAAAAACTATGAATTACCATTGAATAAAAAGTATCAAGTTTAACTTCTCAGGTAAGTCAAAATAAATAATGACATTCGTATTTCTTGTATTATAAATGATAACACAAAAACGAAGCAATATAAATGCAGCAATATGTAGGATTGGAATTTTCGTAGTATTTTTTATATAATATAATTTTACAAAAACAAAGTTAATGTTACCTTGCATATCGTTAAAACCATTATTTATGATACTATTGTGTTAATTTTATAAGATATAGTTTATAAACTTAAGTTCCAGTTGTGTTATAGTTTCTGGGGGCATAAATTGAACGATTAATTATGAAAATAAACTGCCTGACATTGAAAATGCAACAGTAAGAAGGAGTTGCCAGAAAGTCAAGAAACTTGTCAAACAGAGAGAGAGAGAGAGAACAATGAACCATAAGTGATCTGTATTTCGAAATGATATGCATAATACAGAGCAAGAACAGGGTCGGGTCAGTAGGTTGTAGGACCATTTTGGATGGTGATACACGAAGCAACACGTCTAGGCGCAGAGTCAATGAGAGTACGGATGGCGTCCTCAGAAATGACTCTCCATTGCCTGTCAACCGTTTGCCAAAGTGCTTCTTCTGAAGGAGGTAGTGGTATGGTCTGCAAATGGTGTCCAATTATATCCCAAATATGTTTGATTGTTAAGAGATCTGGCTAGCACGGTGGCCAGGTAAGTAGCTGTACACCTTGCAGGGCATGTTGGCTGAGGCGAGCAATGTGCGGTCGGACGTTAACCTGCTGATAAAGGGCATTGAGCTTCAGTGGGTCAGTAGCTTCACGCCACTTCCCATTAAGATCAGCAAAATGAAGCATCATTTGTTGCGGGCAGTGAATGGGAGGGTGACCATGTACCCTACCTTCCTGGGTTGCTGGAGCAGTATGGGTTTGGGATATACCCGCGTTAATATATGAGGAGGGTGCTCGTCACCTAAGCGTGGCTCAAAATAACGAGGAACTTGGTGATGGGAACGTATTCCAAACTCGTTAACCTAAAAGTATAGTTTGGGTCTTGCCTGAATCGCTATCTTTAAACGAATCGCTATCGTATGTGTCATATAAGGCAATGGGCACTCCCTGAAGGCCTGAGTATCAGCGGCCGCAGCACATCATCCACATATCGTTGGGCCGTCACAGAATATGAACTAGAGGTGACCTGGAATCGTATGCAATGGTGCTCCGAACAATGAGTCCGCGTTGTCACTCGGTGGGGTGTTCCACAATTGGTGCAGGATTGGACTTGTCTTCACGTTGAAGTTACACTCGTACGCAGCGACTATTTCTGAAGAAATAGAAGCGTGACTCATTTGAGAAGACGATCATGTGCCACTCTGCAGTCTTTATCGCTCTAATTCTACACCATTTCAGAAGTTGGCGACTATGCTGTAGGGCTAATGGCAGTTTTCCTAACAGATGCTATGAGCTTAGGTCACTTGCAAACAATCGACAGCAAATGATTCTACTCGATATGGAGCATCCAGGGTGTCTAGTGCACACTGCAGAATTTCTGTAGATGTGTTTTGCGGAGCCGCCACCGTCTCCCGTCGGACGCGTCGATCCACGCATGCCGACGTCACTGTGGCTGTAGCGCTATACAATTCTCACTGTGGTTGTAGTGCTCGACAATTCCAACCATCTTCACCATTGGAGAGCTGGGTGAGATTTGCCGTGAGGACAAACCCGGTCTTGTCAGTCCGATCACCATGTCTTTCATAAACTCGTCTGTCTGCTGGAATTGACTCCATCGACGATGACCTGTCATTCTCTGCAATGCTCAGGCGTACCTTTACGACAAGAAGCTTTGAACGAGTATTTTCCAAGCAGCAATAACGGCAGGAATCCCTCTATGCAGGTTTTTCCTCTTATATCTTATCAAACGTGGATAGGAGAGCTGGGCATTTCACGCATTTACATAACTTGGTAAGATGCGTCTCCAGAAATGTGCATTATTTTCTGGCCACTCCTTCCTAGTGTTGCAATTTAAATGTCGGGCAGTGTATGTTTTTATGAATGACTTGAGTTCAAACATTGAGAAAAGTTCTTTTTCGAACACTTGTAATTAATAATTACACGTGAATACCATCTTTTTTTGAAGCTTTCTACTGCCGTAAATAGTTGTAGAAATCATAAGTGAATATTTTTTTTAAATTTTAATAAATATTTGATTAAAAGAATTTCAAAATTTTCTCAATCATCTGAAAGTTTTCTTGCTAGCTTTCAAAACTCCCGTGGTGACAAACCATCTTTAGAACATGATTAAAAAGCAATGCACTATGATTCATACACTATGTGATGAAGAGAATTTCGACAGAAGTTATAAACTATTTTTTTGATTCAATGGTTAAAATTGTTAGTTTATTAATTCGAGAGCTATTGTGACAAAACTGCTACAGCAAATTAGCCATGAAGTGAAATATCGTCATAATACCTTATTTTTCATACTGATTGATACCACCGACTATAAAGGTAAAATATTTACGACAGAAAACTTAAAAAATGATCTTTTAACTATGTTGTCCATTGAAAAATTTGTAACTGTTCAGATAAACAGACAGCAATATTTCAAAAACAAGGTTAATGAAGATTTCAACTAAGCTGATTCCTATATAGTCCTAGAGAGAGATAATATTATCTTTCTCATTGTTGACATAAATTAGGAATCAGTATGAAATGATACTATTTCTTTTAAATACATCGATTTCATAGTGGAAAGACAATTGGCAGAACTTCAAACTCAACATTTCAAATGAATCAATACAAAATAAATTAAATAAAGTTAAAAAAAAATTAACTTTTGATATTTCCGATAGAAGAGTACTTATAGCATTGAAAATAATTTAATGATTTATCGCATATTTTCAAAGGTCTATTCCCTCGAACTTTTGAGCAAAGGTTGCTTAGTGAGGAAAAGCGTCGCTCTCAAGATCGGAGGTAGTGAGTTCGATACATAACCAAGGTGAAAACCAAAGGGGTTGAGATTTTTTAATATTTTAATTTACATTCGTTTACATTAACTTTTTCACAATGTAGAAGAAAAACGCTTTTTTCTACATTGTGTAAATTGGAAGGCTCTTTGAACGAGAAGTTTTTTTCTTAGAAAAATAAATTAAGCTGCAGTATCTTATGAAATCTGTTTAGAATAGTTTGCATACATTTAGCTCGTTCCAACAGTTTTAATACTTGCAGAAATTGAATTTTTTTTCTAATATATGTTATGTTAAATATTTTCATCATATTCTCTAAAACTATTAAAACCTTCTTTTTCTTATATGATACATGTAGATGTTGGTGCCTATTTTATAAATTGCATAGAAGAACGGTAAATATAAACGCTTATTTAAGTAAGTCTTCATCAATAATTCATTTCCACCTGATAGGCGAAGGTTTTTAATGATAAACATTTTGTACTATATATAAAAGTTCCACACTATTTATAGCTTTTATAAAATTTTGTGTTCCATGATATAAATTTCAAAATTTTAAAGTTTATATATATATATATATATATATATATATATATATATATATATATATATATATATATATATAACAAATGTTTATTTACATTTAAATGATTTCACATTTTAAGATGATGAAACAATTCAATGGTGAACAATTACACATTGAAATTTGAAATTAGTAGTTCGAGAAATCAACTCTCGCGACGATGCATTCTTCTATATGCCTAGATATGGAATAATAAAGATTCCTAAATCCATTGTGCTATATATTCTACAAGACACATCATTTGTTGCCCCAAGTCTACTCTTGACTGTCGAATCTGATAGTTTAATAATGTTCTGGATATTTTCGACAGGTGATAGGTCTTGGGGTCTTGCTGGGGAAGGTTTAGTAACCAAACGGAATCAATCGATAGATATGTGCGAAATATGGGTCTGTATCAGACATTTTGTTGAAAACTGAAGATAAGATGATTTGTCGTGACAGTTTGGTAAAGGATTTGCTATGAAATTCAGGTACCACTGGCCGCAAGATGAATCAACATGTCGCGTTTCATTTTTAAAATTGAACGTAGAAGGATTAGAGGCGACCTGCTGTTCCAGGAGATAGTGACTCACAATACAGCAATGGCTGTATGCCACTAAAAGGCCAATGGAGACTGCTGGCCCTCCCTACACAAATATGATGGTAATCTGATGCAAGAGATAAGTGAGATTTACCGCTGAACATTATGCGCTGGCAGTCTGCTGTCAACCATAATGGCTACATCACAGTAGATGATGGCAATTTAGTAGGGTTAAAGGCAGAAGTGAAATTTACTTCTTTGCAGTTAAGTACATTGAAGTGGTGTGAGGATCCAAGGATCTTAGAATCTGTGGGTGTTTCCACAGGATATACTAGATGGAAGAGGCTACAGCATATTCGATTACTCAAACGAAGATGATATAGGACAACATTCGAAGTGGACACAAAATCATTTGATCTTACCACGCATTTGGAATTTGTGCTCTTTCCTGAAGCACAGGCGTGCTTATATAATGCAAGAAACCATCTGTTGCTGATCAGATTGTCCATCCAGCTGGCCGCATTCCGACAGACCATCACGTTCGAAGTCTCCAATTAATTATAAGATACTTGACAACGATGTAAAAATTCTCTGTTTAAAAATTAATTTAAAATGATAAGTTTAAAAATTATACACATTTAACTTCTGCTTTTTAATTATCTGCTTGTTTTTTAAGAAAATAATTTCATTTTTTTATAATAGTATAAAAAATAATATTTAGGCATTTTTCTCTACAAATCTTTTTATTTTATTGTAATATTTAGTTTTCTTTCATAATTACACTGAAGATTGAATTAATATTTCAGATAATTTCTATATAAAATATCTATAGTATTTAATTATCCATAGTGTAATATCAAATGGTGTTAATTTTTGTGCACTGTTTTTTTTACATTGTAATTTTTAAACACATTACTAACTTATTTTTTATATATTTTTTATTTGAATACAAGAAAACAATCATCAGAAATCATATCCCAATAAATTTAATTTAAATTTAGAAATTTTTTTTAGATTATTCATAATAAATTTTCATTTATACTTTTGCATTTTAATTAAATAAATGAAAAGTATCTGGAAAAAAAAATTTTTTTCATATTATCGAGGTACATTTTGAGACAAAAATGATAACTTTGCTACTATCATATTTTAATTTGATGCACATGAATAAGTACTTATGCATAAAAAACTATTAAGCCATGGTATTATCAAATTGTTGTCAGCACTCATGAGTGTACATTTGATAATTCACAAGATATTAAATTTTAAGTTACATATATAAATTTCTTAGAGCTTCAAAATACATAATATTGATATTTTTAAAAAAATTGTGTGGTATTTATAAATCAATATCTTAATTCATAACTGAATTTAATACAAAAGTTCTCTAAATGAACATACATACTGTTTTAAAATTCATTATACTAGTAATTTCTTAATAATTGACAAAAAATGCCAAAATAAATAATATTTAACAAATGAAATATCAAAAAATCAATCAAATTTAAATATTGTTTAAAAAAATGAGGTTGAATTTTATTTTATCATCTTTTATGTGAATTTGATATTTAAAATCAAACTTTTATGTCTACAATCTGTTATGTTTTTAACATAACAGGTTGTAGACATAGAAATTACAATAATTTTCATAACATAATCATGTACATGAAATTTTTCATTTTTGCCTCTGATATTAATGTTTATCAAGAGAGACTACCTTTAAATTTGAAATTGGAAAGAATTATATTTATATAGCTTCACAAAAAATATGTATTAAGAAAAAAAAAGGCAATAATTACACCTTAATCAAAATTCTTAAGAATTTTGAAATTATATTATTCATTTTTACTACAAGTTTTATTTCAATTGTAAGTGATTGGTACAAATATTATTAAAAGGCACTATATATATTTTTTGTATTTATAAATTTATTGTAATTTAAAAATTTGTAAAAAATTTTTGCTTAAGAGACATAAATATATACATATTAACAATTATGGAAAAAATTATAAACTTGTTGAGCACAGCTTGGACCAATTACTTTTCCTAACTCTTCCTCACTGGCATTGCAAATGCCTAACAAACCTGCAAAAAGAAAGGCATATTTATGGAATTTTAAGTTAAAGAACGATGTTCTCTAAGAAACCACCAATAGGAACTACTATGGATATTAGGGTAAAATAAAATAAATAAAAAAATTATTGATTTAAGTTTAAAAATTATATTTAAAGAATAACAAAACATTTCTACTAATGCTTCACAATTAAAAATATGAAGTTAAAAAACAATCTAACCGCTGTAAGTTTGCATTTTTATAATCAGTTTCATGTTTATGAATCTTACCATACTAATATATGGTAAGATTCATAAGTATGAAACTAGTTATAAAAAAGTAACATTGCACATTGCATTATGGTGCACAAAATCCATAGTAATTAAAGTTTGTGTCAGCAGTATTTTATACAACTGAAATTATGTCACTTCAATCAGTCAATAATCTAACTCAAAATATTTAATAAAGAAAGGAAGAAACTCTTTAAAGCTTGGCACAAAGAAACATAAAATCACACAGCTAACCCAATTATTAATATTCAATATATATAAAACCTAATTATATTGCAACCCTAACATAATTCAATATAATTTTATTCTATCCTGAACCTGTCCTCCGCATCTCTGCCATAAATCGACGAGCAGCCCAATAAAAAGATAAACAAGAATAAAAAGAAGAATAAAGTCCTTTAGTAGCCTCAAAAGAGTTGTCAGTCATAAACTTTAAAACTTGAGGGCAGTTCTTGAGGGGAGCAGAATCTATAACATCATGATTGCACAATGGAAAACGAACAGAGTCCATTACACCTATTTGATGCAGATGTCTTTGTAGATAGTCATGTCCAGTTGCCCCCAGAAACTAGCGACACCAACAGCTCATGATAAGGAGCCACGGATTCAATTGTTCCCATCAAGTACAGTTTTACATTGCCTGTCCATAACTGCATCAGCATAAAGGGAAACTCTGTCATACTTTATTTTACTAAGAATTACACTTTTGATGTTATGCAAAATTCAAAGGGGGATTTGGCTGGATCATAAGGGAACCAGCTTTCGCATGTCTGTCATCCTGCTCATTTCCAAAAGTATCGCAGTGGTTCGGGATCCAATGAAGAGCAACATGATGCTTGATTTCAATGAGTTCGTGTAATTACATTCTGCAAGAGTGAATTAGTGCATTATTATTATAATTTAGATTAGCAAGCAAAAGAATAACAGCCTGTGAATCAACAAGGAAAACAATTTTTTGATCATGGATGCTTCTTAATTTGTCAATTGCATGAGCTATAGCAGCAAACTCGCCTCGAAATTATAACAGTATTTCCCCACAGGGCAGCTTATACTAAAATCTTTTGCATACACTCTAGCACCAGCATTTTTTATAGCATTCTTTGTAGAACCATCTGTGAAAATATGGTGCCAATCTTCAGAAGGGTATCTGCTATGAATTGTAGCCAGAGCAGCACTTTTCAACTCATTCGGTAGTGTGTCCTGTTTTTTTAACTCCTCATACGAGATCTAGATGTACTTCTAACCTATCTAGATCCACAACAGGATTCCATTCCCTGAAAAAACATGGCGATCTGGGGTAGGGATATCATAAGTGTCATAGAGATCATTTATAATTGGAAAAAAATGATCTAGGGGTCTCTCTCAACCAATGGGCTGTAATTTTGTAGAAAATTTCTCTTTCTTCTTAAGATTCTTTCAACAAGAATTACAGCATTTCCATTACATCACCCAAGGGTTCCAATTTAGTCTGCAGCTCCATAGCAACTATAGGAGTTGATTTAGCTCCTCCAGTGATTAGACACAACATGAAGTTCTAGAAAACATCGAGTTTGTGTCTAATTCAATATAAATAGGAAACTACAAAATTTAAAATGCATATTTATGGAATAACTAATCAATATCTTAACTCATAACTGGATCCAATACAAAAGCTCTATAGATGAACATAGATACTGTTTTAAAGTTCATTACACAAATTTCAAAAATAATTATTTTCCTTAATTAAATTAATGACAAAATAAATGCAACATAACTAATCTGCAATAAAAAACTTATATAAATAATTTAAATTCTGAATACTGATATTTAAATATTGTTCAGCAGTGAATCTAGTTTCAGAGTAACTTTTTCAGCTGAGAAAGTTTGCAAACATTCTTTAAAGATGTACTATCCAACTTGGGACTTTGAAGAAATATTACAGATAAGCAAAAAAATAATACATTGGGAATTGACTATACTAATAAAATTATTTAATCTTAACAATTTTTGATTTGTTCAGTAAACAGTTTTGTTAAATATTTAAAAGAAAGATGATGCAATTATAAATTCAGATGGCATATAGTAACTGTAAACTTAATGTACATAAATATTCCTATATTTTAAAAATGAACCTATTTGAAAATGGAAAAGCAAAGTCAAATGAAATATTTTGATGAACTTTAATCTCATTTGAAAGAAAAAATTTTTAAAATTGATTTTTAAAATTTTTCTGACAAACAATATAAAGAATAACATTATTGAAGAACACTTGCTGTTTAATACAGTTATAGTTATTTTCACTGAATTTGTTTTAAACTTATGAAGACACAATATTACTTTATAATAATTATAAAAAATAAATAAAAAATAATAAAATAAAAAAGTGAAACATAATTTATAAAGATTGTTTTTAAATTATTCAGAAATTTTTTTATATATTGTATTATTACTATTTAACAGAAACACATACTTTTAATAATATTTACCACATTTCTACTATTTGTTCAAAACCATCAATTGTTTAGTAAAATTGAATTTTAAAAATCCTTAATACAAATTTAAAGAATATAATAAAGAATATTTCATTTTGAAAAAATTTATTCTTTGTTTTATGTACTTTTAAAACTTCATATTTATTAATTTATTTAAATAATTTAATTTAGTGTATTGAACGTTTTATTGTAATCAGATACATTTGTGATTTGAAATTTCACTGCTTGGAAAACAAATAACTAGCCAGAAAGCGAACATAATTATTTGTTGAAATATAATAATGCAGTAACAAATAAAGAAGAAAAGTATTTCAAACTGATATTTTAAATGAATAAAATACTTATTTAGAATTAATAAAATTCTCTATTTTTTCTTTTAAAATACTGTTTTATTATCCATTAAAAATACCATATGAATACACGACAGTAATATTTACAAAATTCTGGGATAGCAGATTAATAACAATGAAATTATGATAAAAAATGTAGATATATCATAATAGAAAAACATCAATAAAAATAATGTCAATGTAATACATAAAATTTATCAACCTTTTTCTTCCATTACAATTCAAGGTCAAAATGACATCAAATAAGATTTTTGTTTATGTGTGAAAATCAACATTTCTTTAAAGGAAGATATTGAGAATATTTTGGCAATATTTCTGAAGCACTATAAAACATAAGACCAAGGTTAATACATTGTGTAGTATACATTTACTTGTATAGTGTATCAATATCAAAAGCATTGTTGCTTAATTTGGATAAAATTAAAGGTATTGAATATATTATTTAAAATACATAAAAAATATTCGCCATATATAAATTTAAGGATTTAATATGATTTAGTAAGTACTAAACTAGAAAAATTTACTTTTATTATAAAAAATTCTTAGCCAATAAACTATCTTAACTTTTATTTTTGTCATTAATGAGTTTAAAAGGCTGTTTTTTCAATAAAAAATTAAAAGTTTAATTATTTCACCACAAATAATTAAACATGTTTTTAATTTACATGTAAATAATAAATTATTATATATAGATTAAAATCTTGTAAATAATAAACTATTTTTGTTTATATATATTTACATACAATAAATTATTTACATGTAAACAAAATATTTGTTCTTATAAAGCATATTTTTCAAATCAAAAATATTTAAACACATACAAAACAAATTTTCTTATATTGTTTTTACATGCACTTTGGAGTTATGTATGTGATAAAATATAAATTTCTATTTTTTTTATTCTGAACAAATATGCAGAATTAAAAAACAATGGGATGTTTTAACATTTTTATTACAATTTATTAAGAGTTATTTTTTATTAACTAAATAGTTCCATTTTCTCTCAATATGAATTGATGGTACAATGGTGGAATACATGACATTTTAAACAGAGTATTTGAAGTATTTTTAATGTAATAAATTAGATTTTTTAGCACACTTTCTAAATGTTTAAATTTATCATAAGTCCACAGATAAAAAAACCATTGGTTAAAAATATAGACTTAATAAATGTAAAAAGAAAAATATTATATAGTAAATAATTAAAAAGATATTTACTTTTAAATTTCAAAAGCAAAGCTTGAGCTTTTGTTTCTCCCAAAGAGGGAACAGTTAAAAGAGTTTTTAAGAGAAAAGTCTCAAGAGGAGGAACACGTCCTTTCATTTTAAATACATTTTTATCTTCACTACCCATCCTTACCTAAAATAAAAATTCTTTTTTAAAAAAGATAGTTGGTTAAATATTTAAGTCATGAATTACTCGAAATGGTGACAGTGCTTTCAAACAATTAAAAGCATCAGTATTATAAAAATAATTTTAGAATAATTTATTACATTAATAAATAAAACAGTACTTAAATAATATAAAAGCAAGACAGTTATTTTATTTACTTTATTTTATTTAAATATTTAACTCAAATAGAATTTATATTTTTTGCTGAAACCTCTCAAAAATTGAAAAAATGGCAATTACTAAATGGTTTTGTTTTACATTTTAAAATTATTTTAGGAGGAAAATGACTTGAATAAAGAGGGCATTTCTTTATAATGTATCTTTTTAACCATTAAAAGGATATACATGGATTCTAAGTCATAAATGTGTATATAAAAATAAATATAAAATGAGCAAATAAAAAATAAATTTTGAAACAAAAAACCTGAAACGAGCACTATATTAAAACATTTGAATCATTTAAAATGTGAATTAAACTTTAAAATTATTTTGTTTCTTGCAATTATTTTTAATTATAAAATGGCATTCTTTGTATTATAATTCAAAATTCTCAAAATCAGAAGCAGAGAGAAAGCAATGCATGACTTTTAAACCAATATAAAAATTATTATTATAATTAATATGTTATTAATTAATATAATTATTATTATTAATTAATATAAAACATAAATATTATTATTATTCAAACTAAGTTTACATGAAATTAATAATTTAAAATATATACAGTGAAATTTTTTGAGGGAAATAAAAGTTAAGGTTGATTTTATCAAAATTACAAAATTACATTTTTCCTTTGAAGAGTAGTAACATGAATATAAATTAAATTGAATATATATGAACACCTATGTAATGTACACATAGCAGTCACTTGTGCCAATGAAATTAAAAAGTATGTCTGCACTAGATATGGCTAATTTCAAATTCAATATCAGTATTAAACTTTTTTAGTTAAATTTAGTTAGACATTTTAAACAAGTTTTCTAGAACATTTTTAAATATACACGTCCATCTTAGTTATAAGCCATAATATTAGTAAATTACATTGCAATTAAAAAATGACTACAAGAAAAAGCATTCATTTAAGTGAAGGCCTATAAAAATAAATTTTAGAATGAAATTTACTTTTTACATCCACTGGTAAATAAGTAATTAGTTTTGTTAAAGGTCAATAAATAGTTGAGATTTCTTAATAAAATACATATTTTATATTTTCAGAGTTAAGAAATTAAATTTTTTAAGTTATTTTTAAACTTAGTAGACAAAATAATTTACCTTTATCATTACATTGCTATTTAAATGTATATAGACATTTAAAATTGTTGATGATACATTTCCTTAGTAAAATTTCTATAACTTTAAATTGTGGTGCAGTTAATTTTTTCACACATATGCCATGTAATGGTACTAAATTTTAATTTCAATCAGAAAAATCCCTAAATTATAAGTGAAAAATTTATACAATTACAATAAAAACAAAAATAATTAAAATAGAGTATATGTCAATTTTAATCATGACTCAAATGAATACTTTCATTAAATTATATTTTCCAACCTTTTTTATAACTTAAGTAGTATAATTATGAATTAAATAATATAATTATATATGAATTCATATAATATAATTTATTGTATCATTTAATACATAATTATAAAATAATTTTTATAATATTTTATTGCAAAACTGTAAAAAGCTAAAAAATTTCTTGAAGTGAAGATTTAAGTCTATAAAATACTTCAATAAATTAAATAACATACTGACTTTCAACAAATCTCTAACAGTTAAATTATTATTTTTGAATACATAATAATAAATATTCTTTAAAATAATTTTACCATCAAAAGAACGAATAAAACTTTCATTAGTAAATGCCAAATGGCAATTACTGAAAATTTCTGTCTCTGAATGTATTTTGCAAAACTAAAAAAAAAAAAAAAGATTTTAAATAAATATTTTATTTTTTATCCTTGCAGGAAATGCCAGCTTTCATAAAAATTTATTTACATGGAACCATTTGCAATGTTTATGAACATATCTTAAAGCTTTTATTATTTTATTTTTTAAGAACAAAAGGACTAATTAATCTTGAAGTTTTACAAAAATTACAAATAAATTTTGAACAACACAAAATTAAATATTTGACTAGGTTTAAAAAAGTTATCCTTTTAAAATAGAATTTTTGAATTTTATGCATAATTTCATATTGTGAAAAATAATATAGAAAATATAAAATAAAGAAAAATGATTGTTAATTATATTTCTTATGGTAATTATTTACATTAAAAAGTGAACAAATAAACTTATTTGTAAAAGTCAAACATGAAGATCAAAAGATAAATAAAGAATGAAAATACCATAATTTCTCACAAAAATTAAAAAAGTAAATGTACACACTAAGTATTAAATGTGTTTAAAGGTAAAATTTGATAAAGATGCGTATGATGAACTAGAGATTTAGGTTATGCTGATTTATCAAAATTTGTGTCAAGATTATATCAAGTTTTGTGAACTTTAGCTTCAATTGCGAAGAATAATATTTTGAAAATTTCACATACAAATGATAAACAGTTTGACAGGGAAAATTCCTTTTTATTAACAAAATTAAATTATTTTTTATAATTTTTGATTATCATATTAAATAAAATTATTTATAAGTAATAAGACAGCTTTTCTTCAATCAATTTAATCTTTGTAGTTGCAACATTCTTTTTAAAATAATGAATATGAGCATTCATGAACACAAATATGTTTTCAACATTTCTAGTCTATAATTTATTTTTCAGTTAATTTTTCATTTCATACATTTTTCTTAATGGCTAAGCCATATATCATGAGATATAATTCTGCCACTATCAAGTTCACAACAAAGCCACTTTCAACTTAACTTAGTGTGGCAGTTATGTTGAAGTGGCTTTTCAACAAAGCCACTTTCAACTTAACTCAGTGTGGGAGTTATGTTGAAGTGGCTTTTCTTCTGAAGATCAAAACAATTTATTCTCAGAAGATTGATCAAAATTGATTAAATAAATGACCTTCCAAATTAATATTTATCAAAATAACCTTTACAAAAATTCTATATATACATTAATGCAATCTAATTCTAATTGGAAAGAATACAGAATAATAAGATTACATACCATAGCAACCAGGGCATGAACACAATCATCGAATCCAGTTACTGGAATGATGCCTAAGCCTAATTCTAAGACTGCAAACTTTTGCAAAGAATTAAAGTATTGTCCACTGATTGTAGTTCGTTCAACTATGACACAACTTTTCTCAAAATTTGCCTGCAATGTATTTAAACATATGTACGAGAATCAGGTAAATGATTTAAATATAGAAAAAGTCACTGTAAAATTCATGATAATTAGAATAACTAACGAGTTTTACTGCAAATGTATGTTTGACATCATGACATTGAACAGTTAAATACTAACAAATAGCAAATTAATAGATTCCTTCATTTTATAAGAAATTTCACACACAAGCAGTTAAAAATCTCTTGAATATTTTTTGAAGTAAAATACATAAGTTATAAGTGCACACTCAGAGAATTTATGATAACTGTACCTATGTATTCTTATATTACATTTATTAGTGATTTTTATAAATATATGCTACTTAAATGAATTCAATTGTTAAAGTTGTAACTTACAATAAGCAAGAAGTGTTAATTTATTGAATTTAGTATAAATAATATTTAAAAAGTAGAGTTTGAATTTTGCACTTATAGTTACTGTTAGGCAACAAAATATTAAATAGCTTAACTTATGAATAAGTTTATTTATTCCATTTGTGTAAATTATCAGTATTGTGTAAGTTATGCATATCATCATGTTTATTTCATTTGTGTAAGTTATCAATCAACAAGTGAGAAGAGAAAAACATCTGCACAAAATTTATAAAATAGATTCTTAAGAAAGTTCTAAATAATCTGAACATTATAAATGAAAAAGTTCTCAAGATACTAAATATTAATACACTGGTTTATTTTTACTCATGAAAAAAATTTAATAAATGAAACATCTCTGAAGATTTGTGAAAAACTTTGAAAGGATTAATAAGTAAATAACAATACTTAAAAGTATATCTGCATTTATCGAATTTTTCCGACTTTCATTTTTTAATCATAGTTTTTATTTTAATTATTGTAATTTATAAAATACTAATACTTTTTAATTTTATTATTAAATTACGCTTGCTATCGTCTTTCAGGCATGAGGTGTCTTGCAGTTCAGTTCAATATTCAAGTAACAACGGGAAATCGAGAGAGAGAGGGATCGAAAGTCATCATTGGAACAGACATTAGAATATATATATGTATATAACTTTATACTTAGCATAATCTAATTAAATTACCATGATTTTCTTTATAAAACATGGATTTAAGTGTTCAGTTAAACAAGAAAAAATATTACAAAGTATATTCAAATTAAACTTTAATCCAAAGAGTAATTCAAGAAATAAGAATAAACCTTTTTGTTTCCAGATGTTAAAAAATATTAAAGAATTTCATTTTAACAATGAAACAAAATTATTTAATATATATCTAAAAACAAAAAAGTTTTTATTTTAACTTTGAAATATAACTATGCAAAAATTAGATTTTTTTTTATAGAAATATATGAATAAAATAAAACTTTAATAAAAATGACATTAAAATTATTAAGATTGAAATAGCAGCACACAAATTAAATGTGCATGAAATATTTAAGTTTAAAAGATTTTTTAATTTAAAAGTTGATTAAAATAAATTAAATTAGTTGATTTAAAAATATATTAAAACAAATGTACATTTTTTAATTTAGCAAGATTTCTTCTGTAATTAGTTCCAGCAACTAAATCAGCTTCAGTCACAAATATCACAGCAAAATCAGTGGCAGGATAAAAATCAACAAAATCCATGGAATCAACTATTACAGTTTGTAATCGTCCTAAAAATATAAAACTGGTTTGTAATATATACAACACACATTTTGAACAAAAAAGAAAAAACAATTAAAATAATTAATGAAATATGTTTAAAATTCAAATAACTGTCAAATTTTTAAATAAGAAAAAAAAATTAATCAAAAATTATTTGAAATTGCAAGGCAATGAATAAACAGTAATCTAAGTTAATAAATTTCATCAATTAAAAAGGGCTCATTTAAAAAAAGAAACATGAAGATGATTGAATTATCTTGAGATATATTAGAATTATGGATTGTTTTTTATAGGTGTGATACAAGTTGAAAGTTGAAAATAGTGCACAGGCCATTGTTATAAATTTATAACTACGGCCTGAACATAAAGAAATTTTAAAGAAAATATTAAAAACTAATATTTAATATTTTCTTTATGTAATTAATATTTATATTTATTTTAAGATAAAAATGAAATTGCTCAAAATATCAATTAACAGAACATTAAGGGCAATATATTTGAAGTATAGAGAAATATTTTATTTCTCTGAATAAACTTAAGATTTAACTTCAATATTTGTATTACCTACTTTCAAAGCAGTATTTAACTGTTTTAGTTAATTATCACATTAACTTCAATTAATTACTCATTTAATTGTAGTTAAAGAATAACTATTACTTGGATACCAAATACTTAGTTTCAAATCTCTATACTCACATACATAAAATTTATAGGGTACTTTTCCACTAAACCACCTTTTTTGATCCTAAAGGAATTGTATGTTTTTTATGAAGAAATGAAAATATAATGTAGATATGAGGATTTTATTGATCCAAATATATTATTTTAAATTTAATATATACTAAAACAAGTTTTTATACCAAAATTTATTGAAGTGTAATAAATAATAATAAACAAGATAAATGCTAGACAAAGCTAAAGCTAGTTGGTGCAAAAGATTGCTTGATAATTTTATCGGTTAAAAGTAGCATTATGGTCACAAACCCTCAAGGGCAAAAAATAGCAGAATACAAATAAATTTAATTTTGTTTCATAGAAAAAAGTACAATTACATTATATTTATGCCATCGATCACCGATGTGACAGCTAAGCAGTTTCCACCAGAAATAAACATTAGCGTTTAAATAAGTAAAAATCGTTTATTTTATAAAATGTAAATAAATGTTTGTATCATTTTTTAGTAGTTTCTGAAAATGTAAATATTTTTAAACAAAAGATGATACAAATGGAAAATTTATGACAATTTTCAATTTTCTTTCCCATTGCAACGATTATCAAAAGTCGGGGTATAATGGAAAAGTACAATTGATAGAAATATATATACACATAAAACAAATAAGGCAGACAGAGTTAAGGCATCTGGGGGTGACAGGTAAAGTATTGGGGGTCTTCTGCTAGGTTATGTTTTTAAATTACAAAGACTCTCACCAAATAGATAAAGCCCGACTCTGGACTAGGTACAAGAAAATATGCGGTGCACACACAATAAGAAAAGATGAGAATAAATGACTAAAAATGTAATGAAAACAGTTTACTAAATTTTTGTAATTATTTATATTTTAATAATTATATTATTTTATTAAATGTTGAGCACTCTGATAAAGAAATTAATTTCAGTATTAATATAACAGTTAAATTAATACTGAAATTTATATTATATATACGAAATTTATATGAAAACAAACAGTTAGATTTTATTTGATAGTTTCAAATTATACAATAAAGATTACACAGATTTTAAATGAAGAAATTATGAAATTAAGAAAATAAAAAATAATTTTTACCACAGTTATTCAAATTAAATTATTATTCACACACACATCACAGAATACTTATAAAATAATAAAAAAAACTTTTCAAATGTTTCTAAGTTCAAATCTATTTTTTCTTCTAGGTATTTTATAGATCGGAAGGGCCATAGTCTGCTGCATAATCTCTTTCAAGTCTTCTTCTAGTACATTATTTTCAAACATTTTAAGTCATTCAATACATCATCCAGCCACCTTTTTTGGTCTTCCTCTTGGTCTATTACACATTTGATTCCAGTATAAGAATTTTGCCACACAATCATCCGTTTGTCTCGAGAAATGGTGAAGCCAAGATAAACATATTGTGTCTTAATAAATTTCACCATATCTTTGCATTTAATGACTACTTCTATATCCATATTAGTTCTTACTAACCAAAGATTACTAATTTTCTGAATTGGTTCATATATCTTTCTCAAAATTTTATGTTCAAATATTCTTAAGTTATTAATATCTTTTAATATCAAGGTCCAAGTCTTACAACTATTTGTCACCACAGAACAGATAATTGTTTTGTATATCTTTTCTTGAAAACTTAAACAAAATGGGAAAGTTAAAAAAATTAAAAATAGTTAATTTTAAAGATAAACAAGGTAACTGAAATAAATGAATAGATTGCTGGTACTTTTTAGCGTTATAAATTTAATCTTTGTGATTATAGGTTAGCTTTCAGCCCAAAGCCAGAGAATATTTACAAATGATCATAAAAAATGACATCCATGAAAATGATGGCATTTTTTTGCAACTGAGACAAGATTAAAATATCAACTAATACGGAGAATTTGGAGGAAAATTTAAAACATAAAAAATAACCAAAATATATACAATTTTTGCATCTATGATAAAAAATACCAGTAAAAACTTAGCTGAATGCATCATAAAAATTGTAACCATATATGAAAAAGCTATTTTAACAATAAATTTGGCAACAAATTGGGTAACAATAAAAGAAAAGCTCAAAAACTGTTTTATTTAAAATAAAATGTATTTATTATAGATTTTATATGTAGCTTTAAATTTACAGTTCAGAATATTATATACTAAAATTATTCTCAGGAAATAATTGATGCTTCCAAAAATCTTGTGAATGCATAGCATTATTAAAATATTTAAAGCAAAAAAGTAATATAAGAGTAAGATATTGCAAGTATTTCAATCAGACACTGAATTTCTTTTTATAAAAATATAAAATAAAACATTCTTCTTCTTCTTCTTAAGGTTGGGTTTGTATATCATTGGCACCTCTGCTTTAATCAGCATTTTGTACTATAAACTCCAAATCCAATGTTTCCTAGTTCCAGTTGCTAGGGTCACCCACTTTATTAATAAAGTCTGATAACCCTTTAATGGAGTCTAGGTGTAACTCTCTAGTATGGATAATGCCTAAAGAAGAGCCTTGCATTCGTAAATGATATGCTTGGCCGTTTCTTCTTGTGTATGACATTTCCTGCAGATAGGGTCTTACTGAAACAGTCCCATTTTATGGAGGTGTTTTCTGAAATAGTAGTGCCCAGTTATGAAGCCTACGATTAAATGTATCTTCTGCCTAGAGCATCTAAGAATTTCAGAGGGAATCCTCGCTGATGATCCACAGATCATACTTTTAGCATGGGTTTGACCAGGAGTGTTAAGCCAAGTTTCATACACCTTCCGTCTTTCCCATCTAAGAACATTGGTTTTTGCGGTCTTCAAATTGATCCTACAAAAGGTTCTGCACCAATGGGAACAAAAGACGATCCTTGTTTAGCAAGCTCCTTAGCCCTTTCATTACCTTCGATACCTTTGTGCCCTGGCACCCATACAAGGATTACCTTGTTTCTAGTTGCCAGTTAAATAAAACATTAATTATTTAAATTTCTCTTTAATTCAGATAAATACTTGCAAATAAAAAATAAAAATATTAAGCTCTGTTTACTTCAAGGCTAGAAATTTTAATTTTTACATTACTTTTGTTTTTTTTGTAAAAGAATACTAAAAAACTTCTAGCATTAAGTCAATTTTATTTCAATTACAAAATTAACAAAGTCATAAATAACAAAAAATCAAAATATTAAGATTTTATTTGGCGAACATAAATTTAACGACGCCACATTAACCTTTTTTCTAACATGTATTTTAACTTAAGAACTTTTCTATTTCTAAAAGTTTAATCATCAATTTAATTATAAAATTTAGCTGCACAGCGTAAGCAGTTTGACTGATTTTTATACTTTAATAAATTACAAGAAAATATTTAATGTAATCACATAACTTAATAATTTACATAACTTAATAATCACATAACTTAATTAATTTACAAATAAAAAAATCTTACTATTTAGAAATTTTAACAAATCACTGTTCTTCCATTTATCATTAACAAAAATATGCCCAGAAGGAATTTGTGGACGATATACGCTTTCTGCCATTAGAACAAAAAATTTGTTAACTTATAATACAATAGTTTACGTATATGTTACACGAAATAACTAAAATTCTGAAAAGTTTTCAAAAATTATTTTTTATAATCAACACGTTCTGAATAATTCCTAAAAGTAAGCAACTAATTAATTTAAACCATAAATTTCAGAACTCAAACTGAGACTTTAGATACATTACAATTATCTGTTTCTGTTTCATGAATTTAATTTAGCGCTTAAACTCTTTATGAATGTTGTGCTTATGTCAGCTTCCCTGATTATACTCTCTTTAATAACATTGAAAAATGTACTCTAAAAAAATCACAAAGAAAACTTTATATGTCATCTTAAAATATCATTTATATTATGTAAGTTCATATCATGCATGTTATAGTTGTAATCATTTTGATTTCATATCAAGTGTTATAAATAGAAATCTCTAAAGAAAGGCATGAAATTTGATAGATATCGTACTTTTCTAGTCATGACTATTATGGTTGTTTATTTCTTGGGTTTCGATGCTAAGAAACATGAAGAATACATGTTTAGTTGAAATGAAATTAAACCTAAATAAAAAAATAATTATTAAAACCCAGTTTTCTAGATATTCAAAAGATGAGGAATTGAATATCAATTCAGATAATAAATATTCAATGTTAATTTTTAAATTTAACTACTGCGCAAACTGTGATTTTTAATCTATATTTTTGTTTTTCTCCATTCCGTTTTTGAATAGGAACACTAGATTGTAGTATTCTAAAAATTATTAGAAAGAAAAATTTTACTTATTTCTAGAAATTTCTTAATAATAATAATTTTAAACAACATTTAGCTGCATAAATGGCTGTTGCTGTCAAATATACTTGTATTCATTTGTAGGAATTGTAGTTCATTTGAGTATTTTAAAAGGTGTTCGTAACTTTCTTAAGCTCTTGTTTTACTATTACGATTTGGTATTTTAAATATAATATGAATAACAATTTTATAAAGATAATTAAAATGTAAAACGGAATACACTTAAATTACAAAATGCATAAGAGATGCATTGGTTTATTCAAACTTAATTATATTGTTTAAGAAACAAGAAAGTTACCATCGATTATACATGTTGCAAGAAACTAATTCCTTGATACAAGTTTTAGGTTTATTAAAATTTTACTTTTTTGCTTTAATTTACAATAAAATAGTATTGACAGACAAAACAGAAATGTTTGAAAGAAAATGCATGAATAATACTCTTTGTAATATTCTAATAACAAACAATACAAGTAAAATACACTATAAAAATATTAATATATTTTAGAAAAGTAAATTTTTGGATGCATTAAAATTACTGTGGAACTTTTTCGTTTAAATTGCAGCAAAATCCTTGATATTTTTTTCTTACTCGATTATTTTTTTCTTATCTTCGATATTTTTTTTTCGTATTTTCGTGTGTCGATAGAACAAATTTATAAACTTTTTTACTTGAATTCCTCATAAATGTTCTCAAAAATTTTTTGTTCGTTAACATTAAAATGCATATTTGCAAGTATAATTATGAATATTTTTAAAACTATTTTTATATTTGGGTAGAATATACTATTACATGTTTGACTCACTGTCATTTTTGGTAAATATATGTTCATACATGTTTGCATTCAAACATACTTTGCAATAAATTAAAATATGAAGCAGTAATATTTTTAAATAGTTTTTCTCCTGGAAATTTTAAAAATTGATGGTTGGTTTACTGAAACTTTGAAATCTGAGGTTTTTCTTTTTAAAAGATGTGAAACCTTCATTAAAGCTTTTTTTCGACAAAAATTCAGTGTTGATAAAGTAAGAACATAGAATATAAAAACATATCAATTATTAAAAATTAAATTAAAGAAAATACTCCACTTGCTTCTCTTCACAGTAATCCACTTGGTTCTCCGTGAACACAAGAGGGCGCTGTTTCTTGTTGCAATTTATAGTATTTATATTATTTAATAATTTATTCCTGCTTTTTTTCGTAGTTGCAAGAGAATCATGTTTTTCAGATCAGGTAGATTAAATCGGCCACACATTTTTTTTTGTTGTAAATTCCTTCCATTATTAAATATTTTTAATTTTTCAGCTGCGAATTCATTTAACAAGTGTCAGTGTCTTTGCTGGAATCAATTTAGTTTTAATTTTTGGTTGTTCGAATTATTTTCCATTCTCAATGTAATAATAAAATGTAAGTGTTTAATAAAAGTATATAAAAGATTTCAGAATAAAAATAAATCTTAGTTCCAAAGATATATTTTTATTCTGAAATCTAATTCGCTTATACGTATAGCAATTTGGCTGTAATGGCCTGTTTGGTAAGGGAGTCGTTCTCAAAACCGGAAATTGTGAGTTTGAATCTCGGCTTTTTTCCGTCACTTCCGTCATTTTCGCTAAAGGTGGCTGGGGCACTTTGGCGATTTAAAAGTTGGCGTGGTCGCAATATTTTTCAAGTGAAATGATACCTCTGGGGATGGTAGACCAAGTATTTGGGGTCATCTGTTTGGTCCCTACTTTAAAATCATGAAAAACCCCAGTTGGCTACTTCTTTGTAACCGGTAAAGAACAGGGAAGCATGCTGGTGCAACAACAACATTTACATTTATTCTTGATAGTTGAGAATACCCATTCCAAATGCAAAAACTGAATATTTGGAAGGGTGTAAAAGTTGTGGAATTATAAATATCATAGAAAGCATTCCAACGTCATTGTTTAACATCAAATTCATAAATCATAATTTTATCTGTAATCGTTCAATAAATTTATTTTAATTTAATAACAAAATGTATTATTTGTTGATTATTGTTGTATTTAATAAAGGATATTTTTAATTTATTTGGAAAAATTATACTTAGTTCATAAAATAGGTATTCATCATCATTTCAGATTTAACGGTAAAAAATTATCTTAAATGTTATTTTTTAAGTATATTAAAATATAATATATAAAATTCTAATTATAAAATATCTTTATAAAATTTGCTGCATATTTAACACGAAAACTATAATAATAATAATGCACTATTTCTTCGTATTCCTTCAGATTAATATCTCTTTAAGCACATGAAATTTTTATAAAATAACACTCGAACGTATAAACAATATCTAGTATATTTTACACTTTCCTAGATTGTAAAGGGAAACCAAAGAGAATAAATGTCAACAAACTAAGTATATCAAATCAGAATAACTTTCGAAACTGTATGAGCGATAATGAAGAGTTTGGCTTAATAGCCTCAATTAATGTGAAAGCTTTAATTTTAAAACAGAGAAATAAATGCAAATAAATACGTCATATTTATATTGACAGGAAATTCCTAATTATCCTGTAAATTGAAAAAATGTTTGATGAGTAGGAAATTAATGAAACTTTGTTTTTATATTTTCCAACATAAATTTTCTGTATGGGATTAAGGAAAATTTGCGGATATATTTATATTTCAGAAATTCATAAAACATTTGTAGACCATAACTTCGTGCGGAAAACTTACACATAGCCTTCGGAGACCTATGGCTTACATAAAAAGTAAAACATCCGATGTTTATTATTCACTTAGCTGGTGTAACTCCATTTCGAGCTTTTTACTTTCTAGTTCATTTCCATTGCTTTAGCGTGAACTGTCAATGACTAAAGTTATTCATTTAGTATCGCCATGGAGAACATGTAAAGAATTTCATGAACGCGAGTAACATTGCCTTTCAACAGTTGGCAAATTTTAGACTTCTAACAGGACATGACTGTATAGCAGAACATCTATACAACATGAAAATATTGTCTTCCAAAGCGTATCCAATAAGTAATGCAAACACCTTGAATTCTGGCCACCTCCTAATGGAAAAAGTTTTAAATAGAGACTCCCAAGAAAAGGGGAATGTGAGACCAAACTTTATTGGGATGCAATAACTGTAAACAATAATAGAATCTTAATTTGGCTTGCTTCTTTTAAACTGTGTTTTATATTTTTAATTATTCTTTGTTTTTTAAAATTTTATTGTATTTTCTGCACCCTTATGATGTGGTGAACTGTCTTGTTTATATAGATTGATTTAAAAATAAAACCATATGAAACAACAGTTTCTATTTACTATTGGGTTCTCTTACTGGTGCCTTAGATGGTGCCGTCTCGCGTTAAGATCAGAAAGCATCATTTGCAGCGATTGGAAGAGGGACCTTGTACTCTCTTGGGTTGCTTGAGGTCCGTGGGTTGCGGACGTGTCCAAGTTAATATGTGACGTCCAAAGTCCTTCCACTGGTGTTTCGTGGATGTGAAGAGGAGGGTACCAGCTCAAGTGTGACCTAGTCACCTAACCGAGGTTAAAAATGACGACTTGGAGATAGAAGAGTATTCCGAACCTGTTAACCTAAAGGTACTTTCCGGGGCTCGCCTGCACCGCTATGTATGCATGCCTTTGATGGTGACATAGATGCCATTGATGCGGTTATTCAACAACTGTGGATTCATAGTAATTATTTTGTAAAGTCAGTCATATTGTTAAATTCGAAAAATGTGCTTAAATCCCTTTTAAATAGTCATAATTCTTTTCAAAAAATCATGGGCTATAGATCTTTACTTAAGATATTGACACACAGAATTTTTTTCATTGGATTCGTGTTTCCTGTGGAATTATGGAAATGAAAATTGATGCATTTGCAAAGATAAAAACTTTTAAAAAACAAGGCATTCATAGCCCGCTTCATTTCCTACAATTAAATTATTTATTAACTTGAATTTTAAGAATATTCGTAAACGGAATATAATTCATCAAACTATGAATGAGAGATGGAGGACACTGGAAGAGAAAGAGCAATTATTCCAAGAGTATTCAAAGCATTCTAAAAGAATGACAACGGTGGGTCAAGACATCTGACTGGAAATGACGGTTTTCAAGATGAATCTGCAAATGAAATGAATAAAATTACAGTGGTGGATTCTCCAAACTGTATTTTCAGTGACTCTATAATAAATGTATGATTTTTGACTACTTTGATATTTGAATTGCACTTTCTCGGTGTGCGGAAACTGTTAAACAATATTGGAGAGCCAGTGAACTAATGGCTTAAGCGCTAATGTTTGGCAATTGTAAAATAATATTTCACTTAGCCTCGTTCAAAATGCTGTTTTGAGCAACGAAATGTGAGGTCTCTCTCACATAAGATAAAATTGAGTGAGGTGTTCAACACTTTAAAAATCCATTTACACTTATTTGTTGCTCAATGATCACTTTTTTAATGCAATATCTAATAAAAGTAGATTCTGTTACAGAGATCTAGACCCAAGGTAAGATTCGAGTCCACAAATTGTTGAACCGACGGCAAGATTATTCACAGTTGGCAAGAGTGCTAACGATTCTTCCAGCAGGTAGCGGAAAACTTCGCATTTGATCATAAAATATTAAAGATTCCTTTCATCCACTTTCAAATGCATTTCTTATTGGCAAGATCTTGCGAGAAGTGTAACATGTACAAGCTGTTATAAAAATAATAATTTTTCAAAAATAGAAAAAAAAGATGGCTAATTTTATAAATCATTTTTCATGGTTAATTTTTTTTAATTATTATATTGTAAGAATGTAGAAAAAAGGGGGAGATCAAATACCATATATATATTTTTCTCTAATCCCAGAATTTACTTATAAATAACAGTTTTATTTATTTATTTCAAAAAAAGTTTTTATTGAAGAGAAGGGTTCCTCAGAGTGACATTTTACTTCATTTAAAGAAATTACATCGCAGAATAAGCAACTTTACAGGGAATTCATGTTTAAATCACATGCTTAAATTAATTACAAACATTGAACTCAAAATTTCAAAATAAAGAACTTGTAAATAGCCCTGATATAAATTCGATTTCATTTCATGTTGCCATACTCAATTCACTTCTTGACAAATATTTGGCAGATAAGCAAATTAAAGATTTTATTTATATAGAATTTGAAACGTAAGTCGAGAAATGAATAAAATTACATGTAAATTATAATATTGGTTTTCTTTTTTTAATAAATATTACGTTTCTATTTTGTTGTTAGAAAATGATTTTATTGTTTTTGTGAAAAAAAATATTAAAGGAAATATTGCGTTTTTAATTTTTAATTATAAAGACCTCTTTATTTTCTGGATGGCCATTGTAGCATTCTTCGTAAATTATTAAATAATGATATAAATATTGCTTTTTTAATATTTACTCTAAAACGTTCCTTATTTTTTGCATGACATCAGATTTTTTTTAAAAAAAAATTGCTAAATAACACAAATATTACGTTTTTTATTTCATATCAAAAGGACTTTATTTTAGGAATGGCCATCGTTCTTTTTTCTTTTTTTTTGAATATTAAATAATGAAATAAATATTGGACTTTTAATTTCGATTAAAAAATGGTTTTTATTTTCTTCAACAAAAATAGTAAAATTTTTGCGTTTTTAATTTTTTTATTATAAAATTACCTTTATCATCATCTATACCTAATTATTTATGTAATTATAATTAAATGTTACGTTTTTAATTTTCACTACATAACGATCTTTATTTTTTTGGATGGCCTTCACTTTTTTTAAAAAAAAATACTAAATAATGAAATAAATATTGTGTGTTTTTACTCTTTTTTTTCATCAAATGGTCTTTATTTTCTGGATTGTCATTTTTTAAAAGTATTAAATAATGAAATAAATTTCGAGTTTTAAGTTTTTTTTATTATAAAACTGTCTTTATATTTTACATGGCCATCATTTATTAAAAAACAATATATTTACTTAAGTATAAGGTTATTAAATCCATAATGAATGCAAAATTTTCACTGAAATTTAAATATTATGAATGAATATCGTTAATAAAAGATAAAGAATCATTTTATGATTCACTATTCGCCTAAGGTCATATTTTAATAAACCATAATTTAAAAGAACTTGCTTTGGGAATATAAACATTTGCATTGAATGGATAATAAATTATTTGTCTATCATTTCGATTAAGAATGATTTAAGCTGTTGAAGGATTATTAAAAATTATCACGTTATGAAGAATAGATAACAATAAAAATTTTAAGGAAAACGAGATGTTAATAATTTTTAATATTTTTAAATAAGTTAAGTGATTTGCTGCCATCTATAGAATATTATTCATCCAAAATTTATTTCAAAATATATTGCTTCGATATAAAATTGATAGAAAATAACATTTTTTGCAAGTTTTTTGTTAGCTGAGAATAAATAAAATGGAAAAACGGAATGGAAAATTTGAATATTTATTAATATAAATATATGTATATATTAGGTAATGTGTTTTTGCATAAATCTTACTTTTTTAGATAAATGCATTTTAAGGGAAAAAATTGCAACTGAAAATTTAAAATAATAAAATTAGAATAAGTATAAAAGAAAATAATGAATTCTTAGTAAGCGAGTAAATAAGGCAGACAAGTACTATTTATTAATTTAATTATTGCGAGTAGAGGTCCGCAGTGACAGTTTGGACCTTTGGTAGCAGCTGATGTTGAATCACTTGATGACCAGTCCAGGAGGCACCATTCGTCACAGAGGGACAAATCTCGAAACATTTGTGAAACTAGCGGCTTGTCGTACGTTAATTCACAACACTATCCCCAAACACTAAGCATACTTGGCTACTTAATGCAACAAATGATAAGCCCACTTCGAATTTGTAAAACAAATAGCATAGTTGCATACATATGGCAAAAATTGGATTTGCATAGTTGCATACAAATGGCAAAAACATTCTTGGGTACCTTATAATTCTAGTGAACCAAAAATATGTAAGCACACATGGAAATTAAATCAGATCACCATCTTTGCCTTTTTTCCCAGAGTTTTAGACTAATAATAATGATAATTTGAAAATTTTATTTTAATTAAGAATAGTTTGCTTTGTTGACATGACTTATGCACATTAAAAATTATTTTATCTATTTGTTACAATGAAGATATAAGCATATTGTTTTTCTTTTCCTTCGCATTATAAAAAAATTATTAAAATTCGCAAAATTCGACGACATATTTTTTGAGGAAAACAGACTACGGTTAGATGTATGTAAGTAAAATTTACAATAACGACGTAGTTAACTGTGTTTAATGGCTTTAGACAAAAATATCTAGAAACACATCGCAATAGAGTAACCAAATATAAATGAAGCATGGGCATGATCCTAGCATACGTAATACGTTTGGCGCAATTTAAAAAAAAATGTAGTTTACGGCGAAATTAGGTGTTAACGCTTGTTGCCGAAATGTTGCCAACTATGAACTGTCGCTTTTACGATTGTCACTAGGAATTGGCATAAGTTAAAAGAAAGAAAATAATAGTCTCAAAATGGCAAATACTTAAATATTCAGACACCTTTAACATCAAGAAATTACAATTAAAAAATATCAAACTCAACCGCAAAATAACAACATGATTTCAAAACGAAAAATGGCTGAAACGCAATAATCAATCGGTTTTTGCCGACTCAACAATTACATATTTTTACCTGCGTGATAATATCCTTTTAATTTTTTGTTGACCCACCTCAAACTCTCGCTAATAGTGTGTTCTATTCTTTGCATGCTAAAGTGTTCTTCGGCTCAATTAAAATTTCTCCAATGAGATTGTAAAAAATAATATGGTAGAAAGGCTGAAGAATTTTAGACTTTACTAAGAAAATATTTTGGTAAAAAAATAGGAAAAGTTAGAAAGTAGTCAAAATGACTTTTTTTTCACAATATTTTGTGACGGTTAGTTGCTTGGGAGAACAGATTATAGAGCTAACGACAAGACAATGAAATAAGCCTTGTATGTTGACTATTTTGGGTGTTGTTCTCTGGGGAGAGCATATTATAGAGCTAATGACAAGATAATGGAATACTTTGTATGTTGACTATTTTGATGACTGTTGAGCCTGTTAATGATTGATGATTTATAAGATGATTTTTTTCTAAGCATTTAAAAGTGCCTGTTACATTACTAAGCAGCTAAGGATGGATATTAAATATTCTATGTATATAATTTATTCTTTGTATTAATTAAATATTTTTTAAATATTTTATTTTTTCTAATTTTTAATTATTACATTTTTTTGTATATTTTATTGCTTAATTTTATCATTCTGTGACCATCTAATAAGCTTTGTCTCTTTTTCGAACACTTATTCATCAATTTTCTTAAATTTTCAATATAATATTAACTATTAAAATGTTAACAATAATAACAATTTTTGGTATCTATTCCAAAAAATCAACTATTAAAATTGAATTACGAGGTTCCTGTTATAGTAAAAGGTAAGAAGTATTTTATATATCAATATTAATTATTATTAAACTCTAACATAAATATACAATCTAAGAAAATATTGGCTAAGCAGAATATTTATGCACACATTTTGTTATATAAATATATATTATAAAATCTGCTTGAAACAGGTAAAAAAGTTTCATGTGAGTTAAAAAAAATCTATATTATTTTAGAAGATTATTGTAGATATTGTTTTAATAATTTCATTTTGAAAATATGAAAATACCTAATTCCACAACCAGAAATTTTATAGGTAATTCTCGTTCAATTTATTATTAAATCAATATCTTACAACAATGTTAATATTTTTTTCTGCATACTTTATCAGGAAATTTATCAGCTTTTAATGCTTGGTGGTTTTGTTCTTTTTCTCGTGCTGTACTCAGCAAAGCACATTAGCCAACGGTTCCAAAAGTTATTAAGTTTCACTCTCTCTAATGAATAAATCAAGATAAGACCTCTATTAAGAAGTTTTTTGTACAAGATCTTTCCTATTTAATAGCTTTCTTACGTTAATGGATGAACTTTAAGGCATCAGTATTAATTTCCTTGATGCAAGCTGCTAATTAGAGATGGCTTATAGCCATTTTCTCGCCAAATCACGGTTCCCATCGGTATTCTGTCTTCACCAGAATTATCTGCTAAGTCTAACTGCAGTTTGGCAAAGTGATAAATGGCTGACCAGTTCGGAAATATGCTAAGTCTTGTTAATACTATTTTGTGATATTAGATGGATCTTTGTTACATTAGCTTTATTTTATTTAATGTTTAAATAAAACAGATGGTGGAAAGTGCATTTGTATTTTTATTTCGTACTTCTGACAGCTTAAATTCATGGAAATAGTAATTTATGTCAGTCTGTAGATTCCTTTTAGAAAAGGAATCTAAAGATCTACAATCTTTTTGCTAATTGAAATTTCTCTTTGAATATAATTTGTTGAATTATTTCCGATGTTATACTAAGGTTGATTTTGCAGAGTAATATTTACGTAGAATGAAAATGGAATTCCATCTCTAAAAAGTGTATTTACTAGATGAATGAAATATAACATAGTTGATAATATGAATTTTAAAACCAATGGGGACTGGAAACAATATTGTTGACTTAGAAGAAGCAATAAAAATGAAATATAAATACATTCTGAATGCAAATTTAAATTCAGACATAAAATTTCATGTAAATTTACATTTATAAAATTTTTAATTTATTCGGGTTTTAAAAAAATCCTCGTGAAGGTTGTAGCTGAACACGAGTTTATCATATGCTCTATGGGAGAAAGTTGAGGTATTTTTCGGTCTGTATGAGATTGATATGAATCTTCCATAATGTAAGAACTCATCATGAATGGGTTTTATTAGCCTTGTGATGCAAGCATTTGCGAGAAGTAGCGAAAAGTGACAAATTATTTTTAAATACATTTTTTTAATGAAAAAGACTTTAGGAGTTTGGTTGGTAAGCTCTTAGTAGAATCAATGTGATAGTAAGTATGTTCTTCGGGACATATTTTTGTAAAATCCTAGTATACGTAACACGTTTGGCACTATTTTTTGAAACTGTCGCCAACGGGGAAAAGAGGCGTTAACACTTGCCACCAAACTGTTACTCATGACAAAATGGTGTTTTGTAGCCAAAAATTTCCATAAGCAAATATAAAAAAAGGGTAATCACAAAATGGGAAATACATAAACATACCATTAAAAAAGTGTATAAATCATAAAGGAATAAACCGGCTAAATGAACATTATGAAATCAACAACTATAGATTGCAAATTTTATCCACCTCCCAAATGTCACCAAATATCATTAATATCGCCAAATACATCATGTAAAGTAATTAAGGAATAATTTCATCTCTTAATTTAGGTACTGATACAAAAACAGAATAACTTTCAACAGTAAATGGAATAAAACTCCATAATTCTCTCAATTAGGAACTCATTTGTCCTGGTAGATGAATTTCTCATGCATAATATTAAAACAAATAATCAGAGTTTGACTGAAGAGCGAAAATTGCATTTGAAAGCTGGAAGAAAATACCGTCGTCTAAATGAATTCAGTGCTTTGGAATTTCTTTCAAGATTAAAAGTCATAATATAGGAAAAGACATGTTCTTCGGACAGAAACTTTTTACGCACGTTACGCACGATGTGTCCACATTAATAGGTGACGTCCAAAGTCCTGATGAGGCGTGGATGTGAAGAGTAGGGTGCCAGCTCACGTGTGACTTCGTAACCAGACCGAGGTTCAAAATGACGAGGCACTTGGTGATGGGTGAGTATTTCGCAATCCGTTAATCTAAAGCAGTCTTTCCCAAAGTGGGCGATAACGCTCCCTTGTGGGCGTTTGAGAGCGTTTGAGACCTAGAGGGGGGCATTAAGGGGCCCAGAAAAATATGGGGGGCGTTGACGTGGGTTAGGGGGCGATGATAGATTTGTAATTTGATTTACTTTATATTTTGAATTTCACTAGAATTAAAACCTACCTACTACACAATAACAAATACTTAGTTTATATTTCTACCTTGTATGATGGTATAAAAACTTAAAATACTTAACATAGATTTCGTAGGATAGCCCACACGCCGTATGTTGTCAACTGACGAAAAGCATACAGCTGTGTAAATGCATGAATCACCAAATGTGGCAAACATTCCAGGGGAAAAGACTAACTGCTGGAGCCAGTGCACTTATGATGTTGTGCTTCGTAGACATACTGTCCGTTTTCGTTTGGGGAAAACTTTAGTGCTTTTACATATGCGTCAGGTCTGCTTCGAGTTCATCAAAATAGGGTTGAGACAAAAGAGAAATGTTTACTTAACATGCGTCTTTCCATGCTTCTGAAAAATCGGTCAGAGGAAAGAGTCTATCTCAGCATATCGCCCCTTTTCAGAATAGAATCATCGACAGGTGGCGGTTTTGCAATACGAAAACGGACTGTAGGTAGTAGCAATGGGATGGTTCATCAATACTTGTCCTAACTTGCTCAGTACGATTGAGCGTCGAAAGAGATAAACGAGTTTGTGTGTGTTTGCCTTATTCCTGTCGGTGCTTGCTGTATTTAAATCCTATATAAAAGCTCGTAATTTTCTTATATTTTTATTAGTGGTTTCGCGCACTATCTTTAAACGAGTATTTAAGTTCAACACTTTATTTACATATTTTTGAAAAAAAAAGCCATGTCGCAAAAAAGAAGAAACAGCAATACAGTCTAGAATATATTAAATAGGGATTCATAGAAAATTCGAAAAACCCATCTTTGAATTTGTGCTTTCTTTGTTCAAAAACATTTTCAAACGAAGCGATGAAGCCTTCAAGACTTCAAGATCATTTAAATAAAATGCATCCAGATAAGAAGGACAAAAATGTAGCCTATTTTCAAGATCTGGAAAAGAAACATAATGCTCAGCCAAGTGTCAAAACTTTTTTCGATGGCTGCTAAACAAGACGATGGCGGACTTCAAGCTTCATACAATATCTCTCTGTTAATTGCTCAAACAGGTAAACTACACACCATTGGAAAAACGTTAATTTTGCCCGCGATGAAAGAAGTTATAACTACTGTGCTCCATAAACTGGCGACAGATATAATTCGAAAAATTCCTTTGAGCAATAATTCTGCGCAAAGACAAATTGATGAAATGGCTGAAAACATTGAAGAGTCATTGTGCAATCATCTGAAGACTAGTCAATTTTCAATTCAGTTGGATGAGTCCACTTTACTAACTAATGAAGCATTGTTGTTGTCTTACGAGACGTTCATTAAAGATGAAAAAATATGTCAAGAACTTTTATTTGCTAGAAATTTAGAGACAGACACAAAAAGAGAAACCATATTTAGAACACTGGAAAAGTTTTGTGATGAAAAAGGAATTCCCTTGAAGAATATTATATCAGCTGCTACAGATGGTGCTCCAGCTATGACAGGGTGTCAAAAAGGTTTCATGTCGTACTTAAAAAACAAAATTCCTGATGTGATTGCTGTACATTGCGTTATACATAGACAGCATTTAGTTGCTAGAAATTTAAGTGAACGACTGTTTCAATCATTGCAACATGTCATCAGAGCAGTCAATAAAATCCGAAACAACACCTTAAATGACAGATTATTTAATCAGCTTTATGTTACTAATGATGAAGATTTCAACAGATTGATCTTTTACACAGAAGTGCGTTGGCTATCAAAAGGAAATTGTTTGACTCGTTTTTACAATCTGTTTGACTCTGTCATAGAGTTCTTGGAAAACAAAGACACAGTATTGTGCGAAAACCTCATCACATCAAATAATGATATCGCATACCTGACAGACCTTTATACATTGTTTAATGATATGAATTTCCAACTTCAAGGCGATGACTTGAACTTAATAAAAACAAAAATTATCGTCGCTGCTTTCGTAGCCAAGCTATTCTTACACAAAAAGAATATCGGCAGTCGTGAGTTCCATAATTTTTCCAATTTATCAGTATCCTGCAAGAACGACGACTTGCTCGTCTACTGCTAACATTTGGAAAATCTTCACAGTGATTTCATTGAAAGATTCCAAGACATTTTGAAATTGAAAATACCAGACTGGGTGTTAGATCCTTTTTCAAATGTCAACATAGCGATATCACCCCAGCTGGAAGAACTTATAGAACTGACAACAAACGAGGAAATAAAAATGAAATTTAAAAATGGCTACCAACAATTTTGGCTACAATTTATGTCCATTACGCAGTTGTACCCTGGATTGTGGTCGATGGTTCAATAATTTTTGATATCATTATCATCATCATATTTGTGTGAATGTAGATTTAGCGCTGTGACAACGCTGCTTACTAAAAAGAGAAATCATTTGCAAGTTACCAAACACTGCGACTTATGACTGTTTTTGAGTAAAATCGAACCTGATATAAAAAAACTTGTTAAAAATCATCAAATTCATCCTTCCCATTAGATTAGTTTAAAAACTAAAATTGGTTACCTATCTATATTGTTTCTTTTAATTTGATTAAAATATATTATTAATATTATAAAGTTGCGTTTTAATTGCTCTCACTGGTAAAAATTTCTAGTTTAGAATGTAAGTTTACGCACCAGAACCGACTAATATAGCATACTATAACTAAATTAATTAAAGTAATGAAATTGTGGTTTTTAAGTTTTAGGAGTGTACAAAAAATGGGGGGGGGCGATGAAAAGTAATTGATTTTCAAAGGGGGCGGTAGAAGAAATAAGTTTGAGAAACACTGATCTAAAGGTACAGTCCGGGGCTCACCTGCACCGTTATGTATGTAGGCTTAGTCCTTGTTTCTAAATCAGAAAGATTCGACCTCCAAATATTTCTCCACAGTTAGAATTACTTCATAAGAATTCCTTCTTTCATCGATGTGAGCTATAAGTACCTAGTTTAGCATGAAATTCCAAAATCGATCACAAAAAAGCACTTACTTTTAAAAAAATAAGTAAAAGTGTAAAATCTGACCTTTAAAGTGGAAGACTATGTTTGTATTTTCATTTTTATGTAAAATTTAATGGCCATAGATAACTTCTTTCGATAAAAAAAAATTAGAATTCAAAGCTTTTTTTTCAGATGTTGTTTGAACAGTGATAAAATAACTTGTCGCTGACATTATTACAAATAAATTATTCTGTTCTTTGAGGAAGCTTTAGCACTCAATCTCTCCAGTATTTTAATATTTCAGGAATCTTTGAAACACAAGATTAATTTTTTATGAGATGTTGTTAAGTATTCTGCGAGTGGGTGGAATGTTTAGTTATTTTAAGACTTTTTTAAGCCACGGAAATGTGTCACTTTTTTGTTTGACTTATTTTAAAAATGGGCTTGGCTCTTTTAAGACATTTCTGGCGCTTAAGACTTTTTAAGTAACGGAAATGTGTTACTTTTTTGTTTGACTTATTTTAAAATAGGCTTGGCTCTTTTAAAACAGTTCTGGCGTTGTTTAGAAAATGGAAATAACGCTATCTAACCAAACATGTTTCGAAAATCATGAATGAACAAGTTTCTTGATGATGAATTTATGTTTGATAGGTAGATTACATAACAGTTTTTAAAATAAAAATTAGTTTTCATTTGAATATATATAAAAAATCAAAAATTCTAAAATTCTAGAATATATAAAAAATTTCGAAAATTCTCGAATATATAAAAAATCGAAAATTTTAAAATTCTAGAATATATAAAAAATAAAAAATTCTAGAATATATAAAAAAAAATTTAAAATTTTAAAATTCTAGAATTCTAATTGCATTTTGAATTTTTATGATAATGTCGTTTACTAGAAAATTTATTTTTGGAAAAATTCACATATTTAAAATAATTTTTAATAAAATTGTTAACATGTACATGAAACATATTTTTTATTTTATTAAAAATTGCCATAAGATTGTGGAAAAGACAAAGCAAAGTATAATATACTCTAAAAGAATACAGTCACTTATTTCGAGAATCTTTTTTTTGGAAATTGTAGGTACATTCAGAGAAAAATATTTGTTCTTTTTTTTTTCTCTACACTTTCATCAGACTGAAAGGTTTGAAGAATTCATTCCCAAGTAATTTCAGGGACCATTGCTTGTTTCTAAATATAGAAATAGAATTTTCTCTTTCCGCTCCATGAGAAAAAACGTAATCTCTACCTCTAAGTGTATTTCACTTGAAAGAAAGAGGGATATACTTCAAAATAATTTCTCAGATTGATTGCTTGAGGTAAAAAAGAATAAATTTTTTAGTGAGGATGAATATTTTATGCATGTGGGCTGAAATGTTTACTGTTAAGTAGGGTAAAAAAATAAATCTTCACTAGCAAGTATTTTTATATTTAACCAATCCTGTCAAGTTAATTTTTTGATGAGATTAGAACACAACAATTTGTAAGAATATCATGTCATTGAAATCGAAATGACAGTTCAATATAAAAAGACACATTTCTGAGTGTTTTGATGCCATTTTTGATGTTTAAAAAGATCTTCAAAATCATAGTGACTATCCACAGCGAATTCTATATTCTTAATCATTCTTCCTAGTGTGTCCGGTGGTTGTGGGTATAATCAAAACAGCCTTTAGTGTAACAATAATTTAATCATTCAAAGTTTAGTTACACACAATACAAACAGAAACACAAAATGAAAAGGATGATTAAAACACATGTTGCGAGTTCGAAAACAATAGCCTAACTGATTGTCTTTCCTTCTCCCCGCCAGGGGCGCTCTCGGAAAGGAAGAGAGAGAGAGAGTGAAGTGTCACAGGCTCCCCCTCTGGCTGCGAAGTCGTCTCGACGAGTAGCCAGGCGAAAAGTTTGACGGTTGCTTACTTCTTGGCAAGTTGTTTGTTTCAGGTGTCTTAGGAGGTCGACCCCTTCTTTTAATAGGATTTGTTGGCACATTTGAGGTTTTGTGGGCTTCTAGGCATGGACGTAGAGCAGATGTGTGATAGGCTCCAAGGGAAATATTGGGTTGGTCCAGGCTGGCAATTTCGTAACTTGTTGGGGAACGTTGTGCAAGTATAATATACGGTCCATCTCGACGAGGTGCAAATTTGGCTGGAGAGAGTCGATAGGGAGGTGAAGCAATTGGAGCTGAATCCCCTGTATCGATTCGGTGTTCGAGATAAGTTGTTGCTTCTCCCCCTTGTTGGAAGATATTTTCATACTCCTTCAACAAAGCATTAAGTTGTCTCCTCTGGTTGGAGTTGAGATTTTCCCCTTCATCTGATCGAAGGAACATTGAGCTTTCATCACTCTTACTCCCAATGAAATTAGAACATTGTTTTGCAAATTCTGTTTGAAGTATAAAAGAATTTTCTGGAAGAGTGGTATTTAAGTCTATGAAGGAATTGTCTTCAGATAGATCTTCCCACTGTTTCGTTGGATTAGTATTTGTTTCAATTTCAGAGGAATGATCTTGAGAATCTGGTTGGAGTGAACCACAATTCACTGGAACATCGAGTTTTGCAAATGAGAAGGTTTTATGCGGTCTATCACTAAAGTGCCACGAGTGTTCTTTAAGATTTAGAACGATCCCTGTTTTCTCTATAAAGTCGATTCCAAGTAGAGTATTATTTCTCTGTGCGTCTGGAATAGCAAAAATTGGTATTGAAAATCTTCTTCTCTGTATCCAGACCTTAACGAAGGCTTTATGTACTTCCTTTTTTGAATGGCTGCCATCTGCTAAAATTATGTCGAGGACTGATTTTTGGAAATGTATTCCTTGTTCTCTAAGAAGGTGGTAGAGAGTTTCACCAGCTATAGTATGAGTTGCAGCCGTGTCCACATAAGCTGTACCCCACATTCCATTGATGTTTATATTTAATATTGCCATCTGGTTGGATGTTGAGAGACTGTTCAACTTTATACTGTGAAAACGAGCGGGATTCTTTTCAGATTTGGAACAATTCGGACAGTTTGATTTAATATAGCCAGGCGTACGACAATTATAGCAAAAAACGGGAGAAGGTTTGTCCTGCTTAAGCTGGTCGATATTTCCGCCTTTAACGTTTTTTCGGACAGAGTTGAATCTGGGATATTCTTCTCTGGTTTGGGGGAATTGTTTCTTATTAATGACTGATGGTCCTTCTTTATTAGCTTTGTGACGAAGATTGTCGTATGCATCGAGTTTTTCTACCAAATCAGTTGGAGAAGTGATGTCACCCCATTCATCCAAAAAGTGTTCTTTAAATTCAGGAGGGCATTTTTTCTTGATCTGATCGGTTATCATAAGGTCTTTCAATTTTTCAAACGTGTCTACTTTTCCTTCTTTTATCCAATTTTCAAAATAGTTTTGAATTTCAAAATAAAAGTCATTCCATGTACTATCCGGATTCTTTTTATGTGTCACAAATAGGTGACGGAAACGTTCAGCGCTTAATTTGAATCTTTTTAACAAGATCTCTTTTATATATTTGTAATTTTCAGCTTTTTCTTCTGGCTCGCGGGCGATTATTTTTGTCACATCACTTGGAAGAACTCCAACTAGGTAAGCGATCCATTGATTTTCAGGAATCTTTAGAAACTTTAACTGTCTCTCAAAAAGATTGAGAAATAAAGAGATGTCGTCTTCTTTTGCATTAAAGTTAGGAATTAACTTTTTTAACTCAAGTTTTGGTAGATCATTTGATTGAATGGGTAATACCGGTGATAGCGAAGACAACTTTTGGACTTCAAGTTGTAGCTTGAGGACTTCAAGTTCATGGGCTCTTTCTTTTTCTATTCTGGCTTCCTCTATTTGTTTTTCTTGTGTTATACGTTCACTTGCTAATCTCTCCTGCTCTTCTTTTGATACTCTTTCTTCAATAATACTGGATAATAAGTTTTTCGTTAATTCCTCATCATACTTGTCAGATTTGACGATTAAATCCTTTAGCTGGATTACTTTCATGTTGTTCCCAATATCCAAGCCCAATTCCTCAGCCAACAATATCAAATCTTCTTTTCGACCTTTTGCGAGATATGCCATCTTAAGTCTATCGTAGAAAGTTTCCAATTTCGAAAGTCTTAAATGTCTATTAAAGTTTGAGGATAAATGAAAACATAATGGTTCTTGTAAATATCTTACAACTTCTAGCAAAATTTAAACTCACTGTACTTAAATTGGTTAAAATAATTTTACTTAGTTTATTTTCACTACAGAATAAAACTATAGTTCAAAGTAATTTTAACATATTAATCATTGACACATTTTTAAAATTGTAAAAGTCACTAGAAATGTTTTATGCAAAACTCCCTTAAACCAACTTTTGTGATAACAATTGTAAATAGAATAATTAATAAGTGAAAACCAAATTCACAAAGTAAAAGTCTTGCACATCAATTATGAAAATTTACCAAGAAATCAAATTTCAATCACTAAAATAAATAACAATGTAAAAATCTTATTTGATTATTGAAAAAACAATAATTACTTATGACAAATATTACTTATGATAACATAATTTTACACATATACGTATATTCAGTAAACTTAGTGAACACTTTCGATTTCATTTTTAAATTGCAAAACAATTTACCATAGTTTAAAACTCTTGTACCATTTATTCTGATACAGTATATGGCAATCAATAAAATATAATTTGAACTCAATTTATATAAGTATTCAAACAACAAATAACACCTATGAGTATTGTTTTCTATAATCGAAAGTAACTTCAATAATTCTAAAATGAATCATGTAAAAATAACACTATATAGATTTATATATTGATCAATAACACGAAATCATTCTAAATAAAACACTTAAACTATATTCAATATTCACAAATTCTAGCAATATTTAATTTATCAATTAAAACTCAAGAATTAGAATGTATGTGAATACGTTGAAAACTACATTATTTTCATGAAACAATCAATCATACATACAATATATTTGTGTTTCGTAAAACCTTTTTAATATTCTTTCAGAAATAAAATAATATACATTTATATATTTCAAATCGTGATGACAAAAAATCTATCCTTTCAAATAAAAAGAAAAAAATCAAACAATTCTTAATTCTATGTGAAATAGGAAAAAAATACACATCTTAAGCTAATGCTATTTTCAAAATTTTAATTTATTTATGTATTTTAGACTGAACGAAAACACAAATGTAAACATTACCAAGGATTTGGCAAATACTGTTTGATATCAAATAGAATATTTGTTCTAATTTAGAACACACACCATAAATTAACAATTTCTGGTTTGCCGGGAAGGCTTCTAAAATACAATTTCAACACAATAATATTAAAATGATTTATTTCAAATGCTATTCGAAATGAAGAAAGAAAAATAACTTTTAAGAACAATATTTTATTTTCAAGGACACTGTTCATTCAGAAAATGATGAGTAAGCTATCTCTTTCTTTTGTTTATGTCTATCACTAACTTTAGAATAGAAAGCGAGTATCAAACTAAACAGTTAAATTTAGTTGTTTTTTTATATTAAACTGTGATAAGCAATTTCAATAGTAGTTAAGATTCCTTTTAAAATTGATCACACACGTTAAATTATTTTATAATAACACTTTCAAATTTAGGAAAAAATATGAACATCACAGTACCTTTTAATGACTTTTGTTTTCGGGATGAAAACCAACTATACCTTGAAATCAGATTTTCAGGATGAAAATACTGTTCAAGTAACTCAGGAAATGCAGGACTTACTATTCGATCATATACTCAGAGTAGTTTCGATTCGATTCGCCTGAAATAAAACATGAGCCAAGCTTTTGTTTTCGATAACTTAGAATAGGTCTCCGTTTGTAATAAAGGCTAAAATTTTGAAAAGCGGTTGGGCGCCAATGTGTCCGGTGGTTGTGGGTATAATCAAAACAGCCTTTAGTGTAACAATAATTTAATCATTCAAAGTTTAGTTACACACAATACAAACAGAAACACAAAATGAAAAGGATGATTAAAACACATGTTGCGAGTTCGAAAACAATAGCCTAACTGATTGTCTTTCCTTCTCCCGCCAGGGGCGCTCTCGGAAAGGAAGAGAGAGAGAGAGAGTGAAGTGTCACACTAGATAGTTGGTCGCATTTACATGATGGAAGTGGAAGAACTTGATTCGTTAGTTTTTATTGGGTCACTCAACGGATATTTGTTGCATACTAGGAATAAGTAGACCAGGACATGCAGTTTCAAATAGCTTCCGAACTACCGATATAGTCTGGATTCGAACTCACGAAAATTTGAATCGAGTACAAGATCGCAAACCAATGGGCTATCAGCTCGGCATGGAAGAAACTGGATATTTTTTAAGATAATTTTGACGAATCAATAAGCTCATACTTTTGTTTAGCTTATTTGAAATCTGAAACGATTTTGTGTTTAGTTATGGAAGCAAAAAATTAAATGGTTTTTAAGTTTATTTTTTTCTTTGAAAAATGTGATGAATTTGAATCAAAGGAAAGAGAAATATGTTTCTGATCAGGATGTATATCTTTAGATTTGAGTTTTCGGATATTAACTTGAAAACTTGTATTAAAATTTAGTGATACCATCTAAGAAAGAACCCACACCGAAGCATATGAAGTTGTTGAAATTTCCTGTCTCATTACACCCCGTGCTCACTGAATTTTAAATCAGTTTAAATTTAAATTTGATTTAACTAAAACATCAAGCAGAAAATAGTGTTCGCACTGCGTTAAACTTGAAACTGATTTAAGAAATATTTTTCGTTTGAAACCTTATTTATTGTTTGTCGATATTATAAGTTACATGATAGTTTTGAAATTTTTATAATTGAGAATTTTTTATGTTAATTAATATTATGATATTTCAAACTTCGGAATACGAAAGCAAAGAATGTAGGAAAATCTATTTCTTCTGAAACTTAACAATTTTTTCAAGCTTTGTTAATGCTTTCATAATTAATTATGTTTCCTCATTTTTCAAATTTTGCTTCACTTATATTTATTTTAATCAGCTTCAGATATTTCAACAAACACTAAAAACAATGTAGCACAAAACAAGATGTCGCTAAAAAAACTGAAAAGTATTTAAATCAGTTCCGAATTACTTAAATAACAAGTTGCTACTTTAGAAAAGTTCATTATAGATTTAAATACGTTTTAAATTGAAAGAAATCCAAAAATTAAACGAGATTTGTATTCTGCAGCGGATGCTGGAAATGAAGAGGCAGATCAGCTTGCCAAGGAAGGGAGAAAATATCTTCAAAGTCACGCATGACGATATGAATGCAACCGCAAGATACCGCCTAAGACAAAACACCCGTAAAAAAGACTCATAGATTTGTGAAATAAACACAAATATAGGCCTTACTAAAACTATCATTTGCCTTACCGGTCACTATCGAGATAAGAAGATCCAGAGAAGTGACAACAGAACCCACCGTCTCTGCATCCATTGCGATATTATTCCGCTAACACCAAGACACACTTTTGACTGTCCTGCCATTTTAAGATCACTGCCTCAGCCCGGGAATTCCCCTTGCTCGACATAGAAAAGAGTCTATAACTCCGATAACATCTAGGAGATAGCCAACAGTATTCTGCACACTCATTTAGTTCTTCACATAGACACGACACCAACCACCCAACCATGCGTTTAAAAGTTCAATGGTTTTAAGTTATGTAAGTAGAAAACAAGTTTTTCGAAATTATGAATGCGTATACAAAATTTCAGTATTAGAAATGATTTCAAATTTTATAATTGCTTATTCTTTGCAGAGAATCAAAATCAATTTAAAATACGTTATTTGTTTTGATTTGTTTGTTGCTCAAGAAATATTTTTTGCTTTTTAATGTAAATTAGAACGGTACCTGCTGATTAAAGTGGATTTCAAATCACTACATTAATTTAAATCTTAGGTGGGATTTAAACCTATGAACTGTTGAACAGTAGCAGGAACCGCTAACCCGGTCGCTTTTAAAAGGTTAGTTTTACTAGAATACGTTTTATATATTTCTGTAATACGTTCTGTATATTTCTGAGGACCAATCATCATAAATGTACTTCTAATTTTAAGCGAAAGTCAACACCTGAGCTGGCGCCTTCTTCTTCAACTGCCCACGCCATACCACTGGAGGAATATTACATGCTACAAAAGACTAACCTGCTTAGGCAATCTCGTCGCTGATCTTAGGAAGAATTGATGACACGAGATCCATTCCCTACTCCATTAAATTACCAAGATATCTCTTTTAGATATTATGTGCATTTAGTTCATTTTATTACTTTGTCAACTAGGCTAGCGTACTGGTAATCAAACTAAATTTTATTTCTTTTACTTATTAAATTTCTTGCAATTAATTTCCTTTCTTAAAAGGCACCAGTCTATTTTGAGGCCGTGGCAGCCTGTATGGGGAAAAGCATCATTCTGATGACTGGAGGTGATGGGCTCTATACCCGACCCCGCTGAACGTGTTCATTTACAGAGACTAATGATTGATCGTGGTCAAAATTTCTTTCCACTAGTGTAGTGAACAGAGGGCTCTAGTTCTGATGTCGACCTGGTCACTCGAAATCCGAGATGATTGACTGTCTGGCAACACTTTAGTTGGCAGAACTAAAGGGAAATAATGTTTGCAAGCATCAAGCCAGTGTGTTTTCTTTATCAGTATAATATTATATGTATTAAAATACTATTTTTCTTAGCTTGATTAAGATTCCTTTCTGCGTTCGATCTCTGATATTTTCTTACAATTATTTTACTTAAGTTTATCTCATTCTCAATCCTTTTTTCATGTGATAAAAAATTCATATAGTAAACTATCAATACATCATGCCTCAAATGATATATTGATACCTTATAATATCAGTTTTTTTATTTTTAAAAGATCTTTCTTCAAAATTTTTCGCATAAAGAAACATCTGTTAAAAATCTATTTTCAATAGGTCTGGCAAATTAAGTTTGTTTGAGATTTCAAAGTTGATTGAAGGAAGTGCTTATCTCTGCAATTTAAAAAACAGAATCCAAACCATTTTATTCAAAACTCAAAAGCACACTCACAAAAATTTGAAGCAGTAGGCAATTTATAGGTCTTATCTTCATCCGTTTTGAAACCCCCATCTACGATCAAAAGATTTTCTTCGCACAGAAAAGTTTTTCTATTTTTTCTTTAATCTGCGCATAGTTTGGTAAATATCAAATAAATAGCTTATTACTTAACAAATATAAAGTGTATTTTTTATCTCGCATTATTTTAGCATGCATATTTTTACATTTGATAAATTTTCATTAAAATATCCTAAATACGCCATAACCAATTTATTTTCTCCATTAAAGTCTATAATCATACTTAATGTCTTACCTTCCGATGTCTGAGTTGTTATTGTTCCCGATTCCTATGCGGTTGGTCCCAGGTTCGAATCCCGGTTTGAGCCTGGATATTTCTTTCTATTTGTGTTTCTGTGTTCTTTCTTTTGAGATGATGAATGAATGTGGCCCACGCTATAAACGGGTTTGTGGTGGAGTGATATGGATAATGCTACTCGCATTCGTAATTTGGTTCCCAGCTGCCCTTCGGGTAACGATAAATGAGCAGCAGTCTCCGACCTTGGCGAAAACAGCTGTTTATTTATCGTTACCGTGATTGTTATGGCGAAGAATTAGTCGCCAATTGCCCATCGTTTTTGTCTGAAAATATTTTACGCCAGTTTAATATGCACTTTCATATTCAATGAAGAAAATATTCAGTTTGCTCACAAATCACTCTCTCATGCTTTTAGCCCCATTATGTATGATTCCTTATACATGTTGCATAAGTTTTTCCAATCTTTAGTCTGAACAAAGATTAATTTGTTCTTAGCTAATCTCTACAAGAACTCAATAATGTTTAGAATTAAAATAAAAGTGTTTTCACACTGAATAAAGCAGTGATAATTGTTTGCTTTAGTTGTTCGATCGCATACAAGAAGTGTTTAGATTTCCATGAGTGACGTACAACTAGTGTCATGACAGAAGTACCCAGATGGTGTGATGATAAACCTCGCTCTGAAGGTCAATTAAATTTCGAAAAAGAAAATTGTGTTGAGTGCTTTCTTTCCCATCTTTACGATTGGAAGGAAATAATACTCCAAGTTAAAAAAATATTATTAGAAACATATAATTTTTAGATTGAAATTTCAATTTCAAAAATTTTCAAAAGATGGAAAGTGAATAATAAAAATTACATGGATGAATCCTGCAATAATTAAAAATACAAAGGTGCATTATTTATATTTTTAATTATTGATTTAATATTTAATTCGAACTAAAGAATGTTCAATGATGTAGATATGAAGAATATACAGATCAATAATTTTTATTATATAATCTGTGATGAAGAAAATACTAAGAAGCGATTCAATAACTTCTATTACTTATTTAATTCGAAATGAATGACAAAAGAGCTTTAAAACTTACTACCAAATGACGATATATTTCAGAAAGATGTTAAACAATAAATAACTGACAAATGCAGTGTCGTAAAGAAAGAAATTTAATCTGTATTAAAATATAATTCCCTACAGATTTTGTTGACAGATAGATTTTCACATCTAATTTGCTTAATTCTCTCTTTGACCACCTACGCTCTTTGATTCGTTCTATTTAAGGATTAAGTATGTACATTGAGATAAAAATCATTTCTGAATTTTTATCATAGCGTCTTAAGAAAATTATTGTTCTCACTTCTAATAGGTTGGGACGAGTGATGACGTCAGTTGGTAAGTCACGCCTGGTTTTTGTGACGTTGATATATTTTCATCCCTGGATTCTTTTTTTCCTGCCGTCACATCAATCCTGTGGGAGATGCATGTTAATCAGAAGTGAGCAAGAAATGAATTTAATAGAAAATATTAGCTAAGAGCTGTATTCAGCAGTAGAAATAAAATCTTTTTATGAAAGACTGAGAAAAAAGTAATAATCAAACCAGGATTTCTGAGTGACTAGGAACATTCCGTAAATGTCAAAATATAAATTACTTATCTTCATTTTTAACTATCGATTCATAATTAATTTTCTTTCCATGTTTTGTATTAAAAGCTTATTTTCATTATTTCAAAAATAAGACTCTCTCAAATGAATTTTACATGAAAACTGATTGTTAACGGCATAATTCTTTCAAGTTAAGATAGTTGATTCAGCTATTAGCAGTCACTTTTTTCTCATAAGGACTGCTTTGTCTAGGACTTGTAGTTTAAAGTCGACTCCAACCCACAAAAACTCCTAAGAAAGAGTTGGGAATTGAATTCACGAATCGTTAAGTTGAAAGGCACAGTGATAACCATTCAGGTACCAAATTGCTAAGAAAGACATTTTAGAGAAAATATTCAATTTTTCTGTTCAATTAGCCAGGGACAGTGCAAAAATCTGTGGATTAATGACTCCTAAATTATTTAGTTGACTGGGTGTTTCTAATTGAGCATAAAAGAATGCCTTGTGAGCAGATTACTTGATATACTTACTCTGTTTGGAAATTTTGTGGATCCTTCCCTAGTATATATCGTAGAGATCCAGAAGCTTCACGTCACTTCCTGTTTAAATTAGCAAAGTGAAGCATCAGGTGGCGAGGGTAGTGGTTAGGAGGGTGACCACATTCACTCCCTTTGGAGCTCTGCGGTTTGAGGACGTGTCCACGTTCATCTGGGACTTCATTTCTCTGGTGTGGCGTGTAATATGGAGAGCAGGATGCCATCTTAGGTGAGACTTCGTCACATGATTATAGTTGAAAATTATGAGGTGCTGAATGATAGGTTAGAGTTCCAAACCCATTAATCTTAACGTAAAGTGCGGTGCTCGCTTGCATATAAGTAACTTTTAATACGAACAAGATGCATAGGAATTTTATATCAATGAAATGCATACTTAAAACGTAAATAGCAAATCAGTGGTGAAATGGAAGATAAAAATATACATCACAGGAACAATTAAGAGCATGAGAATTATATGAAGTCATTTTCCAGACAATACACACAATCAGAGAATATAATAGAGCAAGTTTTTGTAACTGGGTTAAAAGTTCGGAATCTCTCTTTATATATTTTTTCGAATTTGTGACTGTGAACATTACTTGTTTATACACCATATTTATATCACTGTTTGTGAGACTATCATTTTTCTTAAGACAGTACTGTAATCTAACTTTTAACAGTAATTATTGATTTTAGATTGTCTGTACAAGTACATTTGAATATCACAACAATAAGAACAGGACTTTGCGATTAAAAAAAGGATTTTGAAGATGGAATTGTGAAAGTATATTGACACAATAGGAAAGGATAGAGCAACTTAGACGCAAAATTTGTCGATCTACAGCTATTTAAACAAGAGTTCCAGATAGCCACAGATTCTTCTAAAGTTATTGATCTTTACGTATACATGTTACCGTTAAAGTGTGAAATATGTTACCTCATAGAATAACTAGTTATTTCATGAAATACTTACACAAGTCAGTCAAATTATATAAAATTATTGAATTATAATAAGATTTCATTAGGTATTCAATAAAATCACAATACCTTGATAGTTTAAATATTAAATATGGTGCTCGAAAGTTCTTTGAACCTATTCAAATTACTTTTAGTTAGTTTTGAACCCCTTAAATCTGTTTTGTAATGACGTGTGTGTACGCTTCATTCTGTTGCTTTTAGACATAAAATTTAGTTGATGTATTATATTAGCAATTTGGCTCACAAGTACCCACCGGCTAACGATAAATAAGTAACAATTTCCGGCCTTGTTCTGGCGAAGGGTAGTCACCCAATGTCCACCGTTAGAAGAGAAATATTAGCAATATGAACAATAATAAATTATATCATCTACTTTACCTTGTTATTTATTGATCAAGCATCTGCAACAAAGATAGTATGTATTTTTCGAAGATTTTTAGCTATTTATAATCAATTAATTTATAAAATTGAAACTGTTTATTTTTTCTCTTAAGGATTTATCACTAGTTATTTCATAGAATGATTAGGTAAAATATGAAATTTTTCATATATCATATGTTTTGAATGACTTGACTAGTTATTTCACGAAATACCTATTTATTTCATGAAATAACAGACTTTACACTTTAACGGTAACATATAGGGGAAGAATTTTTCAGGGATTATGATAGGGGGAAGAATCTATGTAAAATGAAAAGAGTTATGCATTTGCAGGAGTCCGTCGCAACAATGAAGAATTGTTGAGCAAGATTCGGTTGATACATTAAGCATATTTGATGCGATCAACAACAAAAATCATGCATTCAAGAAACCTAAGTCCTTAGCAAATTAACTATTATTTTTGCTCTACAATATTTTTCTATACATAGCCTAGAGCTGGGCTCTACCAGTTAAATGGAAGTAACTGGTTGGGGGACACGTAATTTAGAAGCAGGAAGCAAGCAGAAGACCCCCAATACTTGACTTCAAACCCCAGAGGTATTATTTCGCTTGTTGAACAAATCACTTGGGGTTCAATTCCCAATGCTGCTAAAGACCTGCCAAGTACATGCTGGTTAAATCTGTGAAGTCCTGTGGTCGGTCATTGAGCAGTTACCATGGGTATAATGGTCTGGAGAAAATTTCCTCCCCCTTCAGATCAATATCAAAATTAAGGGATGGATCATCTGGTGCTGCTATCTATCGGATGTGTCTTAGAGCAAAGTCATCCTTTCTCCTTCGAGGTGCTCAGGTTAAACCAAAAACGCACCCTGATAACTTAAATTCGCATAGTCAACGGCAGAGCGTGTTTAGCTAGTCCAAATGTCATAAGTAACAACACAACAACAACAACAGCGACGTATTTAACGTACCCCAATTGCTTTAGTGAACACGAAAAATCGTCGGTTAAGTCGTGATTCAAACACATTATCTTCTAATAATGGGAACAACTCCCTAACTAATCAGACCACTGTAGAATACTCAGCAAACCATTGTAACATTATTTTACAGTAATAATAAATATGGATTCCACAGACTGTAAAAAGCCGTTATCATTAGTAAAATATGCAAGAAAGCAATTGCTGAAATGAGAATTCTATGATAAGGCCTAGTATTATGAGCAACAGAATCATGATATATTTTTTAGGGAAGTATGTGTGAAATTACAGTAGTAAGGTACTAGTTCTCCTATATCACATTTATTTTTTGTGCCGTTGGTTCAGAATTTCGGATCATGTATATCAATATGTGTATGAAAATTTAAATAATTAATATAAATTGCATACTAACTGTCATTGATCTCATTTGAGACGTATTCATCGTATAAAATTTTGGAAAACGTTGCTTTTTTGTGTGTACATGAATTTGTAATAATGACGAAATTTCAGATTAAAAAAAGACAAGCTCTTTAACTCACTACAGCACTTTGATTGTCAAGTTTGAAATTTAAGGTAAAAATAGATAAGAATTTTGTTCTTAGATACAGAGGTCTAAATATTTGATCTTAGCCAATATTAAGAATACAAAAGATAATTGCTTTCAATTATTGTGCATGTTGAGGTAAATATTTGGAATTTTTCTGATTTTCTTCATTTCGACACGTGAATACACCCATTATCAACGGAAAATCCTATAAGAAATTATCATAATGTAGGTTTTTAAAGCGTCTATAGATTAAAATATCGATAGATTTTCATATACTACGCGACGTTAGAAATACATCTCTTAAACGTATTAACAAATACAACCAATGCCAAATATGTATGTGTTTTTATGGAATCACATTTTATTCTGTCAAAAATATATATCGATTTCTTTTCAGGAAAAGAAGAATTTGAAACTTTTCAACTATTGAAATGAATTTTCTCTGATCTGGTTTTTAGCATGTTTCGGTATCATATCTGTTAATACCTGTTTTATCTTGAAAATTATTGACAAAATATCCTCTCTTGGCAGCTTGTATAACATTAAACTAGACAAAAATAACACTGATGTAATTTTTTGCCAAAAATATAACAACTCCTAAAGGTAATAAAAGGAATACTGCATCAACTCCAATCTTTTTAATATCTTCTAGTAAAGATGGTTTTATTAATTCTAGAATTATTAAACTATTTTTTGATACATATATTTTACTGGTTTTCAGATTTTATGTAGGTTTGTGACATCATACCAAAAATATAGAATTATTTATTCTCTAATTGGTTACTTATCAGCAAATTATATTGAGAAATCTTATTACAGCAAAACTCCCCAAGAGTCTTTCGCATCCATAATCAATTTCCAGCATCCGAGGTAATGTCTGCCTCACGCTTGCGTCAAAGGAACGCCTCAAGTCAGGTTATCTTTAACTTGTTACGTCATGCTTGGCGACGTCACAGCTAATATGTTTGTAATGTATTCAAATGTTTAATTTATTGAATAAAATAAGTCTAACATTAATAAATTTCTGTGGAATTTAAAGTCAGAATTTTGAAGCTGATTTAATATTTATTTTATTGAGGTTTACATTTATGCTAATGTGGAATGATATCGTTTTCTTCGATTCAAATTAGTTTAAATTGAAGTTGTAGTATATGGAATACCATTTTTCTTTATTAATTATCATGCTTATTTTTTATTTAGAGGACAGTGTATATATTTATTTCAGTATTTCTTTAACAAATATCTTATAAATGAAAAAATAAAAGATACTTGAATAAAGAAATATTCATGCAATTATAGAGGCTGTCTTCTAAATATTTGAAACAATAAAATGTATTGATTAAATTCCTGTGAATTGTATCAATATTTTTAATTGTAAATAAATATGTCTTAAAATATCAATATGTTTAAACAAAATGAATCGCAAAAGGGTTTACATTCTTTGTTATCATCCTAAAGTTCTCAGATTGATTAAAGCTCTTTTAATTTCTATGTTTTATTAAAAGTATTTACCTTTTTATGCAGGCCGAGGCGACTTGGTTAGTTATGGCGTTCGTTCTCGTTATCGGAAGGTAATGAGTTCGAATCCTGACCTAATCGGAGATCCGTCGTGTTCGCCAGTAGTGGGTGGGACACGTTAAATATTTAGTGGTCGCAATGTACTCCTGTTGAAATGATACCTCTAGGGGTGGAAGACCAAGCTTTGGGGGGTCTTTTACTTGATCCCAGCTTCTAAATTACGAAGACTCACATTAGGGGCTATGATGGTCCACCCACTGGGTGCCCCACCGTATAAGGGGAAATCACTTCCACTCTTCTAGTGCTGAAAAGAGGAAATTTCTAGTAGTCGGCATAATGCAACAATACGCCCATTTATATCTGTAAGTCGTAAATAGTAATTACAAAAAAGAAAAAAGTAAGAAGAATTAAGTATATAAAATTTCTTAATTTAATTTAAATTAAATATTTTACTTATTTCACATAAAGCAACGTAAATGTAAAGAAATTTTGAAAATTTACTTTTAACATATGCAAGTTTTCAAACAAAAATAATCAATGCAATGGTAGAAGATATTTCTTTGTAAAGAAGAGGAGTGAAATTATTAAACCAATATTGAATTTCTTTATCTGGTATTATTAATTTTTAACACTGAATTTAATCATTAAATTATTTGTGTTAATAAAACTTTCATATTTTAATTGTAGAATATACACCGTTAATATTTAAATAATCGAGTACATTTTTAGTATTGTAGAATTGTTTTTCTCTAATAATGGTAATCTACGGGGTTGATTAATTATAGACTCATTACTTTTTAATAAAATTTCTAATTTTACATTAGTTGATTTTGTTTTACGTGGTACATAACTCGAAACTAATTGTGGAAACTTATATTTAAAAATTTTTGGAACATTAGGTTTAATGTTCAATTCAACTTCATTAAAAGTCAAATCAACAGGTAGAATTGATAAAGTATTAATTTCTTTTACACACTGATGTTTATTTTTATTTGTTATATAACTACAGTAATGAATAATATAAATACTATTACAGAGTATTTACATTATTCATTCATTCCTTTTTGAAACGATTTAAGTAACTTTAATTCAACCCATTAAAATTTATTCCAGAATATATCTTTTACAAATTTAATAAAATGTAACTTATATGGTAAAAAGCTTTACCAAATGTCACAGATTAATCTTCTCTCAATATGCTCATAGTTAAGTGGAATGCATGACATTTTAAAATAATGAATTATGCAACTCTTCTAAAAACTATTTTACATCTCCTAAATGTAAAATATTAACTTATGGTTTGATAACTGTTAATCTTCCCTATATGCTATCTTTTCTTACATTATATTCAAACTTTTCCAAACAATTTTAATTGTTAACAATTAGTTAAAGCAATTTACTTAATTTTTATAAACCGTAACACAAGCTATATATATTTATTACATTAACTAAAAATTGATTTGATATACATCTTTTTACTTTCATTGTTTTACAGTAGACATTTGACCCTCATCGTGAAAAAAATTTTAATAGGAAATTTGCATAAAAATTCTTCAAATACAAAAGCTGATGTCTCAACATCAATCGATGTATATAATAGAATTATTAGTTTCTATTCCATAATAAGTTACAATATTACATTTTTTTAAAATAAATGAAATAAAATGCAGTATTTTTACTGTGTAAATAATTTTAAAATTGACTGTTAAAATAATACAAGTATAATTCCTCAAATTTCGTGCCTTCCATGTTAGGATATTAGACTTTTGTTAATTTAAAATGAAAATTATATTTTATTTCAAAGTTTTGGTTAAAGGATTTGTAGTTAATTTAAAGCATAATTCACGCCCGTTACATCTCGCAGTAAAGTTGCTTATGCCGCAATGTAATATTCAGAGCTCCGGAACCCTTCCCGCTTCAAGAAAACGTGATTCTTTTCCTTCCTTTAAAATTGTCATCCATGCCTAACCACTGGAAAAAAGAAAAAATATTTATGAATATTAGACCTGTTCTTCTTTCTACATCCACATATAATTTTTCTTAAAATATAACTTAAAATATATTTCTTAAAATTTTATGTGAAATTGTTTCTATCTTTTGCAGCGAATATGATTTCGCCTTTCTCAATACGTCGCCAATCGGAATTGCATTTGAACGTGGAAGAAATATAATTCCGACTTCAATATTCAATAATTTCGTAGCTAAAAGGAGTGAGTTTTCATCCACTCGAAACCTCATTCGGGTTATTATTAGCTAATCATCGTGTTAAACTTCATTTCATCTGGCATCTTGAGGGAATGCTAACTAAATTATTTTTAATGAGCATTTTTTTGTTCATTAAAACGTAAAATATCTTACTTTGTTTAATCTGAAATCCCAATCAGAAATGGTTTTCCTTTAATCCGATGGATTTTCGTTTACTTCAGTACACTATGCAGGAATACGTTTCGATGAAAGTTAATTGTTTTCAAAGAAGAAATTAAAAAAAAAATACTCTCCAAAGGGATAGGATCTTAGAATCTTGGTATACGTTTCAAAATTTACAACGTGAACTAAGTAAGGATGTGGTAAGTTATGTGTCAGCTATAAGTTCATTGAACCAAGATGAAAAATGAGAATCCCGTAGCGTTGTGGTAGCTCTTCGAGCTTCCAAGCCACGGGTTCTGGATTCAATCCCCGGACTGGGCAATACTCGACTCATTTGTTCATCCCCTCAGTGGATCGATAAAATTGAGAATCACACACAAGAATGCTTGGGAACTAAACACTGAGTGCTTCGCGTATGGCGAGCTACCCAATCCAGACGCACTTCGCACTCCACAGCTGTTGGTCAAACAAACAGATATTGTCCTTGTCTCCTTGAAGGCAATGGTGTCATAGAAATTAGTTTAGATGCAAAATGTGTGTGGTTTAAATGAAATGCAGCGGAACGAATGCATTCAGCTAGTCTAGAATAAAATAATTAGTTTTTCACTGGAACATTTGTTCTTGAAATTGTGGTCTGAATGTGAGTTTGAAAACATAACCAGGATATATACTTCGCACCCCATGTCCTTCGGTCAAGGAAACAGATATGAGCACTGCAGACCTTGCCCCATGAGGGCAGTTGTACCTCTGGGATTAGTTTTTAGTGTAGATGCAAAATGATTTAAATAGAATCCACCGAAGCGGATTCTTTCAGCTAGTCTAGAATAAAGAAATTATGTTTTTCATAGAAAAATTTTAATTTGATTTTTAGATCGTGTTTTGAATGTGATTCCTTTGCTTGCCTATTTTCTCCCTTATTTTATTTTGCAGGGTTTGATTAATAAATAATTTAAACTTATCTTGATAATAAATGATTTTCAAAAGCTTAAATACAGAGAGAATCAGAAAAAAAAGTAATATTCCATTTTCTTTACCGAGAACTTTTCTTCCGTTCATTCCAAGCTCATTGTAATCAATTGATTTTGAATCTTCTTTTCCTTTATGCAGTTATTCTTTTTTTATTCTTTCCTGTGTACACGAAGACGAGACTTTCTGATTAAATTTCGAGATGTATTATTTTCTTTTTATTTTCGTTTGCTCCGTTTATCAAATTTGCTTTGAATGTTTGAGGCGGAGCAAACAGTCGGATTAGTTTTTGAATCCTCAAGGACTTGGAAATATTATAACTAAAAGAGTCTTCAAAGTTATACAACTTTCAAAGAAGTTGCTCCGACCATTTATTGAAACTAAAATTCAGACGTTATTAATAACAGAAAATTCCGTAGTATGATTATATTTACACATACACACGTATATTTTATAATATCTTTATGTATAAATATACACATCTACATGTATATATATATATATATATATATATATATATATATATATATATATATATATATATTGTCACGAAGATTTAAGTGAACACACCGTTGGATTTAAGCAAACAAGTTTATTGAAGGAAAGTAGCGACTTGTAACCTTACAAAGACGAGAAGTTGCCCACGACTAGTGGGTATAAGCTTTTATACAGTAATAGAATATTCGAGAAACAACTAATTAACATAACAAAGAAAGGTCTAGAATGTTGGAGAACATAAGGAAACAATAATTAAGGAAACAAACAAAAAATCCATACTTCGGATACAACAGCCGTGGCTAGTATCGAACCCGCAACCTCCGGGTTTGGATCGCGTGCTTTGACCACTCGGCCACTGAGCTCGTTGGAAAGCTTTCTCTATGCGGCATTGCTCCTCTCTCAAAAAGACAGCGTCTCGCTGCTATTTGGATCTTGAGCGTGTTAAAGGTCCTTTGTAAACTTCTGCCTTCTTTTCCGGAAGAACGACACCTTGATTTCGTCCGTCTTCAATGTTGGTCTGCTTCGCCGGATCATGGTACGGCTTCATACGCAAAACATGGACAACATCTTTTAGTTTCCTTTTCCGGGAAGCAGGATCAAAATCTTGCACTTCGTAGGTGACGTCGGATAAACGGCGCAACACTTGATAGGGCTCAAAATACCTCCTTAAGAGCTTCTCGGAAAGACCGACCTTTCGGATTGGGATATAAACCCATACGAGGTCTCCAGGACGATAGGACACCATTCGGTGTTTGGAATCATAATATCGACGGTCTTTATCTTGCACTCTCAGAGTATGCGTTCTGGCCAATTGTCTCGACTCTTCTGCCCTGGATATAGTCTTGGCTAGGTAATCGTCCGTTGCATCATCAGGCAAGAATGGGAACATTGTATCCAGCGTTGTTTCAGCTACACGTCCATGGAGCAGGTAGAACGGCGTAAATCCTGTTGTCTCCTGCTTAGCGGTGTTATAAGCAAACGTCGCAAATGGCAAAATTTCGTCCCAGTTTTTCTGTTCGATATCAACGTACATGGACAACATACCAGCTAGAGTTTTGTTAAAGCGCTCCGTCAATCCATTCGTTTGGGGATGATACGCCGTCGTCATTCGATGATCGATATGGCATAATTTGACTAGTGCGGATACAAGTCTGGCGACTTGTAACCTTACAAAGACGAGAAGTTGCCCACGACTAGTGGGTATAAGCTTTTATACAGTAATAGAATATTCGCGAAACAACTAATTTACATAACAAAGAAAGGTTTAGAATGTTGGAGAACATAAGGAAACAATAATTAAGGAAACAAACAAAAACCCATACTTTGGATACAACAGCCGTGGCTAGTATCGAACCCGCAACCTCCGGGTTTGGATCGCGTGCTTTGACCACTCGGCCACTGATCTCGTTGGAAAGCTTTCTCTATGCGGCAATATATATATATATATATATATATATATATATATATATATATATATATATATATATATATATATATATATATATATATATATATATATATATATATATATATATATATATATATATATATTGTGGAAAGAAAGTTTAAAAAAAAAATTAAACTTTGTAACAATATGTTACTCATTTCTAGTTTGTCAAATTATAAGGTTCAACTTTGTTGTAAAATTTAATTTTTAAATATCCATGGAACTTTATTTTTTATAAATTTTTCTTTTACTGCCTTTTAAACTTAAATTAATATTTCCACGTCCCTTAGAGATTTTATTCTCTAAAAGAATTTCTATCAAATTATCTACCTTTTGAATTAAATTACACAATAAATTTATCTTTTGGTGTCTTTTAAAATTATAGATTAATATTTCGAAATCCTTTTAGAGTGTTTATTCTAAAAGAATTTCTTTCGCATACTATCGACCTATTCAATTATATTACCCAATAAGTTTATCTGTCATTGGCATATAGGATTTGACTAATATTTCCATGTCTTTCTGAGTTATTATTTTAAAAATATTTATTATGAAATTATCTATCTATTGAATTAAATTACAAAGTAATTAAAATTTTTGTTCGCTTTTAAAATCAGACTATTATTTTCAAGTCCTTTAGATGCTTTATTCTAAAAGAATTATTTCATGAAACTATTTAAATAGAGAATTAAATTAAACAATAAAATTTTCTTTCTGGGCTTTTTAAATTAGACTTTTATTTCTGTTTCTTTCTGATTTTTTTTATTCTTGAAAAATTATATTAAGACCATCAAATTTTCTATCGAATGAATCAAATTTCATTACAGTGGGTGATCGGTTAACGAACATAATCCGTTACATGACTGTGTTCGCTATCCGAATTGTTCGTCAACCGATTATCAATTTACCATCGATTTCTTTGTGAAATCGATTAATACGTTTTGGAGATCCTAAAAATTATATAAATTCAAGAAAGGGTGTATAATATCTTAGTAAGTTTATTAAAAAAAATAATACATACGTATAGTCTTGTATATTAATCAATCCTTTTCATTTTTTGTGTATGGGGCATTGAAGAACATGTCCAATGTCGATGGTTTTTCTCTTTTTTTTAAGACTTCCAGAAAGTGATTAATATCATTATTGTTGTAAAGATCCTTAACCTTACTGATATCAGCTTAGTTTGGGTACCATTCTAAGTTCATTGCTCTGACATCTCCCCACTTTTTCAGCAAATGAACGAAGGAAGGGGATGTTCAAAATTAAATCAGTTTCGGTTTTGAATGAAATGAGAACCGAAATGGTCTACTTTGGCCAAAAATTTTGTATTGAAAAAAAAATTCCAGTATAGAACTATGAAGTTTAATAGGCAACAACATAATTCAAGAGAGATAAAAAACGATTTTTGGTCGGTGGTTTTGGTAACCTTGCACACGCTTCGAGAGGCGAAAAGTGTTTGTTAGAATTCGTTTTTGTTCGTTATTCGAACACAAAATCTTTTTGTGAAAGTATTCGTTGTTCAATTTGTTGGCAGCCTGAACTCTGTTCGTTAACCAACCACCTACTGTATAGTTAAAAATGTTTAAATTATATCAAAAGTTTATGATAAATAGAAATGAAGTAAATTTATAAACAATTCATGAAATCTGACATATGAATATTTTTTAATCAAAACATTGTTATGATCTCTTTTTCTTTTTCATATTAAATGTAATAATTGAAGAAATGCATGAAAGAAAATCGGTTTCATTGCAGCAAAAAAAAAAAAATGTCTTTTATAGCTTCATAAGATTAGACAAATATTTCTTTTCCCCTCCACGTTTTTACTCTAAAAGAATTAAAGTTACGTTAGCATTTTTATATTAAAAGAAAAGTTTTTGTTTTTTAAGAATTACTGAAAGAATAATAAATTATTATAAATAATTGTTATTTTAAAAAATAATTTAAAATTATCAAATTATCCATCTATTTAATTAAGTTATTTAAAGGCCTCAAAAGAGACATAAATTTTTTTGACACCTTTTTTAAGTTTATTTTCATTTGTCCTTCTTCGTTTATATTCTAAAAGAATTACTTTGAAATAAGAATATCGAGACTATCTGTTGAGTAAATGTACTAAAAATAATGAACTTTAATGACTTTAAATGCATAAATATAATTTATAATATTGAAAAAGTTGTCACATATGAGAGTGTTATTTGTTGAAAAATTATATTTAAATAGAGGAATGCATTTTGAATGAAAAAAGGAGAAAATTTTGTCCCTAGATCACATTGATTACAAGTAAATTCCCAAACCTTACGAAAGCTTTTTCTAAGCAATTCACAAGCTATAATTACATGACTACAACAATTAGAAGGAACAATTTGCAGAATTCTTATAAATTATGAGAGTACTATAATTAAATTTTTTTTCTCATTATTATTCTTCCTTATAAATTTCTTTAATCCTTATAAATTAGAAGGAATAATTTGCAGAATTCGTATAAATTATGAGAGTACTATAATTAAATTTCTTTTCTCTCATTATTATTCTTCCTTATAAATTTCTTTTATGTAATTCACTGTGATTTTATAATTATTTTTTACTTTTAATGGTAAAGCAAGATACAGCAATATTAGTTAAATATAACAAAAATTATTGTACAACAAAATCCTAGAAAAAGAATACAACAAAGTGAAAAATAACCGAAGACAGTTTCTGTCATGCCAATATGGTATTGTAGCCAAGAAACACCCCACAGGGACGAAGATGGCCTCTGTTTATATTTTCTCTAAGATCTCGGAGTGGGCCAAAAGGGTGTACAAAAATTCCAATGAGCCATGAGTGACTGGCCATTGTGCATCACGTCGTCGATAATCTGGTTAACAAGTAGGGTCTTCAATTTTACCTTGCTTCGACTGTCAGCTATAGTCTTTGTCTAGCAGATTGTTTTAAATTTAGTTTTATTTTGTGCTATGGCATATTTGAATAATTTTGTTGTACAAACGTTGCGTCTTTTCTTGGAAGAGAGTCCTCCGGTTCATTTCCAGAGATGACCAAGGGTCCTATATTACAGTATTCTTCTTTTTCTGTTGTAGGCATCGTATATATTGCCGACACTGAAGAACCTCTGCTGTGGTTGGGGTTTGCAGAGAGCCAATGGTCTGAATCGCTGCCCTTTTGTCTGATAATAAGGCAACATTTCGAATTTAAAATGCAGGGTCAATAATTGTTTCATGGCACTTATAAAAATTTCTACCTTTGCATCAAATGCATTCCTCTTTTTCCCATCAAAAGTATAGTATGAAAAAAGCAGAATTTTACTTAACAAGCATTTAAAATCAAGAATAACTTTAGTTAATACAAATATAAATGTATTAAACATGCCAAATAATTTTCAACATACATTAAAGTAACATTTTTACTTTAAATTTTAATACGATTCACGTCTTCTGAAAAATAAATTTTTTAGCACTTTGATAAATATTATTATCCATTGCGAAAAGATATGTAGTGACTTATTTTTCAAAAACTGTCAATAATATTTGTTTATTTAAAATTATTTATCGATATTTTAATAAGATGTTCTTTAAATCTCATTTGATTTATCGTTAAAATAGTAGCAGCTTTTATTTTCCTTGAAGAGTATCTAAGTCTTACTTCATTGGGATTATTAAATGAGGGATAATTTTTCTTAGAAAAGGAAATTTGTTTAATTCAGTACTAGTTTTGTCCATTTGTTGTTAAAGCTGCTGAAATCTAGCTAAACAGAAATCTAGCGAGTCAAAAAATATTGTTTTAACTATAACATTACACTGAGTGCTTTATTAACTTTTTTGATATTTTTGTAAAAAATAACTATACTAGTCCTCTATTTGAAGAGTTGAAGTCTGAATCGTGTGAATGAGGCAAACAATGCAATTATATGGTGCAGTGAATACATAATTTTCAAATTATATATTTGCCAATAATATATATAATTCTCAGATTATATAATTGTAAATACATAATTTTCAATTAAAAACTTAGATAATTCGCAAATTATATATTTTTGAATAATTTATAATTCTCAAATTATATATTTGTGAGAAATACATAAATCTCTGGTTATATACTTGTGAATATATAATTTTCAGAGTATGAAAATTAAAGCGTATTTATTTGCATGTTAAAGAATTTGAGTGTGCCTGCTTGGTGTGCACTACGTTTTCAGCAAGAAACACCACGAACAGAAATGACAGGACTATATAGGACTAATCTAATTGACTTTCATCTCTAAAAGTCAATAAATTATATTTGTAGATTGTGAAAAATAATATTTTTAATATGTTAAGGAGAGATACGATACCTACGCTCAAAGTGGAATGTAGAGTAAATTGCATCTAAAAACAAAATAAACGTATAAATAAAAATATTCGAAAAATGTTTTTTTCACAATTCTGAAACAGTTGCAGAATGAAGTTTAAATAATTAAACAAATGTCTTAAATCGTATACATAACTGAATTATAATGCAATGAAAAATAGACATAATTTTCAAAAGCAATAAGTATTTGCATATGACGTCAAAGCGCGCGGATCATTTCGGACGAAATTTTCTGCATACTTTGTAGAAATTGAAAATAATTCTTCTTTGAGAATTGAAAATAAACATTCATCTTGTGAAATGTACCCAGTAATCCTTGATGAATTTGTATTAATCGTTTGTATACTGAAATGAAGTGTAAATGAAATTAGAATTGCGTATGAGATAGATTTATGGTATAAAAATCATTTATATTTAAGCATTCAATTTTCGTGTGCTTCAAAAGGTTTGCTGAAACGTATAAAACATATAAACAACGATCATTTTTCCGGAATCAGCTATTTTCTTCTTCTCGAAGTGAAAGTACCTAATTTTTTTCGCTGAATATATATTATTCCATTTCTATTTAAATGTTAAAATAATTACAAAATTCTCTTTCTTTTTCTTTTCAGACTTGATTTTAATTTATTTTAGAAATAAATTTAACCATAAGTACAAAGTGTGTGCATCACTTCACTTCAAGTCTTTCATATTTAAATGTTCCATAAATAAATATTAATGTTAGAAATAGAAACTTCAAAAATTCTAAACATTTTAATATAAATAAATATTATTAGTAAAAAAATTATTTTTTAATAAGAAAATTACGAATTAAAAAAATCTAGTTAAATCAAAGGAATACTATTTAACGGATAAGTATGATATCTGGGACGACATTTCAAATTCAGTTCTTGAGAAATTGAGTTTAAATCTAATTGTTAACGATTTTATAACAATTAGTAAGTACTGACTCCGTTAATTTATTTCTTACATAGTTATTTAAATCATTGCAAAATGTTTGCTTGCATACTACCAAAATGGTATATTTTATGCATTATGATTTTTATCTAAAATTTTTTGGGGGTAGAATTTTATAAAAATAAAATCTACATAACCAGATTTGTATAGGACAGAACTTCGTAAATTGGTTAGCTTTATTCGAACTGATTGATTGAAAATCTAATAAAGGAAATTCCTCAGTTTCACTTGAGTTTCTTTAATTAGAAAAGTACCATAAAATATTCTAAAATAATTTTATGAAACTCGAAATCTGCGAATGACTCTTCAAATGAATTTACAAACAAATGTAATTACTTTGAATAATCGAGTTATTTACTTGGAACCTGGACTGCATTCAGATGTTGAGTTGAGGTATTTTTAAACATCTGAATTATTAAAATAAATTATTTAATGTATACTTAATGTATTGCAGAGATCTGGTTTTCTTATACTTTAAAAATACTTCTAATTCATTTTTTCATTACATTAAAAAATTTAAAAGACACAACTCTAAAGATCTGTTACAATAAACATAATACGGAACAAAAAATTACAGCCAGAAGGTCAAAATTTAAGCTAGCTAGTAGCGCCATCTGTCGATAAAGTTTTCGTCACTACTAAAAATAAAATGTTATTTTGAATTTCTGCAAATCAAAACAAAAAAGAAACTTCAGCATCTTATTTATTTTTTTGAGATGCTGATTATTAAGGTAGACAACATTTCAATTAAGATGTTGCTAAGTCATATTTAAAGAACGAATTTTTTGAATTAATTAGTTTAAGGAATGGAATTTTTCACCAATTAATAAGAAAAAACTTTTCGTTTCCTCTTTACTGCTAAGCACATAGAATCATTTACGAAATCATTATATGATGCATCTGGATGCTTTAATTTAACCTTAAATAGTCAATGGCTCAAACTGGGTGGCATACTTCACAGTACTTCTTTTGACTTCGGTTCAACAGTTCCTGGATTCGAATCTCACCGTGGGTTTGGATGCTTGTAGTGGTTCGAAAATTATTTAGAATTATATTAACCTCTTTTTTCTTAATTATTTCAATTTACTAAGTTACATTATTTAAAATTATCAATCTTATTTTTTAGTTACTTTAATAAGTAGAATTTGCAAAATTATAACTTTGTAAAATCATAATAAGGTATAGCCTAGCAAAAATAAAAATTTCTTTTTAAACTTTTATAATTGTTGTTAACAATAGATTTTTCAAGAATTGAAAATGGTGCCAGCCGGTAACTAAATTAATAACCGAAGTTTATTATAAATAATTATAAGTAATTAAGTTGTAAGTAACTAAAATTAATTAATGAATAATCATATTAAATTCTTTGTCATGATGATTAAATGTAAATTTTGATAAAAATTTGTTGATATAACACTGGAATACTTTAAGCTGATGTACGAATTCTAATTTTTGAAAAGTGATTACAGTATAACCATTATATCCCAATTATTGTAATATATTTGTTTTACTACAATTATTTCTTAATTACGCAATTGTATTGCTAAATTATATTCATTTATTAGTGTCAAAATTAAAAGACAGATTACTGAAATAAAAGAAAAAGGCGAAGATAACATTTTAATTTATAATGTATACCATGATAAAAAAATTTATTATTGAATTAATTTTCCAAAGACGCATAATAATAGGTAAATTGCAATATAGATTTTTATTGAATTTGATATCTCAGGGTTACAGCTCTGATCGTTAAACCACTGGCTTCACTCAACGACCAGCCTTGAATAAATTTAACACTTATCTTCTCATTTTAAAATAATTCACATTTATACCATAAAGTTACAATATTTATTAGTTTAATTTCTTTATTCTAGCAGATGAAACAGCAAAAGGCAAAATATACAACAAATGTGAATTTTTTTAAAGAAGACATGAATCTTACTGAAATAATTGTATGAACAATAAAAAATATAGAGCATACATAAAATTTCCTTTTCATAAACAATTTAATTATTTAAATTAAAATTACTGGAAAAGCTCTGTAAATAGCACATTTGTCTTAAAACAACAGTTTGCAACAAATATTTTATTTCCTTTTTTTTATTTATTAATAATTTCTGTGACACTAATTACTAATAATGACATTAATAATATTATACCGAGCTTCAGGGTTCGTGTTGACTGAGAGTCCATAAAATAAACTTTTAACAATCACAGGATTTTTATTTGTAGATCTTTCTAAAAGATGCTGGAAAGAAACCCAGCAGTTACAGTATTTACGAATCACAATCATACAGTATCAATTCAACTGATTGAACGGTAAACAGCTCCCAGAGGTAAACAGAGGTCTTCAAATACCTCAGACAGACAGCTCGTATCCTCTAGTCTATCACTGCCGCTGCAAACTCTGAAACTGACTGACTCGGTCCATGGAACGGTGGTATTTATAACTTACTTGGCGTGAAAACCTAGGTCTTTCTCCAAGGTTCTGAAAGATTCTAGGCCATCTCGCTTAATAACGGCCGAGAGCTTAGGTGGTGGCAGTTTCCTGAACTATATACATCTATTTCTCGCCAAATCTCGCCAAGTGGTTGACAAGCTGTCAAATCACAGGCCTACATCGCTCGGTTTTTGTCCCAGAATCTGAGTACTGCGGAGCTGTCAGATATCTCAAGACGAATACAAGAATTATTTACAAACTTTGTAACAATATTATAGTAAAACTCCAATTATCCGAATCAATTGGGACCGGACCCAATTTGCATAGTTAAATATTCGGGTAATTGGATTTTTTTCGAAAAAAAGGGCCTATTTTAGTTAATTATTGTAAGTTGAAAATGGGAGAAAAAAGTGAATAATTTTACAGAAAAAGAGCTTTTAATCACAACTAAATGAAATAAAACACCTTTATATAAAAATAAAACACTAAATAAAACACCTTTATATGTTAAAGTACTCACTAGTGCAGTGCTTTAGTACAGTATGTCTGTACAGCTCTGTAAATGAAAGGCATTGCTTGCCGAAAACCACGGTCAGAGTAAGCTGTTTCAGTGACTTCGTTTATTTCCGGGTAGCCAAGTCATGCATCCTCTTCCCATTGAGAATTTCCACACTCGGGATGACGCTCAGTCCATTTCAAATGTGGAAAATGCTTAACTGAAGGTTTCATGCCTGTTTTAACTTGGACATTAAGGTCATCTTGTTAATCAACACATTCAATGAGTTTACCATCATTTGCAGTTTGAAATCTAGGGTTTTCACTCTAATCCATTTTTCCATATCTTCAGCACTGACTTCTGAACATCAAAAATTTTCAAAAGAATGTTTTTAAATGCCTCTCGAGTGACACATATCTCTCTCTTTCTCATCTTCTCCCTTCTTTTACCTTTCCTTTTCTAGAGTTTTCCCCGTTCTCATTTTCCTTCTCTTCTTCAGTCTAATTTATTTTTCTGAAATTCTGAAGGCGATTCGGAGAATTGGAGTTCTACTGTACCTGGAAGTTCTACTGTATATATATATATATATATATATATATATATATATATATATATATATATATATATATATATATATATATATATATGATTCCTTAGTTAAATTCCTTAGTTTAAAAAAATATCAATAAAGAAATTAAGTGCTTGAAATGATGAACTACTTTGATACCATGTTGAGGACTGTTTGAGAATGCTGTACTGCATTTACAGCTTAATTCTTACCACAGCTTAATTCTTTCCCACGAAGATTTTTCATAGCGGGTCATAATCACCAGTAACAATAGAGAAAAGCCAGAAATACGTTCATAAATAAGGCACACAGCATCCATCTCTAGTTATTTATCATTCCCTAGAATTGAACTGAGAACCTCTCGCTCGGAAGAGGAGTATCCTACCCCTGGGACCCAGTGAGCCCAACGTATCAAATATTTGGAAAACATAGAACGGCATAATTTCTAATTATGTTTTCTTTTACCATTGGATATGAACTCGACTATATTTTTTCAATTATTACAAATGTACTGTTTCACCTACGCTTAGTTAAAAAAAAGGTATGTTAATAAGTCATATAACTAGAAGAACAAACAATACTTATTCGTATCAAAAGTATAACACTTGAGCTTATCGTGATCTAATAGTAGGCCTGCGTATTTTGGATTGGAAGATCACGGGTTCAATTCCAGCCTTTGTTGAACATACATACATAGCGGTGCAGGCAAGCTCCGGACTTTACCTTTAAGTTAATGGGTTTAAAATACTCGCCCATCACCAAGTGTCTTGTAATTTTGAACCACGGACAGGTGACGAGGTCACGCCTGAGCTGGCAACCTCTTCTCCGCATCTACGCCACACCAGCGGAAACCCCCCTGTCGAACAACGGGAGATGTTTGTTTTGATACAGCACAGTGTACAGTTGAACGGACAAAAGCTGTTGTAGAGCATGTTAAAGTTTATTACGTAAACTGACATGAGGGGCCACATTCACTTGTCACAAAAGAGGGGAAACCCGGTAATCTCCCAATCACCTACCCTGACAGATCTGTATGCAGAACCAAATGAACAACATCATGCTCATCAATGGCTTGGAATACTTAGTATTGAATGATGCTGCTCTACTACTTGGTCACAATGAGACTATGGAGATAAGTATTGTAACTGTGTGCATCTTAACTACACATCTGGCGTGATGGATGTTTCGGAGATTTCCGGGTTTTCTCCCTTGCGATATGTCAGTGCAGCAAACTATGAGAAGTCCTTCAGGGAGTCTTTTATACATGGTGGATATTAAACAGGTCTCACAATCGCTTCCACCATTTGACTGTGCACCAAAAAATTACTCCTGAATGCTTCCTGTTCTGATATTAAAATATGAGATGCTAATTTTAAACAAAAATTTATTTTAATGAATTTATCAGTTTCGAGATTAGTATACGAGATTAATTATAATTTTATTATTCTTTTAAGCTACATCATTTTGTTCTCATTGCAAAAAATCTGCAATTGTAATGTCTGCAGTTAACTCTAGTTAGGATAGATATCCTCTTCAAGTAATTGCTAAAAACTGTTTATCGCTTGCGCAGCAAATTATAAATAAATATTTTCTTCTTCGTTTGTCAGGGAATGTACTGTTGCCAAATTACTATTGGAAATTATGACCAAGATTTTCATTTTTATTCTTCTTTGTGTGATTATCAGCAGTTCTTTATGTCATCTTTCTTTACAAGTGAAATAGTCTTATTATCGAGATTCGAACTTCTTTTCTGGCTTATGATAGGACGTTTAAGGTCTCAACAAACAATTTAAAAAGTTAATGTTTCAGTTTTTTTAAATTCGATTTATTTTGTTACGTTGCAATTTCGATTAATTTTAATCGAAAGAAAAAATAATTATATTTTTTTTAGTCAATGGTAAAAAATTAAAGTTTTCTTGCGTGTGCAGTGAGCGTGTGTCTTTTTACAATTTATTTCACATATTTTTAATTAATTTTTCAAATGTTATTTTATTCTTATATTTATTTAAAAAACAATTGAAATTTTTATTGTTATTTAAAAATATGAATTGAATTTAATACAGAAATATAAAAATCTATCAAATAAATGTATAATGATATTTTTAACATTCATTATATATATATATATATATATATATATATATATATATATATATATATATATATATATATATATATATATATATATATATATATATATATCAAAATTAGTTTTAATATTTATAACTTAATAAATAGATAGTGGGAGAGTTAACATAAATTTAAAGTTTTCAGGAAATAAATTTAATGCAGCGCTAATATATAACTCCCTTTGGAAAATATTATAATTTTAAACAAAAATATATTTTAATGAATTTTTCACTCATACGAAATCAATTTTATTTTAATTATGGTTTTTAAACTATGTCATTTGTGATAAAATTCAAATTGAAGCAGCCTTTGGTATCTGAATTAAAATAAAATCGGCTTTGCATCATCAGCTTATGTTTATATTTCGCTAATTATCATTGATTAGAACTAATAAAAATATGAGCACACACAAATTCAATTCTCACATTTTCGAAACTTTATCTTCACCAAAAAGAAAAGAAAATATGAAAACATAGCATTTTATTATATTTTCATCCATTCATTGCATTTTCGAAGCTTTGCTTTAATTTGATTAACTACATCAAAGCGACTATTTGCTTAGCGAAAAAGTTAAGTGAATATAATTTTCTTGAAAGGAAAATTAATTGAGGTTAAAACTTATGTGTTAAAGCTGTAGATTTTTTTATGCTAAAAAGTATATAGATTACGATAATTTAAATTTTCATTTATAATTTAAATTTTATCTCATGTAAAAGAAAATATAATTATATTCCTCACAATTCATATTACCTAAAGATATTGTCTTTTAAAATTAAAATATTGCATTTTTAATAGCACTAATTTTTTTACCTAGCACCTTCTTTTTAGATATTGAAAGAATTTCTGATGAATTAAAACACCGGGAAGTTTATCCAAAGCTTTAAATTTCCAATGGTTTTAGAGGGAATTTCAGAAAATTCATTAAAACAAGGTTTTGGTGACGTCATTTTCTGTATGGTAAATTAAAAAATAAAGAAATTAATTAATAATGACTATTTCAATAATCACGATTCATCATTAATAATTATTATAACTTATTGTGGAATATTTGTTAAATTTACAGCTAGGTAAATTATATATATATATATATATATATATATATATATATATATATATATATATATATATGAATACTAATTGGTCTCCTGTCGATTGCAGTAAACAAAGAGAGTTATTTTTGCTAATAGTACATACTACTGAACAGGAAGAAAAACGGTATAAAAAACCTGAACAACATAGCATGTTCGAATATACATACACATTCATTTAATTCATTTTAATAATTGCGAGTGAGAAAGAAGAATATAATGCTACAGAAGATATTCTTCGAGTATCTCTAAAATCCGTCACCTGTTGCTTTTCTAAAAAAATATTATTCATATTTTATTACTTTTTTCTTTACATAAATGAAATGAAGAACTTTTTATTCAACTCTTCGTAGGAATCTTCGTAATTTTGTATCAATAATCAAGTAGAAGAACATCAAATACTTGATCTGACACACTCAGAAATATCACTTTACTTGGAGGATATTGCGACCACGACCTCTTAAGCGTGCATCATCCGCCTTAGCTGGTACGATGAATATTTGGTTAAGGCGAGATTCAAATTTACTAACTGATATTGATAACGACGCTCTTACCAACTAGGCTACCAAATGCCTAGTTGATAAAGGAGCACAGGTGCCGTATAATCCAGGATGCCAAATTCTGAATTTTTTTGGCGATGAGAAAATGTTGCCAAGATGACGTATTGTGACGTGTGTGATGACTTAAATACTAGGGTTGTCAAAATAGAATTTTCTGCATAATTATAGGTTTCCATATTTATGACGTAATAAAAACGAGTACGCCAGATACATAAAAAAATCAGCCAAAAAACCCACCTAACTCAGAATTTGGCATCCTGAATTATACAGCACCTGTACCATTAGCTAACATGACGGATCTTCGGTTAAGTTGTGATTCGAACTCATTACATTCCGATAATGAGAACCCATCATTATCGAAAGTCCGCATTACCAAATCAGCCAGTTCACCATGGAATCAGAAAAAATGGGTCATTCCATGCGCACATATTTTTTCAATTCCCTGCAATAGCATGGGAAAACGCTTTTAAAAGGAATGAAAAAACCTCCGCTTTACGAATGAACAAAGTTCCTGAACAATTACCAACGCAGTTTAAGCAACTTCACAGTAAGAACAAACCAGAATTAATTTCTGTTAAAAAGCTGTGGTCATTACACAAATTATGCCTTATTCTAGCTTAAGAAGTAGGTATTGGTGATCACTTCTCGTCTTTATGTTAACTATTAGTGTTTATAGCCATACTGGCGAAACAAAAGATGTTTACCAATTGATTAAATCAATGGAAATAGTTGAACGAGGTTGAATCTTTGTAATCCAGAGGCCTGGCAGAAGACCCAAAATACTTGATTTGCCACTTCGATTGCTTTTATTTAACAAACTTTTTCTAAAAATATGCTTCAAGAAGTTATAAAATTGATAAAATGTAATTTTTATAAAAAACACTTACATAAAACAAACCAGCAAAAACTATGTTTAATCAAACTATTTATAAAAGGATTAGCATTATGAAACTATGCATAAAGATGTACAAGTTTATGTAATTATAATAGTTTTTTTGTGGTATGTTGATGTGACTGATGATTTACTCCTAGAAATATTTTAAACAAGCAATTCACGAGATTTTTTTAACTCTATATGCTTAAAGAAAAATACTTAAGTCAGTTTTTGTAAAAATAATTATGGAATTCAAACTTATGTAATTGTTATTTGGGTAAGAACTCTGTGATTGATATTTTTTTCACTCATGTAATTTTTTTACATAATTATGTCATTTTGACAAAAATTGCTTTTCGTAAAACTTGAAAGTAACTAAGCAGTCCTTGAATCTCAATTTTAGATACATTCTTTGTTCCTTAAAATCAAATACTGCAGATGATTGAAGTGTCAAATAAAATAAAATATACACATTTTGATTAAAAATATTGTAAATTCTACAGAAAAAATATTTATAGTGATAAAGATCTGTTTGAATCCACCTCAACACAAAGTGCGACATGAAAGCACGACATCGATCAAGATCCGAAAAGATTCCAGTAATTCTTATCGATTTTTAGATTTTAATAACTTTTAAAACGAGGTTAGATATATTTTAAAAATAAACTATATTTGTTTGGTTAATAGTTAAATGAAAGAAATAGATCATTTTCTAACTGCGCATGGAATACTTTTTTCTTTTATACATCGCATGCTTTTTTTCATCTTACATTACACGTTTGTCGACATTTTTTTCATTTGCCTTCCCTAAAACTTTCAGTTTAAAATTTGCTCAGTAACTTAGTTTTCACATCACTATGACGATAAACGAATTTGAGTGTTTACAGAGCGAAAAAGTTCAGGTCAAGATAAAATGCGAAATGACGCTAATGAATTGGAATTTTAATATCGTTCAGAGGAACTGAATTAGTTCCTAAACGTAATTGGACAATGTTGATTATAGTTACACAATAAGTAAACAGAGACCGAGCCATAGCGCCATTTGTTATTTATTTTATGAAACGTAAACGACATTTCTTTTAATATATATATATATATATATATATATATATATATATATATATATATATATATATATATATATATATATATATATATATATATATATACCGTATTTTCGCGAATCCAATGCGCATGGTTTTTGTCCAAATGTAATATTCAAAATTGGGGTGCGCATTAGATTTGAGTGCAAGGTCAGTATTTCGCCGATGACGTCAACTAAATTTAAATCGTTACAATGAATTACTGTATTTCTCGACTACATTTACCGTTACATTTATCGTTGACACATTATTGCATAGAGGATACAAACTGCAGAGTATGTAGTCACGAAATGGAGGGCAAACAAAGAAGAATGTCATATAACGCTACTCTCAAACGCAAATGAATTCTTTATGCTTAAAAAAATGGCAATAGAAAGGCAAGTAGAGAGTTCAACAGACGGGTGCAAACTTCCTCCTTTCTTATTCTTCAAACGGAAAACGTTCTAAAACCCCTAAGAATAAAAAGCTGTTCCCAGATAATGTCCTGATTTGAAACCAAGAGAAGGGGTGGATGACGGAACCATTAATGCTTGATTGACTCCGAAATGTATGTGAACGCCATCCCGGTGGACTCTCCAATCCACCATCAATGCTTTGGACGTATTTCGTGTTCATCTCATCGACGACGTAAAAAAAGATGCACAGTTTAGGCAGTGATCTTGTTAGCATTCCTGGAGGGATGACGTCTGTATTACAAACCCTGGACGTTAGTATAAATAAGCCTTTTAAGGGGTACGCTCAGGAAAAGTACGAAAAATGGTTTGGTGAGCCAAACCGTGAATTGGTTCAAGACATGAAAAATTAAGCGTACTGTACCACACATTGTTGCACACTGGGTTTCTGCTGCCTGGAAAAGCATCGAAGCACCAACAATTGAGAAATATTTCAAGAAATGCTGCATTTCAAATTCATTGAATGGCAGTGAAGATGATATGCTCTGGAACACCGAGGATGACGATGATGATGAGGAAAGAAGAAATGAATCTGCTTCTGACGAAGAGAGGTGCGAGGATTCCAGTGATGAAAATATTAGTGAATAAAGACACTTACTATTAATCAGTGATTGTAGAAACTCTTAGCTAGATAGAAATGTTACGATTTATTTCATGTTCATATTTTACGATAGGTACCGTATATACGGTAGTGGTAATTAACAATGATTGTTTCAGATAACAATAGCCCACTAATAGGTTAATTCTATGTTCTGCTACTTTATATGTATAAATCCATTGTTATATAAAATATGGGTACTTACGTATTAGCGTCACCGCGACTTTTTAAGCAGGACGAAAATAAAAAAATTATTTCCTATAATTAGAAAATTACTTTTTAGAATTATAAGTCAATTTTTCAAAAGTAGAAACAATTTTCAAATTATAGGTTACGCGCTAATTCTACTTAAGTTTTGGAACAAAATTAGATGCGGTGACGCTAATACGTAAGTACCAAAATATGGTATCTAAATTTAAATAAAATTATTATAGCATTGATTGATAGTTTATATACAAATCCATTATTGTATAAAATAAGATTCAATAAACTCCTCATACCATTGATGCACATTACATTCGCCGACAAACAATTTTTTTATTATTTAAAGTTATAAAATGGGGATGCGCATTAGATTCGCATAAATACGGAATATATCAATAGAAAAATCGTCATTGCTGGATAGCCTTTTATTTACTGAAAGATCCCCACCTTCGAACCTATTCAAGTGTAGCTGTTTATAAAAGACAGCAAACTTCTTAAACAAATCATTTTCGTCGAGTTAGTTCCAAAACAGCTCTATTTTATATACATAGATACAAACGGTAAATACAAGTACTATACTTTTAAATAATGGTTTTGCTAAATCAATATTAGTTTAGTTAAAATCTTTTCTGTTTTTTAAAACCTTTTGAATACTATAACCATTGTCCTGAGGTAAGACAATACTCTCTAAAGTGGAAAGTCCCAGGTTCGATTCCAGTTAACTTTTGAGCAGTGGAAGATGGATAACGCGCCTTAATGAGTCACAATTAAAATACTATAAAGGCAAAAATTTATTCATAGGATTTGATAATTTTGCTCTTAAGAATATCAGCGTAAACTTAGTTCCTAAGTATGTGGAATTTCAATTAATGAATTTATCAGACTGGAAATAAAAACCTGTGATGTTTCATAAATTTTAACGAATTATGGATTTATTTACCAAAATAAACATTAAATATTCCCAGTTATATAAATATATAAAGAATTAATGATGGGAATGTTGTTATTAGTTTGACTGATTTATAAAGGAACTTGTCAGATGTCTGAAAAAATGATTTGTAAACTATTTATCACTTAAAATCATTTATAAATAAATAATTAGCTTAAAATAACTTTTGGGAAATTTTTAATACGCTTAGGTTGTTTGGTGAACATAAGAAATTATGCATAAATATATGTATTTATCCTTATTATAATTCTGTTTATGTAATTAGTTCTGTATACAATAAATTTGAAAAAGAAAGGAAAGCTAGCAAAATAATCCATCATGAAAATAAATGTAATTAATGACTTTTCTAGCTAATTATAATTCTATGGTGTTTTTAAAAATCTTAATTGGAGATGACAGTGTAATTAAAAGCGAAAGCCTAACGGAATAAACAAGCTTTCTTTTACACGTTCCAATTATCACAAGAAAATTAAGCGATATTTAAATTTAACGTTCTGATAAAGTGATTAAGAGTGTAGTATTTAAAGGTTTGGTAAATCAACTAATTAATTAATTTATGATAAGAATAATTTTTATTGTATAATTAATAATCAATAGCGATGAAAAATTTAATTACAGAATATTTAGGTATAAATATTAACAATGAATAGTAATTGTGTTATGGTTTTATTTAAAAATCTCTTATATATGTTAATCATAATTGTGTTAGTCATTTAGTAACCAAAACAGTATGTATATGTATGCATTTAAATACATTGTAAAAGCATTCATTTCTTGGTTTTTGTTTTGATTAAACTAACAACATTTTTAATTTCAGTATTTTGTCAGAGAAAACATTTAATTTTTTGAAAACAGGACAAAAAATTGCTTTTTTAAAGGGAATTTCGAATTTATGTTAGTTAAACTTATTACATTAATTAACATTTATGAATGTGAAACATAAACTAATCGGGAAAGTTATTCATCCTGTAATTCTGATGTCATAGAATAGGACTAAAAGAAAAACGTCTATTAAGTTCATTCACTTTGACTTTACTTTGAGTTTTCAGGTGTTTATGTCACAAAATTTGGAACAATCAAAAGCAATGTAATTTATGCAAACTATAAAAGCATTTCGTTTATTGTGATTCTGTGTTACCAATCACAAAATTAATTCCTTGATAGATTTAGTTCTAAGGAGAAATTTTTTAAATGCCTGAGGTGCATTTGACGACAATATGTGGTTTTGAACATGCAATATTGTCACATTTGGAAACAATATTGAGTAATTAAAATCGTTGTATGTTGGTGCAATATAGCATTCCAAGTTAGACCATTTTGTTCAATATTATCTTACAGTCCCTTAAAATAAAAAAGTATCGATTTATCATTATTATTTTATATATTTAACTCACAGATACCATATAACTCAGGATGCCAAATTGTGAGCTTGGGGATTTTTTGGCGGATTTTCTAATGCATATAACGTCCTGGTTTTTATTACGTCATAGATATGGAGACTTATAAAAATTATGCAGAAAATTCTATTTTGGTAATCCTAGTACTACGTCATCGTGCACGTCACAATACGTCATCTTGGCAACATTTCTTTATCGCCAAAATAATTCAGAATTTGGAATCGTGGATTATACGGCATCTCTGCCACTTGATATATCGCTTCATATCACGTAGAAATTTTTATTTTATTGTTGACATTATTTCCTCATTTTGCTGTAACTAGTTTTATATATTTACATAAATTCCACAAAATGCAATTGGTGATGTTAGGGAAAATCAAAACGGAGTTATTTAGTGATGTGATGCCATATTTTTGGTACACTTTTATATATTTTTTATTGGCCACTTTGCTTAAATTAGCCCCATTTTTCTCACTTTATTATATTCTTCTTCTTCTTAACTAGATTCATAACTTTTTCCATCATCCCGCTTGCTTAAGGACTGAGTTTAAGCATGGACTTATGGCGAAAAATGCAACAAAATTAACTCTTTGCGCTTTAAACTTCCCTGAAAATGAAGTAATAAATTGGAGTGGAGTATAACATTGAAATAAAAATATATTTCAAGAGAAAATTAGATTCATTTTCAGATTGTAATTGGTTTTGGCTGCTGATTGCTCCCTCAGGCGTCATCAGTTTACAAAGAAAGTCCTTTCGTTTTGGAACCAAACGGATTTTCTTTTGAATGTGATAAAAAATGCTTACAAATCATCTTCAACGAAATTTTTAATCAACGATAAATTTAATAATTCATCTTAAGAACAAGCTACTTAATTTCAAGATTCGATATGCTAATTTATTTCTCTTGTTTTCTTCTTTCTTACTGAGAATTTTAGATGCTAGAATCTGTACATCAAGCGGATCACTATTTTGATTTTTCTGTTTGATTCTTCATACAACTTCAATGATCCAAGATGTAAATTTATCTCTTTCTTTTCCCCCTTTTTCTTTTTCAATTAAAGTGAAGAACTACAATCATGGTGTACATTGTAAGTTATTCTCTGAGAAAATACAAATTGCTCTTTTTTAGATTTTAATCTCTTACAATTTTTTTATGTTTACATTGAACTTGTTAGAAGCCATAAAGATATTGTTATTTGAATTTAAAGGATCATTATACAGTAAACGCATTCGTTTTTACGAACAAGTAGGGATCGGTAAGATTGTTCTTAAAATCGGAAGTTTTTAAAAATAGAAAATAGCAGTTAAATCTTAAAACTATTTTTTATCACATTGCTCTTTTTATAAAGTACTATTATAAAAAATTATTTAGTATGCATTTTATAAAAAAAAACATATGCAAAATAAATTCTTAATTAAAAACAATTCTTCCTTTCATTTTATTGAAGAAAAATCAGTTAAAATAATTACATACTTTTTCTATTTCAAAATTATATTTTTAGAAACAAAATTTTTTCTATGTAGCATATTTCACTGTTATCTTTTTTAAAATTACCTTAATCTTGTAATCATTCATCTATTTATTTCGCAGACTAAAAATACATGGAAAATAGCATTTTTGTTAGAATACCAATTTCATGGGGCGGTTCCAAGATATGATCACTCCTTCCAAGAGCATCTTACGATATTTTCACTGGAAGCTATAAATTACACTCAACTGCATATGAAGTCAGAAGGCTGAGAAATTCCATATGGATTGCCTCAAAAACCCGGGGGGAATGATACTTGAGATTGGCTTTTAATAGTAGCTCAAAGTCAGGTAAATCACACTTGGATTGATAAAAATACCTTCCTTTAATCTAGATTTTAAATGATTACGATTTTAGAATCGAAATTACTTTTGATTCATTACACATTCATTAATTAAGACTTTATGTTGTACTTAGTTATCCACAATTCAAAGATTCTTCATAATAACGTCGATCCAAATTTCTTAACCATGAAAAATAAATAAATAAAACATAAATGATTTGTAATAAACGTAAATGAATTAAAACGAGTTTGAAAAAGATTTTTTTCGAAAACTTGATTCGTGATTGGGAATTAAAATTATCGTTTCATTTAAATAGGATCCTATTAAGGACCAAAGTAAAGTTCGTAAAGTAGTGAGTGTTTGTAAATTAACGGTTCATAAGAACAAGTGTTTACTGTAATAATTTCCAATTTGAGTAAAATGGGCAATTTTTTGGGAAGTATTTTTAAATAAAAACAAGTTGAATTTGAATTTTCATATTGCACCGCTCTTCAGGGTTTGTGTTGGTTGAGAGTCGATAAAACAATTTCTCAAAAATCTCAAGACTTTTATTCATAGCAAATTCAAGTAAATATATGAAATTCCAGCTGTATAAATCACAATTACACAGATCCAATTCAGATAATAAAGGAGGAAACAGCTTCCAATCACAGAAGACTTTAATACCTCAGACAGAATACAGCTTTTATGTACTAGACTAGCATTCGAGACTGATCGTCTTCACTCACTATGGTTTTCACTACCTAGAGTCTTTTCTCCCTTTTCTGTGACGGACGGTGGTATTTATACCTAACTTGGCATGAAAATGTCGCCAGTTTTTCTGGAAGGTTTTAATTTATTTCTCTTAATCCTAGAGCTTAGGTGAGGGATTTTTCCAGAACTTATTTCTCGCCAAGTAACCAAGTCATTCGAATGCGTTTTTAACGTAGAATACCCTTAAATTGCGCAAAATACGAGTATTTCCTGCCTGTCCGAGATATTTTAAGACAAACACAAATAATCTTTATAAATTTGTCACACAAATATTTTGTTTAATTACGGATTAAGAACAGTGAAGGTATTTCATTAGCAGTATATATCTATGTCAGAGTTAAAATTTCTAATATTATTAAAAGTTGTTAGTTTTAGATACATTTTCATAAACAATTTCTTGTTTTATATTTAATTTAAGTTGTATAATTAAACTCATAAATTTCATTTCCTTAACTTTATTTACTCCTTTAATATTTTTGCGTCACCTCCTATTCACTTAACAATAAGGTTTAATTTTGCTTAAAGTTTTATCTTTCCTAAAAATTTTACTTTAATCTTAAGGTTATTTATATACAGAGCAAAGGAAAGGAAAATCAAAAGAATAAATTCTACAAAATTTCAATCAAAATTACTTTAAATTCTATCATTAATATGGAGGGAAATGAAAATATATAAAGTTAAAATTTACAGATTAAAGCATAGTGACTACTTAATAAAACATTTAGCATTAAAGAATATCAGATGTGAAGTAATAAATAAAATAAATTCATTTAAAACACTAAATGTTTAGTTATGAAAATATGAAACTTGTTGTTTGGAGCTTCTTATGGAAAATATGTTGATTGGAGCTTCTTAGATGAATAGAATTCAGAAAACGACATTTTAAGGAATCCGCCTACGCGTATGAGGCAACTTTTTCTTAAAAGTAAATATTCAGCTTTCTTTTATCTTGTTTTTAGATTAAATATGATGTCAAAATATACAAGTATTCAAAATTTGAATTACATACAGTATTTTTTGTGAAATTGGCTATTTTTTATGACAAATTTTAGTTACATTTTAACAGAACAGTTAATACTCTGCAGAAAATTGAAATGCATCAATCTTAAATAAATTTGATCATAAGATTTATAGGACAATGTTTTTTGAAATGAAGCAAAATTTAAGAAAAAGGTTGATTGATAAAGAAAACATGGTTAATAATATACAGTAATATGGATATTTTTAAATTTTACTGAAGATTCCTTTAAAAATTGTTGTAAACTAAAAAGTTCTTCTAATATGTATTCAAAATTCTGCTTTATTTCATAGATAATAATACTTAAAACATGTAGGCCAAGTTTCATACAAATATTCTCATTATTATTTTAGATAACGTGTTAATGGTTTGGAGACTTTGTGAAAAACTAAGTTTTGAGAGAAAATAGCCTTTAAAGTGATAGTTTCTCTTGTGATAGTGATGATGGCGCTACTTTTTTCGAACGTATAAGCCAAATAACGGTCTCATAATTATGACTATCAATCAGAACATTATAGAAAAACACATAAATTTAAAAAAATGGTAAAACACTTTTTACCATTTCCTATTTGAAAATGCAATTTTCTACACATTTAACGAGTACGTATATCGCATGTATTCGCAGGGTCTTTGGCGGCATTGGGAATCGAACCCCGCCCTTCCTAGCCAATAAACCCCTAGGCTACTATTACCCAAAACTTCAATATTTCTAAACTTTTGTAGAAAATAGACGTTACTATATATTTATTTCATATTATGGATATACAAGTCAATACAGGTGATAATATAAGAATACTCTCAGTTTTTGTCCTTTTCCTAAAAATAAATAAATAAAATGCCCCAAAATGACGCGTCCCGTGAACTTAAATTTAATTCCGGTGCAGAAAAATGCATATTTTGTCTCTTGTAACTGTCAGTTGTGATGGTATTTATATCCATGAATTTATCTCAAGGAAAATCATTTCAATTGGACTTACGGAGTTAAGAGAAATGTATAAATTGTGATTTATATTAACATGCATTTAATTCGAAGAAGACCATTTAAGTTGGATAGACTTATGAAAGAACGTTTAAATCATGGGATTAATATCTATGTATATATCCCTTAATTTGACAGCAAGCGAAATGAAGAGAATGCTTAAATTATAAGATTTATATTGATGGATTCAATTCAAAGAAAACCATTTCAGTTGGACAGACTTACGAAATTAAGAGTATGTTCAAATTAAGTTCGAAAATTTAAGCATTTCCTTATCGAATATTTTGTTTCCATCCCTATTCACCTAGCTGGTTGGGTTTTGCGCCGCAAGATCTAAGAACGAACAATCTCCGCCACAACTAAGATTTAAGTAATAATATTAATTTTTCCAAAACTAATATTATTATTTCTTATTCACCTAAATAGGAAATCTTTTTCCATTATTACCTCCCAATTATCTAAGGGAAGTTATCTAAAATGTCTAAATTAAAGAAAAAAGTATTCGCATTTTTAATAAGAAAAAAAAGAAATGTTTAAATGCTAAATAAAAAAAAATAATAAAAAAAACATTAGGTTGATTTTCTAAAATAGTAAATCTACAAATTTGCAATAAGTGAGTACTTTTATTATTCCTTTTGTGAAAATTATACTTATTATACCGGTTTAGTGGATAATGCTTGGTTTCTAGAGATTTCTGGTGCAGTTACTAAAACTGCACCGAAACTAAAATTTTGATTTTTCTTTTTTCTTAAACTCAAATAATCAATGTTAAAATTTGTTATATATATATATATATATATATATATATATATATATATATATATATATATATATATATATATATATATATATATATATATATATACGATTAAAAACGAATGATGTAAACTCGTAAATTTTATGCATAAATTATAAAAAGATAATAAAATGTATGTGTAATAAAAATGTTCCACGATTCCTTCCACAGAGATTGAACTAACCACCTTCTTCTCAACAGAAAGCGGGACTCATGGTAGAAGTGAATTAGAATCACAGCCTTAGCAGCTGCAGCAGCCATTTCATTCTCAGCAAGACCCATGTCCCTTAGGGTCCAGGAGAAAAGTATTTCGTATGTCTTGCCAGCAAGGGAATCCTATGCTTGGAAAATCTAGGACATAACAAGAAGACTATTGTGGTCATAAATTTCTCAAACCAAAGTTTATGTTGCCTTTTTATATATTTTTTAATAATTTTGAAAATTATCCCCTATTGCAACACCATTTAACCCTTTAACTGGCAAGTTATTTTGAAGATTTGGGTACGTGAATATCATTGATGATTTGGAAATATAAACCTCTACCTTTTAAAACCTTCAGTAAAGTGCCGCCATCTATTGAATTGAGATTAAATTAACTTTTACTGAGATAGATTCGGGTGTGATGAAGAAATCGAAATATACCTCTTCCAATAGATATCGGCTATGACAATACGATGCATTCAAAAAACAAAAAATATAATAAAAAAAATTATAACCCTTCGATTGATACTTGAGAGGGACATTTTAGAACATCAATGCTGTCACCAAGATTATCTCGGGAACAGTTAAAAGGTTTTAATTCCATGTGATTGGGAGTTTTACTGAAAAGCAAATAAATGTAACAACAATTAAAACATTTTATTTAATTATTTTAATTGTAATGCACAATTAAATGAAAATTATTGGAATTAAAAAATGATTAGAAGAAATACTCAGTGCTTTTCTGTGTGATTCGAAAATTCTATTTATAAGTTATTTCAAGCAAAAATCATCTGTCTTAGATAACTTAAAATTTGTAATTGCTATTCGAATTGGACAAACAATGAAGATAATTAATAGAATTTTGTATGCGAAAAATACTAACCTAATTTAAATATTACATTACATTACATATATTCAGACTTGTATGCTTGATTCTTGAGATCCGCTTGTAAGTCTTCGTCGATAATAGGACAAATAGCACAATGACAGATATACAACTACAGAAGATAACGAAGAAAACACCCAGGGCCACGGTGAGAATCGAACCCACACTCCTACGCTCTCAAGCGATTAGCGGAGTGATGCTTTGACCACACAGCCACGGAGCGCCCACTTAACCTAATAATAACACAAAACATAAGAAAGCAACCAATCCTAAATTTTGATAGAAAAGTATCAAAAAAGAATTTACAAAAAGAATATAAAGCTTAATAATCAAAGAATTTGTATATTAAAATTAAACTACATGGCATTACACTTGAATAAGGAACAACACTTGTTTGTTATTTCCTAATAAAATGCTACAACCTCTGAATAACAATTCTTTCTTATTTGCTTATCTTTTGAAAAATTCAGTTTTCACAAATGCTTTTCGGCCAGTAACATGTCAGGAAATTTTGAAGAAACAAATTATAATTCACCGTTCAATAGCTGAAGCAAACAAGTTTTATTCCAACAATATTTGTTCCATAAATATTTAGTGAGATTATGTCGAGATCATTAAAGTTTATCTTATAAGTCCATAAAAGGCTTTAATCCCTAAATCCGATAAAGGATCCTTCTTCACTGAATTTATTTGTTATCCATAAAACACTTTTCTAATCATAAGCAAGTCAAAATAATCATCGAGAAAAATATCATCTCTTAAGGTTTTCCATTATTTTCACAAGAGATTTGTAATTCTTGAGGTAAAAGAGAGTGATTGGAAAATCTTATTGAATACATTGAAAAGGTGATTTTGGTAACCGCTGAATTAAGTTATAATGAGACAAGATATAATTCAAAGAGCTTATCGATATATCGATAAACAACTTCATCCTCATAATGATTAATCTTCACATTTACTAGGGAGTTCTTATTTGGACAATATTTCTGGATAATTGAAAGAACCAGGAGCTATAGAGGAAATGAATATTCCTTCAGTGAGTATTTCAGAAATGAATTATTTATGATCAATATTATCACATCTCTTTTCAATCACATCTCTTTGCTGCCATGATAGGACGTGCCTAGACACGCTCTCTCAGACATCCAGATCTGCCGCTGCTTGACAGTACACATTCCCTTGGGAAAAATACAACAGCAGTTTTCACTACTCATAAACGGTCTTAGGACTTATTATTTGAACCTAACCCATTATGGGAGAACCGCAATTTACGATTGAAGAACTTAAAAACATCATCCAAATCATCCACAGAAACAAGGCACAACTCGTAGCTCAGTTACAACGAGAGCCTAACTCTGAATCACTGAAAAGGCAACTCGACACCATGGATAAAGAACTCGTAAAGAAAAGCCAACTATTGAAAGACCAAGACACCAACATCAAAGAAACTGAAAAGCCATCTAGTACAGGTAGCTATGCTGTTTCTGACTTGGCATATCCCCCCTACCAGTTAAGGATAATGTTTCTAATTGTAATGTTAACTCTAACGCAGCTAATGTTGCTGATAGCAATAAAAATAAAAAGAAAAAGAAAAGATCTCTAAAAAAGCCAACGGATGAGTTTGAGCAGCCCAAAAAAACTGCTAAGGTTACTACTCCGGAGCAACCTACTCCAGTAACTACAGCAAACCCCTTTGCTCATCTTGTGTCTCAAGAAACTGAGTCAACACCCATTACAGCCCCTCCAAAGGAGGAAAAGATACCTCCGATACTCGCTCGATTTGGAAGCGATCCCATTGAATTTATTCGCAATTTAAAAGCAAACTTCAAACTAGAATTTGAGACAAAAACGGCTGGTCCTACGGACCTAGGGACCTCGAGAAGACGGCGCAGCCAGCCGAAATTGTATCAATATTATCAATAAATTGTGAGTTTCATTAAGATAATTGTATTCAGTACTTGGGTATAATTTCGTCGAACCTTTTCTAGAAGAAAAATGTGTCACCAAATGTTACAAACACGCAATTTTAACAATTTCCTAAGCCCACATTTTACATTTTTTAGTGTTTGTTATAGAGATTTTAAATTTCTTTCTTTTTTTTTTTTTGGTTAAAATGGTCAATGGAGCAATATGTAAGTACACTGTATTTGAAGATTTGCTAAAACTAAGCTTTGAATATTAAAATACTTTAATAATCATGGAATAATTAAACTTAAATACTTGAATGATTTCTATATTTTTAATCATAAGTCAATTAGACATTAAGTTTGCAAAAATAACAGAAAAGTGTATAGTAAAAGTAATATTTTGATATTATGCGAATTTTTAGTAAGAAAATTTGTATGCTTGATTAAAAACCTCAAGTAGAATTTTTACAAATCAACATAAAAATCAATAAAACATACAGAACAATTAAAATAAAAAACAGTAAGATGTTATGTCATATTTTATCAGTCATAAATTGCTAGAGAAAATAAATATAAAAATTCATTGTAATAAGCAGATATACGATTTGCAAATTTTTCATACTCACACAAATTGAAATATAGAAAGCAACTTACAATTTAAAAAAAAAGAATGAACTCTCCAAATCAACCAAGTTTGTTTTCATAAGATTCATGTTTAAAATATAATTCGATCAAAAATATTTGCTCAAATTCAATTTTAGACATTATGTCGAACATGTAGAGAAATATTTGACGATTTCTTTTGTAATTTTAGGAAAGTAGAAAGCTAGTTTGATCGATTCTTTATATCAAATATTTGATGGCGAGTGCAATTACCAATAAACATGAAATAACAGTAACGATATTTGTACTGGACCTATATTTCAAACAACCATGATGAATTTTGATATCAATAAATTTTTATATAGATGGATTAAATTGTTTGAATGTTATATAAAAGTTCGATTTAAAAAAATCTCAAAATGTTGTCCGGATTTTTATTTAGAAGCAAATTTTGTGACTATATATTTCAAGAAAATCTTCTAGAATGAGATAGTGATAGGGTTAAAAATGTAAACGAGGAATATTTTTAACGAAATCTTTCCTAAATTTTCATGAATATTCAAATGAGTACTTTTAAAATAATTTGATTACATAGTAGACTACAAAACTATGAAAGGAAAATATTTTATTTTCAGCTCACATATATACATTGTTTAAATAGCATATAAGCGCTCCATTTAAATATATCAAAATATTGTCCTGATTTCTATTAATAAAATGCAGAGTTTTTAATTAAAACCAATGTTAATAAAATATTTTAGAAAAAAGAATGGTTGAAAATGTAGCGGTGAGAGTATTTCCAATAAGTGTTTCCCTGAAAGTTCCTGAATATTCAAGTGAGTATTTTTAAAAATAATTTATTACAAAGTAATTATAAAACTATTAAAGGAAAATATTTTATTTTCAACACACACAAGTGTGCAATAAAAATTATGAATATCAAATAAAATGAATTATAAAAAATATGATAATCATATATATGTAAATTGTTCATCTATCGACAAAAAAGCAAATTCATCGATTTATATGCAAAGAATTTCTACATAAATAAACATTTTGAAATTGGAAATTAAGGAATGTTCACTAAAATATTTTTAATATCACATTTATGACAGCCAATTATTGATAGTTAATGTTAATAATGTGATTATCAGAACAATTAAAAAATAAAAGTTTATAAATGTTATATACTTTAAAAATGTATTTCTAATTTTAACTTATTTCATAGCAAATAAAACCTAAATAAAATGTCTAGGACTTTTTGTAATCTAATATTAATTTTCAATATATACCACACACACACACACACACACACACACACACACACACACACACACACACACATATATATATATATATATATATATATATATATATATATATATATATATATATATATATATTGTACCGAGCTCCACGGGTTCGTGTTGATTGAGAGTTGAATAAAGCAACCACTTAATGAACACAAGACGTTTATTCGTAAAAAAAACTTCACTAGATAAACGAAATTCTCGCTGTAACAATCACAATTATACAGCCACAATTCGTCAGATATAATAAGCAACAGCTTCCAATAACAGGTCTCAAATACCTCAGACAGAGAACAACTAGCAGTCACAACTAATCGTCTTCACTAATTGACTGTCTTCAAAAAAACTCACTCTTCCATGTCGGGCTGCGGTATTTATACCTGACTTGGCGGAAAAATCTACCAATTTCGCCAAGGCTCATGAAGCTTCTAGGCTATCTCGGAAAATATTGGTCCTAGAGCTTAGGTGATGGATGTTTCCAGAAATATCGATTTCTCGACAAGTCGCCAAGAATCTCGCCAACCGTCGCCAAGTCGCCACGAATCTCGCCAACTGTCGCCAAGTCGCCAAATCATTAGGAAATCCGCTTTTAAACTACAACACGTCTAAATACCGCAATTTTTGCCCAAAATGTGAGAATTTCAGATCTGTCTGAGATATTTTAAGACAAATATAATCATTATTTATAAATTTGTAACATTGCCCCCTCTCAAGGACTGCACATCCCGGGCAGTACAATCCCCTGATAGAAGGCCAAATTTAATATAAGAGAAATTACATTTCAAGAGGATACAGAGCACATTACATTCACAAGCAACTAAAAATACAAGAAAATAGAAAAGATTAACATTATCTATACTATTTACAAAGAGACCATGGTCTATTAATTTTTACTTTACATTCTTCTTCTTCTTCTTAAAATTGAGTTTGTATGTCATTGGGCACCTCTGCTTTTATCAGCATTTTGTACCATTAACTCCAAACCCAATGTTTCCTAGTTCCAGTTGCTCGGGTCACCCACTTTACTAATAAAGTCCAATAACCCTTTAATGGAGTCTAGGTGTAACTCTCTAATATGGATGAAGCCTAAAGAAGTTAATTTAGGGAGGGCAAGAGCCTCACATTTGTAAATGACATGCTCTGCCGTTTCCTCTTGCATATGACATTTCCAGCAGATAAGGTCTTGCTGAAATAGTCCCATCTGGTCAGAAAGTCAGTCATGCTAGGAATAGCTTCCTGACTTTCACCAGAAGAAGATGGTTTAGAGGTCATTTCTACCTCAAGTGAAGGATTCATTGCTGCCCCTTTACAAGATTGCCTCTGAGTTCCCTTGTCTTTTTCAGCAAGGTCTACTTTAGAGGCTTCACCTGCAAATGCAGAAAGGATTGTTACTTCTTGTGTCTTTTCAGCCACAAGATAACAATTAAAAAGCTCAGGTAATATAAGTCCACCCAGCATTGCCTGAGTTACTGGGCAAGGCAAATTACTCTAGAAGTTCGTCAAGCAACTAGAGGCTCCGTTAAGACACCAATACCGCGGTGCCAATTAGCCCTAGGCACGGATCGCATAACACCAGAGTTTACGGGAGCTGGTTCGCGGCCTCTTATTCTATATTCAAAGCTATCCTGTCATTCCTACAGGACATTCGGCTATCCACCACTTGCCGACGCGCCTGGTGGCTATGCTCAAGCCCCAGGAAGGTACACGTACCCCCTGGTTCCAGGTTTACTTTACATTACGATAATGAGCTAATCTATCATAATGTACTACCTTTGGTTTTGAAGATGATGATTTTCTTTTACGAACCACGACGTCGTTCAGTCTTTTTAGGACTGTGTAGGGACCTTCCCAGTTGGCTTGCAACTTTGGAGAAAGTCCTTTACGTCGAATCGGGTTCCACAACCAAACTTTGTCACCTTCTTGAAATTCATGCCCTGTCGCTCTTGTGTCATACCTTGTCTTCATTCTTTCGGTCGTCAGGTTGATTCGATCTCGAGCGAAGTTATGGACATCTTCAAGACGTGCCTGAAGGTCTCGAAGGTATTCCTCTGGCGATGAAGATGTATCCGGTGGACGACCAAACTGAAGATCACAAGGGAGACGAAGTTCGCGACCAAAGAGCATCTGTGAAGGAGTATATCCGGTAGTCTCATGGACAGCACTGCGATATGCAAGCAGAAACAGCGGTAGCTTCAAATCCCAATCTTGCTGATTTCTGGAAACCATAACTGAGAGATTATTCAAGATGGTTCGGTTAAACCTCTCTACCATGCCGTCCGATTGTGGGTGTAGTGGCGTGGTCTGCGTCTTGTCTATTCCGAGAATTTGACACATTCCTTTAAACACAACAGAGGTGAAATTTGTTCCTTGATCAGAATGAATTTGTAAGGGAGTGCCGAATCTGGAAACCCATTGCTGCACTAGAACCTCGGCTACTGTAGTCGCCTCTTGATCGGGGATTGCAAATGCTTCAGGCCACTTAGTAAAGTAGTCCATGACAACTAGTATGTATTTGTTGCCATTTGAAGATCGTGGTAAAGGACCCAAAATGTCCAATGCTATTCGCTCAAAAGGTGCTCCTACGTTGTACCGCTGCAATCTTCCTCGGCTACGTTTCTTTGGTCCTTTACGTGCCGCACAGTCATCACAAGATTGGCACCATTTCTCTACATCTTGTCTCGTTTTGCTCCAATAGAAGCGTTCTCGAACTTTCTGTAGAGTTTTCATTACTCCGAAGTGGCCTCCAGTTGAGCTACTATGCAATTCTTTCAAAACATCTGAAATTCTTGATTTTGGAAGAACAAGCTGCCATTTGAAATTACGTCCATCATCGGACTCCCATTTCCTGTATAAGACACTATTTCTTATATGGAGTGAGTCCCAAAGAGCCCAATATTGTTTAGTAGCAGGACTGTAGGTGGAAATGTCCTGCCAACTTGGTTTCATACTGGAAGATTCTTTTAATTCTAAAATTGGATTTATATCTGGGTCTTCTTTTTGGGCTTCTCTAAGTTCTTTATCACTCCATGGGTCTGGTTTCGATGGAGATGAAACAGTAACTTGGCGTACCGAAGGATTTACTAACTGATAGTTCTTCTCTACTCTAGAACAATATCGGCAGCTTTCATTACATGGTTTCCTTGATAGTGCATCAGCATTTCCATGCAGAGTTCCTTTGCGATGACGTATTTCAAAGTCAAACTCCTGGAGTCGTTGAATCCATCTGGCTACCTGTCCTTCTGGATTTTTAAAATTTAAAAGCCAGGTTAAGGATGCGTGATCGGTCCGGAGCAAGAACTTTCTTCCATAGAGATAATGGTGGAAATGTTCTATGGCTTTGACGATTGCCAGCAATTCCTTCCTGGTTGTACAATAATTCCGCTCTGGTTTCGATAGACATTTACTCCAATAAGCAATGACATATTCTTTACCATCAATTTCCTGCGACAAAACAGCTCCGATATTTTCGTTGCTGGCATCCGTATCTAAAATGAATAATTTTCCGGGCTGGGGATATGCAAGAACGGGCGAAGATGTCAACGCCTCCTTCAGTTGTTTAAAAGCTTTCTCACATTCATCTGTCCATAGAAATCTCTGTTTAACTTCTGTCAACTTGTGAAGGGGTCTGGCAATACTTGAAAAACCCTTAACAAATTTCCTGTAATATGTGCATAGTCCAAGAAAACTTCTTGATTGGTGGACATCTTTTGGACGACTCCAGTCCTTAACTGCAGAGATCTTTTCAGGATCTGTTCTTACACCTTCAGCAGAGATAATGTGTCCCAGATAGCTTACTTCACATCGGAATAAATTACATTTGCAAGGATTCAGCTTCAGGTTGGCCATTTTTAATTTTTCCAGCACCTTTCGGATGTTTCTTAAATGGTCTTCGAATGTGCGCCCTACAATAATGATATCGTCCAAATATACCAAACAGGCTTCGTAGGAAAGTCCTCGTAATACTGTCTCCATCAGGCGCTCAAACGTTGCAGGTGCATTGCAAAGCCCAAATGGCATAACCTTGAACTGCCAAAGTCCTTGTCCTGTGGTGAATGCAGTCTTTTCTCGATACTCAGGATGTATCTCTACTTGCCAATAACCACTCTTGAGATCCAAAGTCGAAAACCATTGTTTTCCGGATAAAGCATCAAATGTATCGTCAATCCTAGGAAGAGGGTAACTATCTTTTTTAGTGATGTTGTTTAACCGACGATAGTCAACGCAGAATCAGGAAAAACCATCTTTCTTCCGAACTAAAACAATAGGCGAAGCCCAAGGACTCTCTGATGGCTCAATAATGTCATTCTGCTGCATTTGTTTTAATTTTAAAAAAAGCATGGCACAGCTTCCATGCCTATTTCCGTATTCGGTGATTTTTTTGGCGGATATCTTTGTTTATCTGGTAACCTGTATTTCTACTACATTGTTGTACCAGCATACTTCCCTGTACCTAGCTCTGGGTTGGGCTGTACCAGTTAGATAGAAGCAGCCGGGTGGAGTCTTCGTGATTTTGTAGCAGGTATCAAGCCGAAGGTCCCCAATACTTGGCCTGCCTCCCCTAGAAGTATCACTTCACTTGAAGGACATTGCGACGATGTGATATTTCTACTACGTCATACCGATCGAGGTTAATAAGCATTGTGAAGAAAATTTTATTTACGTCACTGCGATGAAATAAATAATATTTTAATTCACTTTCGGATTTTATTAATAATAATTGCGAGGACAATTTGTCTCAGACTTTTAGTGTGTTCTTTGCAGATTTACTGATCTTTTCAATATTTAAATTTCCGGCTGTGTTGTTTATTTTCAATAATTTAAATAATTTATGTTTCTTATTATTTTAAATATATTGTTTAAAATTGTGTAACATATCGGTTTTTAGCTTGTGTGTGGCATTTTTATTATTCACAGTATTAAAATAAAATATTTTTTTTAAATTAATTGTTAATTTAATGAGCATTTTAGAATTTGTATTTACATTTGAAAAATTAAAGTTGCTATATTTTCTTTTTTAATATATTAGGTAACATTTAAATTGTGTATTTCATAATTTATAATTATTTATTTGTTTATAATTTATAATTATTATTTTTTTTGTATTCCTATGTTTACGTTAGAAGTCATGTTTTTATTTTTCATAAAATTCGTATTTACATTTATGAAATTAATTTTCTAATGCTTTCTTTTTTAAAATCTTAATATTTCATAAATAGATGCGCTTTTTATTTATGAGATTTAGGTTTATTATTAAGATACGTAAGCTTTTTTTTCTATAAAAGAATTTATGACGTCACAATTATGCCACATGGGCAGCATTTCTTTGTTTCCAAAAAAGTTCATGATACAGCTGTGCAGAAATCGTTTTCAATTTCAAATTCTTACAAAATTAGGAGAAAGTTTAAATTACATTCGAAAACTTTGATACTTTCTTATCAAAGAACACTCATATCTATAATCTTATGAAATTCATTTTCAGTATATTAAAAGTACGTGAATAATGCAACAGTAAAAAGGAATTTGAATGTGAAATTTAAATTAATTCCGTGAAAATAGCTTATCAGAGGCTTATATTCAAAACAGACGGAACAAAAAAATTCACGGAAATAGTCTAGGTATTGCATAAAAATATTAAGAGAGAGTTTTACACATACTAAATAATATATTAACTAATTAAACACAAGCTAAGTATTAAATTTGTCACGTAATATAAAAATAAATTACTTCTAATTTGTTACTAAATTTATGTAAAACACGCTTCAATTAGTTAAAATAGATTCTATTAAATTCGTTTCAAATTTTTACGCAGTTTTGCTTATATGTTGCAATTTCGTCTATATTTAATACAGAATTAATTCCCATGATGATAATGTATCAAAATAGAAGATAAGGAATAATAAACTAATTGGAGAATATAAGTAATACGAGCATTTCATGAACAAGATAATGACGCTCTGAAGCGACTATTCTTATTAAAGCAAATATTTCAAGAAAATTTCATCAGATATTTCATAAGAGTGATAAGAGATTCTACATAGACTAAATAATATATTAACAAGTTAATCACAAATTATTACTAAATTTGTCATAATATACAAATAAATAAATTCTGTGTTACTTATTTTATATAAAATATACGTGCCAATTAATTATAAATATATATTAAATTTGTTCAAAATTTTTACGCAATTTTACCGTACAGATTTTTGATAAAATCCTAGGATCCTGTGAGTGTTTGGTGCGATTTTCAATTTTCATGCCAAGCTCTGCATAGTAATCTCTCCGACCTAAATTACATCACTTTGCGCAATATCCAATTCAAATTGTAATCAAATAAAAACAAATAGCTAATCAAATGAATCAAGAGTTACTAGCACACAAATCAAATTTTCTTATGTACATACACACGCTACGTCATACAAAAGCAAGAAAACTTTCCGATGTAGTAAACTAGTATGGCGCAATTTATCGCCGCACTAGCTCCTAGTAATAGGCCATACTTTTTACCGGATTAATTCTCCTGATGACAATGCAAACAAAATTGGGAGACGATAAAGAGTAATAAATTAATTGAAAAATATGAATTAAAAAAGCATTCCATGAGTAAACTGCTTTCTGAATTATGCTCTTAAGCGATTATTCGCATAAGGGCGAATATTTGCAGAAAATTCGCTACAAGATCAGCCAAGCGATAGCTATGAAAAATGTTTTATTTACATGAGTAACTAATCTCGAACCAAATATATCCTATCAGAAATCATTTGCGTGTGTGCTTTAATGAATGATTTTAAATAATCAAGAGATTAATATCATTGTAGATTCTATTTCCATTGCATTTTAACTAATTCCTCCATTGATTTTCATTTAAAAACATTCAAAAATGTTGTAAGCTCATTCCACATGATTTATCATAAAAAATCAAAAAATTAATTAGCTACAGAAATGAGGTCATTTAAAGCCGTTGCTGTGAAGCATTAAGTTTCACTTTCGACCATCATCAATAAATCACCAAATAGACAATAAATCAGTTGCCAATAAATTACTTTAAATCCAAATCGAGTGTCTAATTGAAAATAAACCTATAAAAAATATGTTTTGTATTTAGGACACATGTAATTGGAATCGTCATATAAATTATCAAAAACACCATATAAATTATTATCACGGAGCCCAATGACATCTGAGAAGTAATTTTTTGGCACGTTTAAGATTACAGAAGATTGGGAAGTTTTACACGTACAATAAAAGATATACGATCATTTCTGATTTCTTCGAACACAAAAGGCCAATTCCGTACGTCAATTGCAATTAAAATTCAACACAAATAAAAACATAAATGACAAGCAAAGATAGCCATACTTTGAAAATAGAAAACAAAATTATGGTGGACTTGGTTGAAAAATTAATAAAGGTTATAGTGAAGCAGCCAAAATGAAAAGACAATAATTTGATAAAATTCGATATTTCTCATGAGAAATTTATAAAATATTTACCATTTATTACTTTTCTGTTATGTTATAGAATGTTTTTCATTCTAAAGTTTTAATTTCATGTAAAGTGGTATCATTCTTTTTTCTTTAATTAAAATAACATGATGTTAGAAACAAAATGTATTATAACAACCATGGGTATAGGGAGGTATCCACCATCATATGATTGTATATGCACTTTTCATTAACAGGTTATTTTTTAAATTCATTAAAACAGGTTTTTCGTTAAATTCATTAACAGTTTATTCGTCAAATTCATTAACAGGTTATTATTTTATTAATAGGTTATTTGTTTCATCAACAGATTGTTCGCTAAATAGAAGTTAAATACCTTATTTTCTATATAAGATGAAGAAAATGTAAAAGGAGAAAACGATTAGAAAGGAAAATTATATTTTTATTACCTATCATTTGTAAACAATCATTACAAAATAAAAATGGAATATTCAATAATATAATTTTATGTTTCACTTTAATATGATTTCCATATTTATTTAAAAGTATTGCATTTAAAATTTCGTTTTAATTTTATGCATATATTTTAATTATAAGTTCTACATAAATAATTATTTAACTTCATTATTAAATTTATTCACTTGTTACAGGGTTATGTAGCAACAGTCGAAAAGTGTTCTATTCATGGAATGCAATAAATACGAGAAAAAATACGAGGAATAAAAATTGGATTTAATTATTTTAATAAAACAATTGTAAGAAAAAACTATATATACATATACAATTCTAATAACTAATTGACATTTTTTGGAAAATTTGTCTATAGTTTTAGGAAAATGAATTTTTTTGTCTAAGCCAACTTTCAAAATATTTTTAAGAGTTCATTTTAGCATAATTATAGAATGATAATTATAATGCATGAAACTTCTAGAAATAAATCAGATTATACAGAAATGAGACTAATAACACTACACATCACTACCTCTCTACAGGTAAGATTAATAAAATTCTTAAATTTCTCTTGGTCTTTTAGTATTTATGAACTTATTAAACTAAAAAAATAAAAGTTCTTTTAAAACGCAATACAAATAAATATAAAAGCTTAAATATCCGTTTCAGTGAAAAACTGAAGAAGATTAAAAATATTCGAAAAGAGTTTTAATTAAGGAATTAAAGACTCGAATAAAGTAATAACTGACATTTTAATCTTAAATACTTTTCAGCACTCGTTTAGTATCGTATTGTACCCTTCATACCCAACTCTTCAAATACAAGTAAAATGATAATTGGTTAATAGAATACAATCAGGTGATGCGCACGTGATTCGAGAAGCATCTCAATGAAAACGTTAATAATTAAAACGAAATTTATTTCTAAGACGCGTTCATGAGAAAATTTTACTCAAATTAAAAAATTTATTCGACGGAATATTTTGCTGGCAGATTTCTTGGAACTGTATCCCGAGAAACCTGATGAAAATTGTATGAATACAAACGCACATGATTAAATATTCTTAGAATAGAATTTAACTGCAACCACCATCCACCATTCTTAAATCATTGTGTAGTTTAAGACAAGAACATCAGCAATTCGCATTACTCAACACGCGTTCTCAGACACCGCTTTAATTAAATAGTTTCCTTCTGTTAATCATGAGTGATTTTGTTAATTTAAACACTCCCTTTCAGTTGAGAAAAATCCCCACTCGCTGTTTCTCGGCTCCTTTTTAACAACCTTATCCACTTTCGTCTCATCAACGAATTAATTTCGGTTCTTTGCCGTGTTTGAAGTGACGCTGCGAACCACCCCCACTCGTCTCTCCCAGAAACATGTCTCACCAAAGAAAATCTCTTTCTCAAAAAAAAAAAGTCCTCATTCGGGCGTCCTCTGAGAAGTGGGTGTAAAAGCAGGATTGAAAATGCTTTTCATCCCATGTGAGCGGGGGTGGGTGTGGGAAGAGGGGGGACGAAGATCATGATAGGTGGGAGGAAAACAGTAATTGAGCTTGTCTACGAGAGACAAGATGGGAGAAGGTGGGGGTGGAGAATCTAGGATGATGAATGGTTCTCCAGGGATTAAGACCTGGCAATGCGGGCGAAAAGAATAATAATACAAAGGGGATGCCGCAAACTGTGACCGCCACGCGCTGATCCTGTGCTCTGCTCTTCATCGTGGCACACGCGAGATCACATGATTGGGCAGAGAATAAACTGCAACCGTATGAGATCGGGATGTCACCACAACAAAAAGCTTTCTTCAGAGAAAAAACCTCAGTTGAAACGGGGACTGATTAAAGTTGCAGAATTTGGGGGGAGGGAATCAACAAGTTTTCTTGATGTGGAAAATTATATAAGAATGGCGGTTGGAAGAGTTGCTTGAAAGCGGATGGGGGGGGAGATTTTCTATGAATCTCTCAAAACGCTTCACAGCTGATTAAATTTAAATTACGTGATCCAAGGTGTTGGTCAATTCTTCTGCTGTCTTTAAACTGAAATGAAATGAAATGACTTACTTTAGAAACAACGTAAAATACAAATATATAATTTTATTATTCTTTTTGTGAAACTAAAATAATAATTAAATTAAATTGTTATTTAAATGATCTTGCTGTTAGAAAGAGAATTATGTGTATATTGAAGAAATATCTGTTATACATACACGTTTTTATTACTTATATATTTGTTATTCATTATGCTGAATTATGTATTTTTTATTACTATCGAAGCAAGTGATTGTATTATGTATACATAATACAATCGCCTATAAACACGCATATATATGTAAATCTATACATATAAATGTTCCTGTTTTAAGATAGAATTTATCTTACGCTATAAAAATAATGAAAATTTATCTATTTTCAAGACTCTATTAAAATGATTTATACGAAACTGTCATGAGATTTCTTTGGAATAATTTAGTTCAGAAATTGATAGTATTTAAAATTTTTTTTATTTTACATTCTCAACTTTATTAATTTTACATAATATAGTTAATTTTTTTGTATAAATATTTTCATGTAATCAAAATTTTCATCTTCCCATAAATTCAGCTCATCACTATATGAGCACATTTATAATTTATTATGAGCATTCAAGATAACAGAATTAGATAAAAGTAGAAAATAAACAAAAGTGAAAAAAAAATTGAATTCAATCTTATAATTTACAGCCAAATAACTATTATATGAGTTAAAATTTTTTCTTGACTTAAGAATTTTTTAAAATTAAAAATAAATTCTTAATTTTAAATAAGTTAAAAAAAATCTTAAGTCAATCATTTTAACAAAAACTTTTGTATATGTGTCTACATTTTTTTTTTTACAAAAGTGACTTAAAATTTCGTAAATTTCTTTTTTTTAAATATGTCTAGAGGTAAGAGTGTCAGTCACATAATATTAATGAAAAATATTAACAATTAAATAAGCTAGCTCATTTTCATTCATAATTTTATAATCCTAATAATTTTACAAATAGTTTGACTTTTTATTGATTTGTTTTATGTACGTTCTTCACTTTATTTACAAATTTATATGTATGAATTGTAGCTAAAAGTGTTAGATGGTCAATCAGCAATATTTTTGAAGAAATCACAGGTTAATAAATATCAATAAAATATATATCAATAAAACATTATATATCATTAGTTAGTGCTTGTTGGGGCATATTTTTAGAAAAAGTATTTTATTATATATTAGTGATTACAAATTTTATATATTAAATGAACAGCTAACTTTATTAAATTAAAATTTATTCTTACTTCCTACTTCTTCAAAATTTCCTTTTAACAGGTATATAAATTTTTATACTTGGCATTTATTATCTAGTATATAATTGAGTTTCTTATTTATACTTGCACAGTAAACTCTTTTCACATCAGCAATTTTATATTTTCATAAAATTATATTATTTGATATTTTTAATGGTGATAGTTTTTAATGTTTGATGGAATTTTTTACAAATATTGGTTTAGTTTTGCAAGAAACAATTCGAAAAAATCAGAATTCACTGAAACGGTATTCTAAATGATTTTCGAACCATCAATATGACGTCATAAGCAACAATATATTTCGCAAATGAAATCATAACTCTTAAATATACATTCATTCATCAAAGCAAACATTAAATATTAACCAAAATATTGAACTGCATTTAAAAATCTCAATTTATGGGAACCACGCGATATATTCATCGTGAGCAATATAGTTCAATATGTACAGTTTAATTAATTTTTCCATTTTTTCTTCTGATATAAATTCATTTCTGATCTGCTATTCGCTAGAATGATAAATTGTTAGCTTACAATATAAACACATCAATATTAAATTCATAAATTGAAATAAAATGGTTAAAATTCTAAAGTAATAAAAAGAAACATTTAGAAATTTCGATTACCATTTCTCAATTCATTTATTACGCCATTGTTTGATGCAAGTTGTTTTACCTGTAATGATTTTGAATTTTTATCGTATTACGTATTTTTATCATGCCCACTTTTTATGAACTTTTTGGAAAATGCTTTCGGAAAATATAATATTTTTCAATTACAATACATAGTTTACAAAATCTATATAATAATTTTTATTCCTTGTGCCCATCGAAGCTTTGTTGGGTTTGAATTGAGAACGGTTATTTAAAATGGAAAGATATTTATATCAAAATGTTACTCTCTGTCTGATGTTGTTGTACAACAACATCAGACAGTTGATAACAACGGCGTCATTGCCATTGTTGTTGTCGTTGTCGTCGTGTGTCAGCTAGGCTGGCATGATAGGGTCTCCTGCTCCACTTTTCTACTTGAACCATATTTTGGTGTGGAGTTCCTACTTCCTCAGTACACACATGCCATAAGTACCCGTTTATTGGGTAGGCAATCATTCACAACCCATTCATACAAAGTAAGGACAAAGGTGGGATAGATAGAGAGAGAAAAAGTACATCCATTCCCAAACCGGGATTCGAACCCAGGACCTCCCTATCTGCAGTCAGGCATGCTGATCACTGGGTGGCGTCGTTGCCATTATCAGAACGTAATAGGTGCGATTCCCTACTTAGTAGAAGAACCACCGTCTTCCCTAAAACTGGATATATCATATAAAATAGGTTGTCGTCGCAATGTTCTCCAAGTGAAATGATATTTCTGGTGTGGGAAATGAAGTATTTTGTGTCTTGTGCTGGGTACCTGCCACTGATTTACGAAAATTCAACCTCTTTCAAATATTTCCATTGATTTGATCAATTGGTAAAAATCACTTGTTTCATCAATGTGGCCTATAAGCACTTATAGTTCGCATAAAGCTCGAAAATTGATCGTCAATACAAACTACTTTACCTCGAATAAGGAATTGTTTTTGTATTGACCGCAACGTTTGAACCAAAATTTATTTGTTCTTACTGTGAAGTTGCTTATAGTGCGATGGTAATTGTTCAGGAACTTTGTTCATTCGTAAAGTGGAGACGGCTGATTTTTTACATTCCTTTTTAAAGTGTCGTCTATGCGATTGCTGGAGGCTGAGAAAAATACTTATCCACAGAGAATGCCCCAATGTATCTACATTCACGTAGTTGGTCCGTAGTAGTCTGGTTGGTTAGGGCTTTCAATCTCGTTATCGGAAATGGAACTGAATCCCGACGCAGCTGAAGATGCATCGTGTTCACTAAAGGCTCTTGGGACACGTTAAATATGTCATGGTCACAATGTACTCTAAGTGGAATGTTACCTCTGGGGTTGGCTGGTTAATTATTGGGTGTCTTCTATTTGCTCCTTGCTTCTGAATTTCGATGTCATCTATAATATTGGCTGGTTTTATTTAATTGGTAAAACAAAGCTCACAGCCAAGTACAGGGAATCATGTTGATGCAACCACAAAAATTTTCCCTAAGTTATTTTTTAGAAAAAGTAACAACGATATATACAATATTTCCTCTAATCCTGCAGGGAAAGTTTTTACACTTTTTTGCTTTTTTCTGCATTCCATATATATATATATATATATATATATATATATATATATATATATATATATATATATATATATATATATATATATATATATATATATATATATACACACACTGCTACTGTTATTTATGATGACACTTGGACAAGCCAAGCTTGTAAGCCAAGAGCTACAAATTTAAGTCAGAAAAGTGCGTCTTCCGTTTCATCAGAGCTCAACGAAGGTGAAAGTGTGACTTTTACTTTAAGACTCTTCCGATAGATGGAACCACCAGAGGACCCATTTCCTCAATTTTCTCTGGAGAGGGAGAATGTTTTCTCCAGACCATTACACCCATATTAACTGCTCAACGACGACCACAAGACTTTTGATTCTAATGACTTAACGAGCGTGTATATTGCGTGTACTCAGTGGGTCTTAGGTGAACCCAATCGAATTTAGTCCTTCCGGACGGAATGCCGATGCCCTAACTATTAGGTTACCACGACCTTAATCGAACATCCGTCGTGTTCACTAAAGGTGGCTTGAGCACGTTAAAACTGGGCGTGGTCGCAATGTCTTCCATATGGAATGATACTTCTGGGAATGGCAGGCCAAGTATTGGGAGTCTTCTGGTTGGTCCTTGCTTCAAAATTCAAAAGATTCCACCCGGCTGTTCAGGGATCATTCTAAAGTGTTATGCATGGGTCATATTTGTTGCCACACTTGTCAGATTATTTGCTTTAACTTTATTATTGATTTGAAAGGGACAGGAAATAAAACACGCGTTCGTAACACTAATGCACATCATCAAATACTCATTCTTTTTAATAAAAAATTTACATGTGAAAAAGAACCGGTATATGATACTCATATTATGTAGAAAATAACTATGGGATTTCTAACAGTTTAGTTTTTACCAATAGTAAATTATAAGAACATTTTGTTATCAGATATGAAACATTTAATTAATATTAGAGGCAAGAGTTTAATACGACCAATTCCTAATATTTTCAAATCCATGTCAATTTTATTTTTAGCATTTAATGTAAATTCTTTATGGTCGTGTATATTTGTTCAAAGCTGGGAAGGTTCTGCTATTTATTAATGTTTATAATAAAGAGAATAGAGAGCAATCTCAGTGGATGGACAATAGATTTGAAACTTGATGAACTCCATATAGAAACATCACCATTAGAAATCTTTCAGAGGATACTTAATGTTTCTGAGAAAAATATTGATGTATTACATAAATTTTTAATTCGAAAGTGTCTTGTTAGCTTATATGTATCGATGCCTATTGTTAAATAAATAAACTTTAAATTTTTAATTAAAAATGATTTTTTTATTTCAAACAGACCGGTTACAGGAAGTGTTTTGATTACGGTCAAATAAGTCTCTTTTCAGACAGACACAAACTAATCTCGCTCGAGATGCTGCAATGTGCTTATGTTCTTAACATTCGTATAAACGATGTCCTTGGTATTTTGTTACCTGATCCTATCGTTGGACTACATTGTTCGCTGATGATGCTATTGTCTGCTACAGTGTTCCAGAGAGTCGATATCAAAGCCTGAATCTCAAATGACATTTTGCAGAAATTGGATCATTGGTGCAAAGAAAAATAAAATGATTTAAGACTCTGTGAAACTAACTGCCAGTCTTTCATTTTAAATAGACAGCATTGCTTATCCCTGGAGTGGACTGTCCTCATAATTGCTGAGATTTTTAGAAGAATATTAACTCTTCAACTGCTTTGTAATTTTTACAGATATTTTTTAAATGAATAAAGAATGAATTGAAAAAAAACTAAAGAAGCAAATGTTTGATGTTATTCTCTCCGATAAACAAATTTCAAAACTTCATTCAGTTGCAATTTAAGATTATAAAATGTTTTTATCTATTTATTCTTTTTATTGCAAAAAACACTTTTTTAGCTCTATGCTAGAATGCTTTTAACTCACATTGAAAAACATAGCATCAGTTAATAAATTTTGATAAATTGATACAAATATTTTGATAGAACTTACCAGCTGTACGTAAATGAAGTGAGACGATTGTTTTAAAAAAGACAATAAATTTGCAAAAAATGTTAATATTTTTTTTGAAATAACTACCACCGCTAGCTACACGTTTTTCCCATTTTTTGGGCAATTTGTGAATACCATACCAAAAAAAATGATCAGTCTTTTGAGGCCAGCCAGTCATCAAGGCAAGATTTGACGTTTTCGTAAGAAGTGAAGCGCTGGTCAACCAATGCGTGTCCCAATGATGCAAATAGGTGGTAATCAGAAGGAGCCAAGTCTGGAGAATAAGCCGCATGCGCTAAGGGCTGCAGGCCGAGTGCCTTAACGATGTCCTTGGTCGGTTTAGCACGGTGGCTAGGGGCGTTGTCATCAAGGAAAATATTTTTGTGCTGCCTTTTCTTGTATTGCTCGCGTTTTTCGAGTATAGCATCGTTCAAATCAAGCAATTGTTGCTAGTAGTGATCAGTATTAACAAGTTTCGCCAGGTTTGAGAAGCTCGTAATAGATTGGCCCTTCCTGGTCACCAGAAATACATTGCATTGTCTTGCGGCCGAAGTGATTCGGCTTTGCGGTCGATTTGGACGGATTTCCGGGGTCAACATATGATCGATTACGCTTGGGATTTTCAAAATAAATTAATTTTTCATCGCCAGTCACAATACGATTTAGATATGACTTGCGTTTGTAGCGGGAAAGCAACATTTCGCACACGATGTTTTGGTTTTCCTGCTGACAATCCGTTAACTCGTGTGGTACCCATCAACCGACCTTTATAATCTTGCCCATTGCTTTAAGACGATGGGAAACAATGCTCTGGTCAACATTCAATTGTTCTGCAAGATGTTCTTGTGTTTGGCCATCATCTTAATCGAGTAATGCTTACAATTCAGCATCTTCACATTTTTTTGCTGGTCTGCCACGCTTATTGTTTCTCACATCGAAATCATCATTTTGAAATTTTTCAAACCACTTGTAGCACTGTGCATGGCTCAGAGCATTGCCATCCTATACTTCTACAAGCATTTGATGCGATTCGGCAGCATTTTTCTTCGGATTGTTACAAAAAATTAATGCTGTCTGCAAATCGTGGTTGGAAGGTAATTCGACATTTTCAACACAGTAAAAAAAACACAATGCACTTTGAAACTCGTCCAAATGTATACTAAACGTGAGTATCAGAGGTCGAACTATAAAAATATCACGTGTCATGGTTTCCTAATGATTGTATACATGCGTGGCGACATCTGTTAGCAATCGTCTCATTTGATATGCATGCACCGGGTGCATGAAACTTGATACAAAAGTCTCTCGTTGATGAAGTCATCACCTTTCTAAGGGAAAGCATAGCAGAATTTATTCACCTAGGTGCAAAAGCTGAATAGGTATACCATCAAATGCATTGATTGATGAAATTGATTGACAAAAAATACTTTGGGAGATACTATATAATCTTGGCAGGTCAAATGATCAGAATTTCAGGGGAACTGAGACGTTGAATAAATCGAAACGATCTTTAGTGTGTTGAGGTTCTCTCTCTATATCTCAAAAAATTAAAACCTTTAAGATCGTTTCATGAAATATACTTTTTTGTTTCCTATGAAAAGGGGAGAACTAGTAAGATATCCCCCCATTGGCGACCATTGCTACTTTTTTTCGTGGCAAAGTTAGGCGCATGTTTTTTAACCCGCGAATTTTCCCTAAGTTCCAAAAATATGCATTTTAGAAATTTTTAAATCACATAGTAGCATACAAAATCTAAAAATCTATTACTAAAAAACGAATAAAAACTTTTTTTGTTGGGTTTGCCTTCCTTCAAAACAACCGGTAAAAGAAATAAGTAAATAACAATAATGCATTTACTTGATATGATGTCAAGCTCACATGTCGAATATGCTCGGGATATTAGGGAAAAATATAATAATAAGTAAACAAAAAGAAATTGGAAATAAGAACAGTTTTTGATGTTTGGACGCTGGCGCCAACGAAACACAAAACAAAGTAGAACAAAACGATCGAATTGAAAGTAAAACGAAAATTTCAAATGCTGTTGCCACTGAAATGAACCATTATGACGTAAAAATAATTTAAAACAAGAGAAAAACCAAATCTGGTGACAAAAAAAATTGAAAAATAACAAAAGGACGCTAGATTTGGGGAGAAATCACTTGAGTATCATACTTACACCGAAAAGGCAGCATTGTGTGTGTGAATACGTTAAAATTGAGTATTACTAAAATTGGTGAAACGTTTAAATTGAATACTAGGAAAGTTTTTGGCATTTCTTGACACTAAATGGTGAGCGATACTTCCACCCTACTTAAAATCATAACTAGTGAAATATGCATATTAATAGTTCATAAATCACTTGAATTGAAGACATGAAAGTTTGAAGAAGTGACTAAATGTAATTATCTACTTATAAGAATAACATAAATATGGGATTTCCTTTAATTCTGAATTTGATATAGATTATTTTCATATTTGTTTTTGTAACATTTAAGTGATTATGAAATTCTCCACGAGATAAATGTCTAGAAAGAAATATAGTTAAATAGGAAATATTGCAATAAATTTAAATAATAAGATATAGATATTTATTGAATTACTCTTAAAATGTATGGATTTTCAATTTGACAGAGATTATGATGATAACTTGAAGAAAAGGTATGTGTAATATATACATATTTGTTTAATTCTTAAAGTTTTTGGAAGCTGATATATATTATGATGAATTGAAAAACACTTAGCATATACGTTGTAAAATGTATATTAAATGTAACAAATATTGTAAAATACTGAAATTTATTTAATTTTTCCTAAAATGGCTGACAACTGATGTAGATAGAGAGCATTCTCTGTCGAATTTAAATACACATAAAATATTTAATTCTCTTTAAAATGTCTGGAAACGGATATAGACAAAAAGTATTATGATAATTTTATATTCTAAATCAATTATTCATAAAAAATATAATACTGCATGCACTAGATAATTAACATATAGTAGCTACCAGGATAATCTATCTTGAGTACTTGACTGATAACTTCAATTTAGATTTTAATAACAGTTATGCACTTTTCATCAAGTCAGAACAATGTTGCCTTACATTTTATGGAGTTATTTTTTTCAATAAAGTGTTTTTGTTTAATTTTATTAAATTTTTAATAGTTGTTTCTTCAACATTTAGAATTTTAAGAAAAAGGGATACACAGTAACTACCAGGAAGTCAAACAGTCAAAATTCCATTTATGCCATTGAAAAACATCTTATTTTAAAAATAATTTGATGAGTCGGAGCAACACATTTTTCTATATGGTACATAACGAAAAGTGACGAATTAACACGTGAATGAAGAGATTAAGTTAAAACCAATTATACAAAGGGAAATATCTTAAATAATCTAATTTTTAGGCTATCCCTATATACATATCCATTCTAAATTTACATTTTGTTACAAAGTTGAAAGAAACGTTCCACATAGATGTAGATTTCAAGGAAGTTGATTTAAAAATGCAGACCCTGTAAATTTATTTCCATATCGACTTATCAATGTGGAGAATACATTTTACTAGGGTTAGGTGAAGGAAATGAAATCGACGGTGAGAAAGTATAAGTAGGGACAAAAAAATGGAGAAAAGATTACCAATCAATAAAGGAAAAAAAAGATGAACCCAGATTATGGATAAAAGAACTTTTACATTTATCGAAAACTCTCGAAGTTATTTCATACCAGCGACGTTCCATATTTAATCAAAGATCAGTGGAGAGGCGAAACAAAGAGGAAAAATAATAATTTAGTCCCCTCCTAATGAAAACAAATGTTCTTCTCTGAGGCGAAGCGGAGACTCAGCTTCAAGGAACATAAAAGGAAGAAAACAAGAGAAGGTCCAAAAATAACGGATAAAACACCTCATATCGACGTTTGAAGTAAGCCTCTTCCCACCGCCCAGCAAGATTAATGGCTGTGTTATTTTTCCTCGGAGTGCACCTGTTGCGAGCACGAAAACGCTGCCTATCGATCCCTTCTTTTTAAGGAGAGGCGATGCATTAGACTTGGCGTTTTGCGGATGTCCGAATTAATGGCCTTTGGCGGAATATCACTGTGCAAAAGAAGGGCTAAATAAAGAATTTTTAGCTAGAGATTTCCGATCACGGCCCTTCTGCATGCCTGGAATTCGTTTGTGGTGTGGGCGAGGCAACGTTTCAGTGGGGGTTTTGAAGTTGCTGGAGAACAAAAGGGACATCGCGTCGGCAACAAGAAATGATTCCGTTCCTGGAGCAGCTCAAGATCACAGTTGGTAAAATTACAGTTGTGAAACCTGCCCTTCTCAACATTTTTTGAGAATGTCTTTATGATAGAATCAGTGGCATGATCTTTAAGATGTTTTCCCCGCATGCTTCTGCTAGGTAAGATACGAAGTGTTTTGATGAGCTTCTTATATCGCTGTTTCTGTGGATCTCAAAATCTTTCCACATTCCAAGTAAGAGTAGGAGAGTACATGGTGTCAGTTCCCATTAATTCGATTGTTGATGACTTGTATTGTTTGACAATTCATCACGGGAATCGTAAAAATAAACATCTAGAAGAATTTTTCTACCCATTAGATTAAATGTCTTATTCCATTATTACATTTATAATACCAGGTTTCACATTATGATGTCATGTCACGTCACCTTGCCATCACTCAATTGTTTGAAGAAAATGAAAAATATTGACTGAGCCCCATATGGAACAATCAATGGCAATTGGTGATTCCATTGCTGGAACGACACGAGATCATCGCTGAGTTAAATTATATTTGAAAAATCCTTTTTTATCTCATGCAATTTTTGAGAATGCCTTTAAAATAGAATTAATGGCATTGTTGTCTGTAAGATATATTCATCATCTTATTTTTACAACTAGATATTGGCGATGTATCGCACTTCTCATGACCCCAAAGTCTTTCAACATTCCATGCGAGAGCAGCAGAGTAAACAATTGAATGCGTTAGTTGCAGTTAGTTTCTATCAATTACATTGTTTGGCGACTGCTTGTATTATTTGACGATTTATCATGGGAACCATAAAAATAAGCAATGACTAAAAACTATCATAAATTGTATTTTCCGATGCTACAATTGCTTGAATTCTTGAATATCTATTTCAGTACATTCCTTCTCCAATTCTTAAGTTATCAAATTTCAATGACTCACTTACAGATGTTAAAGTATGGTAAGTGGCCCAAAGTCACCAACTGTATCGAACGCTTCAAAAACGAAATAAGATTATTTGTTGCATTAAAATTAATACTTATAGCAGGAATGTTTACATAGATCCAATATTTTTCATTCAATTTTTCGTTTAGTCTTACTTTAAATGATGGGAAGTATTTCAGTTTTCATGTAATCATTTAGAATTTAACTAATTTATGTGATCTAAATAGTAATTACAATTTTCTCCTTTATTGGATCTATAACCCAAGGTGGGCCTTAGCTGCCGCACCATATCCCTTTAGTCAGCTCTATCTCTGAAGTTAATTTTCCCATTGGTGACCTTTAAGGTCATTCAAGGCACCATCAAGTCACCTTCTTTTTGGGCCTATTGCACATGGGCTTCCAATGCAAGATCTTAACCACTCGGTTATCACGTGATCTCTCAATATGAAAGTCTCTATGCTTTGATGAATATTACTATATTTTTATGATTTATAATAGATTCCAAATCATCATTAGTTTTCATTCTCTCACAATTATTATTTCCTGTAATGCACCAAAACTTTTTCTAAGAATTTTCCGTTAAAAAAAATTAGTAAGTTACTTATGGCTTCTTGTGTCAAAGTTCAAGTCTCGCCGCTACGTCACCAGGAGACGAATAATTATTTTGTACAGTTTTTGCTTGATTGGCATATCTAATAAAATAATGCACGTATAGATTTCAATTGTAAGAAGAAAGAATCAAGATGAAAAAAGTGTATCAAAATTTCTTACTGTTGAATAATGATCATTTGAAACAATTATTTAAAATTGTTTAATATAAGAGAGAGCTGAAATTTTAAATTTAAAATAAAAAAAATCACAAATAATTATAAGACAGATAATTTGTTTTTAATTTCTTTTTTCTTTCTGGATAAAATGATTTCGATTGCATATTTTTAATATGAGTTTTGAAATCCTCCTCTTAACGATGTATACAAAAAATAGATTTCGTATACAAATTAAAATTAAATTCCAGTGCAAAAATAAAAAACTCGGTTATTAAATTTCATAGTTAATTTAAAATTTATTCTTACATTTCTTCCTCAAATTTAATAACGAAACCGTTTCGATTTTCATAGCATTTAGGAATAAATTGCCCATTTTCTTTAAATAGTATTTATTTGAAAAGTTAAAATGCTCAGAGAATATTTAATTTTTTTCCCGATTTTTTTTGAAATCAAAAAAATGTTGTAGATTTAGTTAGAATCATGAAAAAAGTTACATGAAAAATAAAATTCCATTTTAAATTCTGATAAAACATTTTATAAAATTTTTTTTATATTTCACGTGTATAAAATATCAGCCAAAATTCATGAAATCCGATTGAATTTTATAAATTTCTATTAATTTAAAGCTGAAAATATTAACAGAAATATTGCTTATTTCATTAATTGAGTACTTTAAAACACACACACACACATTATCAAAATGAGCGATATTAAAAAATTAAAAAGTATAAGGATTGACACAAAATTCCCATAAATCACTGTATAAAATATATTTTTAATGTGGACGAATTTCCACTTTAAAAAGCAGTTTTACTACGTCATATGATTGATGTATTTCTTATCCAATAGAAAAATGATATTGTTGAGAAAAACCACCTGTCAGAATGTTATTCCCATAGTGTACTTTTGAAAGTAAACAACCCTTATCTAATAGCATATTCCAAAGACAGATAATCATATCATGTAAACCAAATGATATGTTTATCTATGGTTTTAAAATGTCAGGTACATTCCTTGTATTAGATTGTCTTCTATGTTTGTATATAACTCTAGACTATGTTGTCATTTATTTACTATTGAAATATGATGAATAAACCAGCGAAACCATTATAGAAATATTGATTAAGAAACCAACTCCACGTTGTATTGTTTAAATGAACTAAATATTGAACTCCATTTGCATTTCTAACGAGGACAGAAATATCTAGAATAACATTATATATCATTATTAATTAGCATTCAAATATTCTGCCTCAAAACCTGACACAAGGTCTTGATAATTATGTTCTGCAGATTATGTAAGCAATGAAGTTCTTTATAAAATTTGTATCAAGAATTTCACATCACTGATCTAAGTTTTTATTCCATTTCCATGGCATGGACATTGCAAGAATAAAATCATCTTCCGTTCAAGCTTAAGAATTAAAAATAATGTTTAGATCAATAAAATTCTTTTTTCCAAAATTCGTATCAAGAATTTCTTATTTTCAGATGTTCTTATTCCATTTCCATGTCATGGACGTTGTAAAAATAAAATCATCTTCTGCCCAAGCTTAAGAATTACGAATAATACTTAGATCAATGATGTTCTTTCTATAATCTGTATCAAGAATTTCTTATCTTCAAATGTTCTTATTCCATTTTCATGTGATAGACAAGGTGAGAATAAAATTTTCTACCATCGTAGTTTAAGAATTTTTTTCTTATATGTTCTTTCAGTTCCCGAACAATTATATTTTTTATACTATATGTATGAATACATTTTTTCATTAAATAGGGTGCTTTGTAAGCTTCAACACATTAATTTATGAAACAATTAAACTAATATGATTATTATACAAAATGTAGTTTCTTCTAAATCAAACGAACTAACAACTTTATTTTCAATCAATATTATAAATCGAAACAAATATAAATGTTACGTAGAAAAGAAAAGTAATTTTATTTAATTCAAATATTATTTGCGAAATAAATCCATTGAAGTATGAATCTCAAAACAAAATACAAAATAAATAAATTAAAAAAGACGATTAACGTTTATTAATTTCAATAAATTTAATTAATGAAACTAAAATCTATAATGCATTGTATAACAGATTATAGTGACACATGGCTAATTTATAAATTACAGTTTTTTCCAGAAAATTTTCCACCAACAAATTTATTTTCGCTTTAAAATATTTTTAACAGCTTAATATTTCCTCCTATCATTTTCGTATCATTTGATTTAAACATTTAAAAATGAAAACTTGTACTTATAAGTTAATACTTTTTTTGGTGGCATCATTTGTTTTCAACTTTAGAGAGATATTTATAGGCACTAGTCACAGTTTGAATTTCTCCTTGAACCTTTTTTTTTTACAAGGTATATCCTTAAATTGAAGATTTAAATAGATAGTATAAATCAGTGCATTGGTATAAGTTAAATTTGTAAATATTAATATTTTAGGTGAACAGATCATTTGCGTGATTTACGTTCTCTGGTAAATCATACGCATTGCCAACAATATTATTGCGAAGTACAACTTTGAAATATACAAAAAATGATTTAATCTAACCATAAGACCTTCTTCACATTGTCATAATAATCTTTAATATTATATACATAATTTTTTTATCCCTAATGGCAGCTTAGAAGACAGTTGTAGTCAGAATAATAAATACTAAAACTAGAACAAAATAAGAACTCAGATAACAAAACTGAAACCACATTAAATCTACAAATTGTTCATTTTCTGGCGAGCTCTCCAGTATCACTTCCAAAAGTGTGCCGAGTTCAGTGCGAGGCAATGACTCAAATGCTTCATGCCCATTTCTTCTCGTAATGTTCCACAATTGGCAAAGAGGATTTGACAATATTTTCATACGATATAAATGTTTAGCGAGACAATCGTGAAACGAAATGGGCAACAGATCTTTCCATTAGACAAAGGGAAATATTTGTGATTTCATCCATCCATTCCTTGTCTTTGTTAGCTTCTTTCATGTTTTTCCATCAGGTTTCCCTAAAAGAGTTTTTTTTAATTAACCTTTTATCACCAAAGTTGGGCACACATGTAATCCAGAAAGCCAAATTCTAAGTTTGGTGATTTTTTTGACGAATTTTCTTGTTTATCTGGCGAACTAGTTTTTATCACGCCATGCAGATGAAGACCTATAAGAATTATGTGGAAAATTCTATTTTGGCAACCCTAACATATATGTTATCGGGAGACATCCCAATATGTCATCTTGGCAACATTTATTGGTCTCCAAAAAAATTCAGTATTTGGCATTCTGGAATATACGGCATTTGTGCCCCAAAGTTGTCAGGGTGTACAGCGAAGAGGACGTTACAGCCTAAAATATTATATTAAAACAATAAAAAGTTACACATCTTATTCAATGACCATCTAAACTTAAAATATGGAGCCTCGTAATATAGTAGAGATGTTATTTTTTACGATGTATAATATTTACGATTATAAATATTTTTGTGTTAGGAGGTATTAGTAATAGTTTAGCCTCGAATACAAAACTGTTAGGTACACCAAGAAAACAAAGCCAAAAAAAAAAATGCTACATACATATTTTTCATATTTCATTTGAAAAAAATGTTCTGAACATGAATTTCTCCACTTTTTCCATAACTAAAAATCAAAACTATTTGAATGAATATGTAATGACAGTAGCTTTTCACCGTAACTTAAAACATACATCTATGTTTTATTCACTCTAGAGCCTATAAGTTTGACAAGGGGTGGAAAATATAATATTTTTTTCTGTAATACTCGCTTTTTCAGCAGTGGAAACTATCTGAGGATAACATAAAAGATATGTATACAACGAAAATTCAAGAAAGCAAGACGGATATGGAATTATTTATACCAGCGATGAATTTTCAATTGCAGAAACTGTATATCGTTAGAGTCTGAATAATAATATGTGATTCTATGAAAAGAACAGGGATTTCAAAAATCGACGTGTGTTTCAGAATAAAATTCAATTCCTCGGAAAAGTGTCAAGAATTAACATTTTTTGAGGAAGGATTTATCAAAATTATATGAAAATTAACTTTAAATTTGCGTGTTTAGGCATTATATAAATAAAATATTTTTTTTATTAATGATATTTTTATGCATGTATATAATAATATTTTTATACATGTATTTAATAATATTTTAATACACACGTAATTTACATGATATCTTTTATACATACAACAATAGAAAGAGTGTGATTTATGAATTATTATACAAACCGTTTCATTTTATTGATATAATAGAGTCTTTCACAGTGCATTAAGAGAATGTGACTGGTTTACTGACTCGGAATTACTATTTTTGAACTCAGTACTTGCTAGGTTTCGTCCCCAAGATCATCATCGATATCTTTGTAAAATTCCTACGTTATTTTTTCTCTGCCTAACTCAGAAACCTACTTGAAAGACGCTGGATATTTTCTACGAAGTACAGTTAAACAGTTTATCCAAAAAAAAAAAAAATGTCATACTTAAAATCATCAGTTTTTAACTTTATTATTATTATCGTTTTTGCTTCGAGATGGCACTACAGTTGGTTAGGGACGTCATTCTCATTATCGGAAAGTAGCGTGTTCGAATCCCAGCTTAACCAAAGATTCATGTATTCCCTAAAGGTGGTTACAGCACATTAAACAGGTCGTGATCGCAATGTCTTCCAAGTGAAATGATGCTTCTGAGAGTGGCAGGACAAGTAATGAGGACTTTCTGCTTAGACCCTGTTTCTAAATTAAGAAGACTCACTCCCGGTTGCTTCCATCTAACTGGTACAGCCCAATTCTGGGTGAAGTACAGGAAAGCATGCTGGTACAACAACTTTTAATCGCTGTAATCACATAATGAACATGTATTTAGCCACCCAAAATACATTTTGCATTTTGGGTGGCCAGCATTGTAGAAACATTGTAGGAAAACAAATGTGAACCTAGTACATAACACAAATGGTCAGTCTTGAAAAATCCTTAAGAGAAAGGAAGATGTTTTGATTTTTAACACATGGGATAGGATTTCTGACTCATATAATCAGCTGAAGAAACTAGCACTTGTTGTTTTTCCTCATTTGGAGCTATGTGTTCCTGCAAGCAATTATTTTCATGCATGAACTTTGTCAACATTGCTGTTGTTACTTATGACACTTGGATAAGAAAAGCTCTCTATGCCGTTGGCTATGCGAATTAAGTCAGTAGGGTGCGCCTTCCTTTTTATCAGAGCACCACGAAAGTGAAAGTACGACTTTGCTCTATGACTCCTCCGACAGATAACACTACTAGTCCATTCCCTCAATTTTGACATGATTTGGATTGGGAAGATATTTTCTCCAGACCATTACATCCATGATAACTGCTCAATTACCGATCACAAGACTTTCAATTATACAAATTTAATAGGTACGTATTGTTACAAATTTATAAATAATGATTGTATTTGTCTTAAAGTATCTCAGATAAATCAGAAATACTCACATTTTGTGCAAAAATTGCGGTATTTAGACGTGTTGCAGTTTAAAAGCGGGTTTCCTAATAATTTGGCGATTTGGCGACAGTTGGCGAGATTCTTGGCGACTTGGCAAGAAAAAGATATTTCTGGAAACATCCATCACCTAAGCTCTAGGACCAATATTTATCGAGATAGCCTAGAAGCTTCCAGAACCTTGGCGAAACCTGTAGATTTCTCCGCCAAGTCAGGTATAAATACCGCAGCCCGACATGGAAGAGGCAGTTTTTTGAAGACGTCAGTTTTGTGAAGACGATTAATTGTGACTGCTAGTTGCTCTCTAGACCTGTGATTGGAAGCTGTTTCTTGTTATATCTGACGAATTGTAGCTGTATAATTGTGATTGTTACAGCTGGGATTTCTTATATCTAATGAAGTTTTTACAAATAAAAGTCTTGTGTTCATTAAGCAGTTGCTTTATTCAACTCTCAATCGACACGAACCCTTGAAGCTCGGTACAGTATATCGCATGTACTCGGTGGGTTTTTGGCGGTATTGAGAATCGAAACCCACCATACGGACGGAAGGCCTATGCCCTAACTTCTAGACTACCACGGCCCTCCTCCCTTGTCAACACTAAATGAAGCCATAGATAAGATCTCGGAATAATCTTCAAACGACAACATACGAAGATGAGTTACACAAAATCTCTAATGAGATGCAAATCCATTGGTCTCCCTAGTGTTTTTCTGCCGTTATCATGACTTGAATTTGTGGATACACTGCAGTATTCTGGGTACATTGCTGGATACCCATTTGTTTGTATTCTAACAATTCTTTTCCATACCTAACAATAACAATATATTTACCTATATAATTAGTTTTAACAAATAAGGCTTTAAAAAGAAATTTCAATCTTTGACTGGTGATTGACTCTTTTGACCAAATAATTTGCCGACTACTGTACTAGGAGACAATTGCTAATTTTTTTTTCTGTAAAACTTTATTTTAAGAGATGAAAGTTCAAATGCTTTTAAAATATTAAATTTTATAAAAAGCACACCGAGATCACAGAAAATATAGTCTATATATATATACAACATTTTCTGCTGCTTTTCTTTAAAATTTAAATATTAAAAATATCTAATAGAATGCTGAAAAGAAAATTTTGCTGAAACAGAATGAAATAGCGGATTTTTCTCGAATTAAAAGAATGAATCATGATAATAAGACTTAAAAAAGAGAAAAACTTCAGAAGTAACAACTTCTGATATGTTTTGTAATAATCAAAGGATCCAAAATGCAGCTGAAATGCAGGTAAAAAGTACTGTCAAAAATTTGATTTGATTCGTATATCGGTATAATTTTGCTCACGTATTCAATTGGAGCCAACGCAAAATTTTTAAAGGTGTTTTTAAATTACTTCCAAGTCTTAAAATATGATGAAAAAAAATCGAAAATAAGCAAAACAAATTGTCTAAAAGAACTAGATTAATCATAAAATATAAGAGATTTTTGGCAAATTTTTTTTTTTTTTTGAACAATGTAAACTTTATTTCATGTCAGGTAGAGCTTATTTTCACTAGATGGAAAAATCTGAAAAAAAATCATTTGAATTATCTCATTAGAGACTTTTGGTGAAAGTAACGACTATTTTTTTAAAAAAGTAATCATTGTTTTCTCAAACATTCTCTTATGTGACAATTCAAATGATTTTTTGCATTCTTATGTTTATGTTTTTTTTTCTTACACAGTTTGTTAGTAACAAAGTGCTTAATTCTACGTGACGAAAAAACCGAAAAGAAAACTTTAGTCCCTCATTCCAAAGGTCCTCACCAACTTCTTCAACTAGCAAACACCGTTATCAGAAATCATCGCTGAATTTTCTATGAGACAAAAGGACTCAGAAACTGAAAATGAAGCATCTTACCTTCCAAAAATAGTCGCAACTTTGTGTAACCAGTATTTATCGCCATCACGTCTGCGTCGAATTACATTAACAGCTATCAAATGCAGAAAATAGTTGGGAGACTCTTTATTAATATTGCGCCATTTACTTATTTCGCCCCTTTGATACGAAAGAGGCAGATCACTGGCTTCAATCTAAGCCTTTCCATGTCTGATTCAATTACATGCCGGGCATTCTTTGGATACAATGAGGTTCATAAAGGATATTGGTTGCGTGGGGAGAGGGGTCAACAGGGGCTTCCTCCCACGCGAATCTCTGATATGGGGTATGATGGCAACAAAGCGAAGGCCCGGTCATGTAGCCCAGATTCTATTTTCTCACGTCTATTTCTTCTTAAAAGAAAAGAATCACCCTTCTATTCCTGGCGCATTCCAAAAACTCGTTTCATCAGCAGTCCACGAAAACAGGAAGGATCTGAAAGAAAAGGGATTCTTTCTTTTACCGTTTTTATCCGTAACTGTAATCGTAAGGGAAAAGCAATAAACGGATTTCTCACACCTTCCGCCAGACCTTCATAACAGTTTATGGTTCTCTCGTTTGTTGTTTCTTTTTTTCCCCCCCACGAGATCTTTGTGCAGATTGCTTCGAGAAATTTCTCGATTCTGATGAAAAGAAAGCGAAGGTTGATAGATGATTAAATAATAGGAAAGGCTGATCTTTAATTTGTTCCCTTTCTCATTCTCAAAAGAACTGAATCAATGAACAATTGAGGTTCGAATATATTAAATCTAGTTATTACTTAATTAATTTTCTGAGAAAAAAATATTCGTTAAATCGTGACCGACATCATTGTATTCGACAGAAAAACAGGTGCTTATAATTTGCTGCTACCGACATCTGCTATCAAAATAAAGTAAGGAATTCTTCAGAAATTAAAACCTTTAAATGAATCAATTGTCCCTAAAACGTAATCATTTTCCATTATATAACTCCTTAAGATTTACATGATCAATTGGTTTAATATAATATTTATACTTATTCCCAAATTTATTTGTAAAAAAAAAGCAAATTCTTAAAAATGTAAGAAATTATATTACAAATGTAAAATTTTTTGTATTATCTTAGCTAAGAACACATGATTTAGACATAGGATTTGTAATTTGATTTTATTTAATTTTATCATATTTTATATACGTAATTAACAAAATTATAAGGAATTTTCATAGTTGTTATAACAGATTAAAGAAATGGCGTCTTTAGTTACTATATTTCTATTACTGTTCATTATTTAATTTCGATCAGTTGAACATTTTGTGAAAGAAAACATTGAATAATCTCTTGCTTCAATCAATCATTTTAGAGTGTCACAGTTTCACAAATTTTGTTTCTAGCAGCATAAAATAAAACCTATTTATTGTTTCCGTAAAGTTTGGTATGAGAAAAGTACCTTTAACATGGGGTATGATCACCCCGATAAGCAATACAACACATGCAGCCAATGTGTGTTGCGCTCTATTTAATTGCGAGGGAAGTGTGAGCCATTGTTCTTCCAAAGCAGTTCAAAGCGTGGATAGGGTCCTGGAATTGAGACGACGCGTTCTAGAGCGTCCCAAACTTGTTTGATTGGGTTAAGGTCGGTGATCGAGCTAGCAACAGCATGAATTCAATTGTTTCCTGCTCAAGATAAGAAGCCACGATGCGAGACCTGTGTGGTCCCGCATTATCATCCTGTAGCACGAAAGCATCACCTATTGTCCCAGCATATAAGCATCCAGGATGTCATCTCCATAGGTGTGAGCATTAACATTTCCACAAGAAAAGACATGGAGGTCTGTGCATCCACACAAAGATATACCACCCCAAACACAGATACTGCCTTATCTGTTTGGATATCTTTCACGGATGTTTGATGGATGGAAACGAGTACCACATTCTCTCCAAATGAAATGGCACCTACTGTAGCTTTCGAGGCTAAATCTGGACTCATCCGTAAAAAGAGCAACCCTTCGTTGATCCAGTGGACATGCTGACGTGCCCATTGCAAACGTTCCCGCGTATGGCATGACGTGATCATGACGCAAATGTCTCGTTTTCTCGCATAAGCACTGTATTCATGAAGCCCGATTGATCTGGATACTAACCTTCCGAAGCTTGCAGCGAGGGAGTATCTGAGATCAGCCGGAGTTGCGGTTCTATTCCTTCGTGCGCATAATGACTAATATAGGTAATAACCTCATGGTATCACGTTGCCGTCCTTGTTGCCAAAGTCTATGAATTGCAGACGGATTTACATTCAGCCAACAAAAAACTTTCATCTGACTTTGTCCTGCTTCTCGTATCATAATAGCTTGCCATCGAAATTGTTCTACCAAATGATACCTAGAAGCCATTGTTACCATTTCGCTATACCAATTTTCTAATCTCAGACAAGCAGCGACAGTTGATGCCTTGCTTTGAGACATCCACTTTTATGTTGTTATGATGTTATTACTTATACTACTTAAGCAAACCAAGCTCGTTATGCCTTGGCTATGCGAATTTAAGTCAGTAGGGTGCGTCTTTCGTTTAATCAGAGCACCATGAAGGTGAAGTACGACCTTGCTCTTCAAATCATCCGATAGATGGCACCACCAGAGAATCCACTCCCTCAATTTTGACATTGTTCTGAAGGGGGAAGAAATTTCCCCCAGACCATTACCCCATAATAACTGCTCAACGACCGACCACAGGACTTTCGATTGTACAGATTGAACGAGCACGTATATCGTATGTACTCGGTGGATCTTTGGCGGCATTCGGAATCGAATCCCGTCCTTCCGGAAAGAAAGTCAATGCTATAACCAATAGGATACCACGGCCCTTCCATTTTTATGCTTTTCGTAAATGATGTATTTTGACAGCAACGACAATTGCCACTTTACTCTGAAACATGCTTTCTGTGCTCCTCGCAAATGACGTATTCCGACAGCAGCGCCACTATTTTGCATAATGTCATATTGTTCAGCTCCTTTTTCATACCAGCATATTCCAATTTCACTTATTTTTGGGAGAGCTATCATTATTTTTGTGATTTTTTCTTAATTTTTGGTACCAGTGTATAATTCCTTAATATTCACAATGCTACAAATTTAAGCTTTTCATCCCCAGATGCTTTCCATTGATCAACAGGTAAAAGTCTAACCTTTTAAAGTATTTTCGGTGCATTGTATATCTTTCAGGTAAATATAAACCGCACGCAGAGAAAAACTTACGAACTTCAGATCATGTCTTTTACTGCCAAGTCTTTATTGGCGCTCGCTACGAATACTTCTCACTATACAACGGGACAACTTTTACAATCTGTACAGTCTTCAAACTTTAAAGATGGCGAAACTTGTCGAAAAATTGTCACTGAAATAAAATTGATTATATAGCCTTAATTAGGTTTTTGTAGACATTTAGCATATTTTTTTGCATGAACAAGGCAACAAGTGATTCATAAAATCCTATTTCATGTTGTTGTTGTTGTTGTTACTAATGACACTTGGACAAGCCAAGCTCGCTATGCCTTGGCTATGCGAATTTAAGTCAGTTGGGAGCGTATTTCGTTTTAGTCAAAGCACCATGAAGGTGAAAGTACGACTTTGCTCTACACATGCCATAGGAACCCGTTTATAGGGTAGGCAACCATTCACACCTCATTCATACAAGGAAAGGACAAAGACAGGATAGATAGAGAGAGAAAGTACATCCATGCCCGAACCGGGATTTGAACCCAGGACCTCCTTATCAGCAATCAGGCACGCTGACCACTAGACACACTAGCATCCTATTTCATAGATTGTACTTTGGCATGATTTTTAAATATTAATCTCTCGAACCCTATTTATTATTTTCAGTAACTGGTTTATGAAAGTCAGGTCTAAATTTTTAAATTTCTAATTTATTTTAAAATTTTTTCTTCTAATTTTTTTGTAATTTACAATTCCAATTTTTTACATTTTTTTAATTTAGATTTAATGCAATTTAGAATAATTATATTAGTTTAAACTTTTTCTGGTTTTTTTCCCTTTGTTTATAATATTAATTTTCTTTAGTGAAAGCTATTATATATTCTCGTGACTTTTCTCTTGTACGGAATAAACTTTATTTTATTCTTAATAAAGGAAAATAGCCATTCTTTCACAGCAGGGAATTTTATTTTCATTACAGCCAATTTCATATCAAATAACAATGATAAATTTGAAGGACCATGCAAAATCTGAGTAATTTATGTATTCAAAACGAAATTCGCTCATTTAGAAGTTCCCATTCATATTTTAAGTGTAGAGGTAAATCAATATGAAATAAAGAATAATTTGTTAATTCAACATAGCATTACCTGAAATTTAATTGAATTTTTTGTGCCAACTGTACATATTTACCTTTATACATAGCTTTACCTAAAAACTTTACAATTCTCACAATGATGGAAAAAAGTTTTCATTATAAGAATGGGGGAAAAAAGAAAAATTTATTAGAATCACTTGAAAAATATGAAAAAAATAGCGTCTTACTTTCTCCTAGATGAATATATTTTGCTAAGAAAAATTATTAAAGTAAGCGAGACTTGAATCCTTCAATGAAATATCTAATAATATTTGATGATAGTGATAAGATCAAAGTGACGCGCGTTATAGCTTCTAATGAAAAAGGATTGGATTATTATTAAGAGGGAAAGAGAGAAAAATGCTTTTATTATTTAATTTAATGAAATCATTATTCTTTCATTTATATAAAAATAACCGAGGTTACACAATAGTATTCAGTTAACACACAATGAAACTAAAGAAATTATTTTAAACAAATAAGAGGATAAATTAGTTAATGGGGAAGCTTTAGAAAAAATTGCTACTAAAATAACATTAATTATGCAGTATTTCTTTGAAAAATATATAATTTAATATCATGTAATCATAAAAATTTAGATTTCCAGATAAATAAATTTTCAGGTACATATATAGAATGAAACATTTTAATAGAAGAATGCAATTAGTTTTCTTAAAAGATGAAAAATATGTTAAAACTCATAAAATAGCAATTTATAGCGCATGCGAATGAATATAAATGGGAGAAAATTTAAATTAAAAATGCATATTTAATGATTACACAGATTCTAAAGCTCATCGGATGGTTTACAGTTATATATATATATATATATATATATATATATATATATATATATATATATATATATATATATATATATATATATATATATATATATATATATATATATATACAGAGTGTCTCAAAACGGCCGCATAAACTGATCAGTTAGATTCCTCATTAGGCGTACTTGACTGCCCAAAGAAGCGTTCCTGTACGATCAATAGTTTACGAGGAAAATACAAAAAAAGTATGACGTCACTACCGATGCAAGAAAAAACACTTAATTGGACATATCAACAACAGTATTTGCATATCTTTCCAGACGATATTTAAAACATTCGCACATATCGAGTTATGCAAGCGCGCATGCCATGGAATGACATTAAGTCGTCGTTAAAATGGTATTTAAAAGGCTGCATCTTGTAGCTACCGGTAGTCTCTGAATAGTGCCAGGTATTCCTTTCGTGACTACTACGACATATACTTGATTTAAGGCCGATGTAATGGAAATACCTTTGGTTCCAGCATGATGGGGCTACGGCGCATTTCTGTGCTCCTGTACGTGGTTGGCTGGATATGGAATACCCCGGTCACTGGATAGGACGGGGGTTCCGGTTCTCAGTCCTCCAGATCTTACACCACTGGATTTTTTCCTATGAGGCCATCTAAAGGAACTGGTGTATCGTGACGTAGTGCCAACACCAATGGACTTGCTCATCTGCACACTGCTTATACTTCTGTGGACCCCGCGATGCTGCAACGTGTGATGACAGCCATTCCACGGCGTGCTCTAGCCTGCCTCGACATTCAAAGCCGGACACTTTGAACATCTGCTTTAAATTGTGCATATACTGCTGTTGGTATGTTCAATAAAGTGATTTTTTTTTGCACAGAAAGTGACGTCATACTTTGTTTTTTGTATTTTTCTAGTACACTATGGATCGTACAGGAACGCTTCTTTGGACAGTTTTTATGTACTTCCAACGAGGAATCTAGCTGTGCAGAGTTTATGCGGTCGTTTTGGGACACCCTGTATATATATATATATATATATATATATATATATATATATATATATATTGGTAAGAAAATTTCTGAACGAATTTATAATGGATTTTAAATATTACTACTTATATTTTTACTTATATTTATAAGATTAGAAATATTTTTGATGTTATTATATTATTGGAAAAAGAGTCTTCAGAAAGGGAACAATTTAGAAATCATTTTTTGAAATGAAATAAAGTGATTATGCTATGAAGGAAGTAATCAAAATATACTTCCTTTAAAATGTATAGCTTTTTCGTTCAAAATATCATAGGTACAAAAAAAGAAATATTTTAGTAGAAGTGCGCAATTGATTTTTTGAAGGATGAAAATGTCTTAGAAGAGTTATAAAATTAAATAACAGTTTATGGCGTATACAAATGAATATAAATGGGGGGAAAAGTTTAAATTAAAAATGCATATTTAATGAGCATACAGATTCTGAAGCTCATAGGATGGCGTGGAGAACACAGAACAAACTTCATGACGCTAAGACTAGTGGTTTACAGTTTCTTTTCTTAAAAAAGTCGTTTGGTAAGAACACTACAAACTGCATGATGTCAGAATGCGTGAATTATTTCTTTTCTCCTCTCAAAAAGTTGTCTAGGAACGTAATAAAAAATTATTGTAAATAAAAACGCGATTGTTCTACTCTTCACTTTCACGCGCGGATGACTTCGGCATGAAAGACGAAGTTTACCAACATTTTGATGTGTTGGAAATGGATTCTAAAAGAAAACCAATAAATATTTTGTGAAATAACTGGATAGAGACAGGAGACGCGGAAAGAATTGTCCTCAATACATATCATCTAAAAAACGATTGTATTCAAAATGTAAAATATGTGTCTATCGATACTTTGAAGACAGATTGGAGCTCATGTTGGAAATCTAGTCCTATATCAAAGTAATTCAGAAAAAGGTTTTGAAAAATTTGAAGAGGTAGACTTTAGTACACTTGTTGTTAGAATAAGGTTAATAGTTTAGATATACTGAACTATATCATTATGATAAAGGATTTTACTAATAATTTCTAAGTGGATAATAATTCAAATTTTTAAATTTTATCAATTTAAATTATACGCATGTATTCGAATAGAGTAAAGATTAATTTTAAATGGATTTTATGTCCAATTTATCTAAATTTTATTCAAAAGAATTTAAAATTAAATTTTTTTCTCCTTATTTGAAAAATCAGATGTAGAATTTATTTATGCAAATATTATATTTAAAAATATCATTGTCATCATTAATCAAAAAATGTAAAAAAAGGAGCTCTTATAAAAAATTGAAAGGTCTCTAGAATTGATGTTAATGGATTGTATATAAATTAATGAAACAATTAAAATAAAAACATGCATTAGTAGAATCCATACATCATCATAATTGACAAGATATTCCAGTGTGAGCCAATGCCTTCCTCTGAAGATTTCTCCTTGATGACCCCTGAAAAATCTTGAACCTCCAATTCTTCTCATTAACTGCAAGAAAATCTGACTCTACCAAGTCAGCCCATCTTCACAGTGGTCTTCCTCGCTTTCTAGTTCGAATGTTCTTCTAAATTTTCGAACCTTTATCATAGTGTTCCCATCCGGTTTTCGAAGCACAAAAGCCATCTAGTTCCTTCTATTTAATTTTACATACTTAACAATATCAAATAGTTAATATATCCTATATAAATCTCTGAATGTTTTTTATATATTTTATATAATTCTGAGTTAAATTTTCTTCTCCAGTTATTGTTCTCATCTTCACCACCAAGAATGCCCCTGAAAATCTTCGTTTCAAATACCGCAACAATATTTTCCTCCAACTTAATCATAGTGCAGGCAAATGTTAAAACAGGCCTCACAAGGGCTTTGTGAACTTTGTATTTCTAAAAAGAAACCTAGATTTAAAGCATAGGCCAAAAAAAGGCCCTATGTGATAGAATCCATACATCTGACAATTATTTTAAGATATTCAGAATTGTAAAAATTCTTAAAAATTGCCAACATTGGTTATTTTAAGCTAGAATCATTAATCGCTGTATGTATGGCAATTTACAATTGCGAATTCTTGAAGAGAGAGCATTTTTCCCTTCCGCAGATGATGCAATTAGAAATGGTAATGATATTTAGAAATCTAAGACCTAATAAGAGGAAGACCCAAAAAGAGATGGAAGGATTGCCTGGAAGAAGACTTCAACATACTTAAAGTCAAGAACTGGAGGTCGATTTTTAGAAAAGGGGTGGAATGGCAGAGACTTATGAAGAAGGCCAAGGCCCACAAAGGGCTGTCATGCCAATGCTGATAATGATGATTTAGAAATCTATCTCTTGCTTTAGAAAGAGAAATGCTTCATGCATCGATTTTAAATTATTTAATTTATAAAAGGAACTAAAATATTAATTGACTCGATTCAATTTTAAAAATGATACTGCCATGGTTATCATATGTTACCGAAGGTAAAGGCACTGTATATTTTAAAATCAAATGTGTACGAAAAAATTACATAAATGAACAATAAAATTGTTGCTGTGACTTATGACACTTGGACAAGTCAAGCTCGCTATGGGAATTTAAGTTAGTAAAATGCGTCTTTTGCTTAACTAGAGCACCACGAATATGAAAGTAAGACTTTGCTCTAAACTCCTCCAATAGATGGCACCATCAGAAGATCCACTTTCTCAATTTTGATAGTGATCTGTCCATTACACCCATGGTAACTGCTCAACGTCCGACTACAGGACTTTCGATTCCACAGATTTAACAAGTACGTATATCGCATGTACTCGGTGGGTCTTTGGCGACATTGGAAATCAAACCTAGCCCTTCCGAATGGAAGGCTGATGTCCTAACCACTTGGCTACAATGGCCTCATACAAAAATTTGATAATAAAATAAAAATAGCGATGCTAAAAAGGAGTTTTGTAACTGATACAAGAATAAAAATATAAAATGATGATATATAAAAAATAATAAAATGATGATATCTAAAACAAGAATAAAATGATATATAAGAAAGAATAAAATGATGATACACTGCAGGCCACGGTAAATGCAACAACCTGAAGGAAGCATGCAAATAACATGGAATTTACGACATGCATTAGTGGAGGTGAGATATGCAAATGATTAGAATTTCAGCCAGACACACATCACGCGCGCCTGTGGCGCCCCATCAAAGTGCTATTTAAGGCTTGGAGATTTCAACAATTTCAAATTTGGCATTTTCTTTTAAGATTAATTATGCCTTGTAGAAAACAGCGATCATTTTTCAATCAAGTATCCGAGTTCGAAAGAGGAAGGATAGTGGCCTACAGAGATTGTGGATTATCTTTCAGAGAAACCGATAGTCGTGTTGGACGAAACCTAACAACTGTGATGCGGATATGTAATCCTTGGATGCAGCAGGATATGATCGATCGCATCCACCTCAGTGCACCACTTCACGTGATGACAGACAAATTGTGCGGATGGCAATGATGGATCGCTCAGCCACATCACGAACCATTACCACAGCACATTCACTCTGCAACGCATCATCCAGTATCTGCACGTACCATTCGACGTCGTTTACGGCAGAATGGTCTGTCCGCAACACGTTCATTGCTTCGTCTACTCTTCACACAGAACCACAGACATCTCCACCGCAAATGGTGCGATGAAAGAAAGATGTAGACGGCAGAATGGAGTAAAATTGTTATTACTGACGAGTCACGCTTCTGTCTGCAACACCACGATGGACCCATTCGAGTCTGGAGACATCGCGGAGAGAGGATGCTGAACAACTGCCTGCACTGTGCACCGCCACGCTGGTCCTGCACCGGGTATTATGGTATGGGGCGGTATTTGATATCACTCTCGTACTCCTCCAGTACTTTAAGCAGTCAGTGCTACATCTGAGGTGTTGGAGCCAATTGTTCTTTCTTACATTCAGGATTTGCCAACAGCCATATTTCAACAGGATAATGCGTGACCACACGTGGCACACATTATTCAAGGGTTCTTCATCAATGGCCAGATAGAATTGCTTCTCTGGTACGCTCCCTCTCCAGATTTTTTACCGATAGAAAACATGCGGTCCATGGTTGCTGAACGATTCACCTAGATTGCATCCCCAGCTGCCACACCAGATCAACTTTAGCAACGTGTGGTCTGCTGAACCTCAAGAACACATCCAAAGTATATTTGAATCAATGTCGAGGAATGTGGTAGTGGTGATCTCCAACAATGACTACTACTCTGGCTACTGATTTTGGCAGGAACCACACTTCCCAAAAGTCCATAAATTTAATCATTTGATACTTGGTCAACATGTTAATTACAAAATAAATTTTCTTGTGATATCTCTTGTCATTCTTGGTGTTGCAATTTGGGTGGCCAGCAGTGTATATGAAAAAAGAATAAAATGTGTGATGATATATGAAAAAAATAAAAATTAGTCCTGCTGGTTTTATTTCTACTTGATCTCATAAAGTTAAATGCAAACTGAAAAAATGTAAAAAATTCTTAGAAAACACGAATTTTATTGGTTTGCATTAATTAAGTGGAAGACATTTTAAAAACGTATATTGTTTATTATAATATAACTGGAAATTAAAATAAATAATATTAGATTAATCTTATTCATAGTAAAAATTTTTTTCATCAATCAAAAGTGAAAAATTACCTACATTTTAAAGTTTATCTAAACATGCCTTGATTAATCTGACTAACAACTGCAAATCGCATGAAAATGTACACATTCTAAATCATACGTAGCAGCTTTATGTAGTAAGAAAGAACCAGCAGATGCTGCTTGGAAGAAGTAAATGAGGCAAGAAAATTCACCAACGTATCGAGGAAGGAAATGGAATTCGTAATATACTTTGGAATTTTTCAGAATAAAGCGAGTAAATGTTTTTGAAAATAGAGTTTGAAAAAATAAAATATAGTCTATAATTTTCTTAAAAATTTTTAAGAAGTACAAAACTTACAAGAAAAATGACAAAAATATATTGGATATAGTACAGGGTTATTACAAATCAATAATCAGTTTTTGATATATTACTATGCCTGAACTTTGAAACTTATATGTTTGCATGACAACGTAAACGAGAGGAAAATAATTAAAATAAAGAAATAAAGGATCAAAAACACTATTTCTTTCTAAAAAAATAGTAACGTAATATGTTTCTAAAAAAGTATGTAATTTATAAAAACTAGTTTTAAGGAAATGCAGAAATAGTCAATGCCGCGTACATATATTCTCTGCACCATTATAGGTTACTCATAAAAATGGCAATTTAAAAAAAGTAACGAGTCACTCACCTCCATTCTTGTAACGAGTAAAATTCCTGAACGGTGTGAATATTTTCATACCTTTCTGGAATTCTACTTAAAATTCGATAGAAACACATAATGAGGATTTCAATTATATGAGTTTAATTGGAGATTTTATGGTTTTGTGAGAGTCGTCAAATAGAGGCCACGATGGCATAGTTGGTTAGGGGGTGGTTCTCCTCATCGGGAGGGAGTGAGTTCCAGCGTCGCGGTTATTCAAGGGTACATAACCTTAGAGGGTACTTTATTTTCAATGTTTTCAATAAGTGATTGCTTATTAGGAACTAAACCCGTTGTAATAATAAATGGCACAAGAATGTAAATTTAAACATTTTATTTCTTACATGCTAGTATTTGTAAGTTAGTTATGTAAGCAAAAACATTTAGAATGAAGAAAAAATTGAACAATATTTACATATAATTTTCATTGTTTAGATTGTTGTTGTTTTAATCTTGTAGAAATCTTCACTCACAAGCTAATCCGATATTAATTCTGCAATTCATCAAGCCTTTAACTGTTCGCATCTTGTGTGGTCGCGACTGGCGATACATTAGTCATTTCAATGGCAATATTATTTTTATTAGCAGACCATCAATCTTCTATAGTTTTTCAATTTTCATAGAGTACAGAAATGAAAATTACAAAGTAATTATCCTAAATATAACTTCACAGTTAATTATTTTTAGACTTTTTGTCATTTATAAAATCGAATTTAATTTTTGTTTTACTTCACCTCACGTTAGTAAACCTTGATTTTGTTGATCGGCAAGTGTGGCAAGCGTACGCATAGGCAATTTTATTTGTTTTCTTTATGTCCTTGATGAAAGCGCTTCTAAAAAACCTCTCATGTAAATAAGATGAGAAAGAATTGTGTATCCAAAGAAAGACTAAAATAATTCTGGCCCAGATATATTGTAATCCAGGATGCCAAATTCTGAATTTTTTGGCGATGAAGAAATGCTGTCAAAATGACATATTGTGACGTTAGCTATGACATAAATACTAGGGTTGCCAAATAGAATTTTCAGCGTAATTTTTATAGGTCTCCATATCTATGATATAATAAAAACCAGGTTGCCATATACATAAAAAAATCACCAAACTCAGAATTTAGCATCCTGGATTATATGGCATCTCTACCAATTGCTTTTAAAATTCACACTGTGGGATATTGCTGATAGAAGAGAGGGGAGAGTGGGTGTGGTTTAATGTGACCAACTGGAGGTTTGCATTCATTTGCCATAATGCAATGGACAGGTGAGGAGCACTCATTTCATGTTGAAGTCTATTTCTCGAATTCCCATTCGATTATTATAGTGGAGCTTGCTTTTCGTTTGCAATTCTGAATTCCTCCACGCTAACGTGTTCCTGGACAGCAATCAATTGTGAGTTGGGTAAATACATTCAGAGTAATAAGGAATGTGCCATCTGTACGAAGAAGATCTAATAAAGGCGTTACAACACCACAAAAAGTAAAAAGTAACAAAACGTTACGAGTTGAAGTAGCAGTATTGTAAGATTCGAAATGCTCAGCTGAGAAACAAGCACCTGCTCTAAGCATTAAGACATTCTCTCCACCAGATTTTTCATAATTAACTGAACTTTCACCCGCATAAAACTTGCGTAGTCCCGCAATTGTCCGTGCGGATTGTGTAACGCGAAGATATGCTTGCAGTCATACTCCATGACGCAAATTTGTTCTTTTCTGAAGAGGCACATCAGTGGTCATCACCTCAGTGAATGTGTAAACAAACAGAATATGCGGAACTGGAGCGAAATTCACTCTAGGAAAATTTTCAACAGACATTTGTACTCAGAATTGTGGAGCACATTAGGTGTGGGGAGACGGCACTCGTTAACCTTAAGGTATAGTCCGGGGTCTCCCCACACAGTTATGTATGTACGTACTCACAGAATGCGTCACTGTGTAAAGTGCCATGTCACAAGTAGCCATTAATTTTTCCAGGAAAATTGTTGTGCTGTAACTTAATTAGTATCGTTACTTAAATATGCTTCAAGAGTTTTTTCCAGCCGGCTTGAGGCCAAGCAATTACAGGATACCTCGTTTCAACAAGAATTGCACACACAGCGGGCATTACAATGAATTTTTCGTGGCAAAATTTCTGGAAGGCTTATCTATGAAATGGTGAATCTCAGCTGACCCAGTCGCTCAACGGACTTAGCATGAGGATGAAATTGCCAGAATACCAGAAGGCATGTTTGGTGGAATGCATGAGAATTTCAGAAAACGACTGCAGTAGTGTTAGGGTTGTGAACATACATATTTTCCTCACACGTTGTTGCTTGTGAGGAAAATATCTACCATGTTACATGTTTAAAACTACGTAATTAGAAACTTTCATTTTTGTCCAATATGAGAAAAAAACGTTTCTAAATTTACATTATTTTTTTGTTATTATTTGATTTTTAAATCAACGAATTTCCTTGCTACAACCTGTATTATGTAGTAATAATTATCCTTTAGCATTTATGAATTACATCCCTCTTTTGACATCCTGGATTATGTGGCATCTGTGCCATAATTTCCAATGAGTTGTTTAATCGTAACAAAATTAAATTTAACAGTAGAGTCAAATGCTGATGTATAAAAACTGAATAAATCATAGATTACCAAGAATTTAAAATGCATCAATAATTTGATTGGTGCATAGAAGATGAAGAGTTCCGATTCTGGGTTACTTTCCCTTTGGATTTTGATTTTTTTTACATCTATCGATTAAACCAATTATGTCAATATCAAACTTATCAGTTGAAAGGGCACTTTACTTAATTTTATTCTAGTGGTATAGCATTCAAATCAAGCATTCATTTTGAATCTGCATGGTTGGTAGTGTAATCTTAAGGTATGAAAAACATGCCTATTTAAACAGAAACAGGGCAAACTAAATTTATTAACACGTAGAAAATGCCAAGAGGTGAAGCAGAGTAAAAGTATACACAGAACCACTCAGAAAATTATTATTATATTATTTTATTACATTACATATATTTAGATTTGTATGCTTGATTCTTGAGATCCGCTTGTAAGTCTTCGTCGATAATAAAACAAATAGCACAATGACAGATGTACAACCACAGAAGAATAATGAAGAAAACACCCAGGGCCACGGTGGGAACCCACACTCCTACGCTCTCAAGCGATTAACTCAGAAAATTCAGAAAATATCAAATCATTCGATTTATAATCTCTGTTGCCACAGAAATACTTATTAAAGAAAATTAAAATTAAAATACAGTTAGTTGAGGCTTCATGATTTTTGGTTGATTGTTAGCCCATCATAAGGGCTGAATAATTTGGATTATTTGACAACATTTCAATTTTAAGTTTTTCGGTCAAATTTAAATGTAACAGTTTTTTTATTGCTTCAAAGTATTATTTTTATAAGGCTCCATATCAATTAGATATTTGCGTATAATGTCATTAGATCCTCGCGGACGAAATTGTCTGTTTATTTTTTGTAGGGAAATAGAAAACAAACATGAGTTATGATTATATTTGTGAAATGTGCATAGTATTTCTTGATGAATTAGTATTAATTGTTTGCATACTGAAATGAAGAGAAAACAAATTAGAATTGAGCATGAATATAGACTTGTGTTAAAAAACATTTCTATTTATGCATTTAATTTTTATAGGTCTCATGTGTCTCATATGTGCATCATTCATGGGTCTCATATGTGCTATTTAGCCTGTGTTATTGACCTGATCTGATTATTTGGTAACTATACATTTCTGTTATTTATTCGATAACTATTAACCTGACCTAATCATTTGATAACTATTCATCGTACATATTCATTTCCTAATTATTGATCTGATTGGTTACTCGATGATCATTCATCCATGTTACTCATTTGATAACTATTGATCTGATTGATTACTCAAAAATCATTCATCTGTGTTACTCATTTGATAACTATTGATCTGATTGATTACTCGATAATCATTCATCTATGTTACTCATTTGATAACTATTGATCTTGATCTGGTCATTCGAAAACTATTAATCAATCAATAGATAATATTTGTTCTGTGATTTGCCCTTTCGATAACTATTCATCTATACTATTCATTCGATAACTTTTGTTCTGATCTGATCACTCGATAATTATTCACCTGATCACACTTGAAGATGAGTTGAGATGGCTTCTTTCTAGAACAATAATGTCTAGAATAGAAATGTTCATGCTGTTTTTATGTCGAGTTAAATTCTGATAATTTGTGAAAATAATTCTTTACGAGATATGTTGGGTGATATTTCTTTTGACAGTTGTATTCACTTATGATAATTAATTCATACTGCAGTCAAAGCTAAATAAGGACCAAATATGAAGCAAAGATTGCTTATTTAAGTTTCTAAAATAGGAATCCAAATTTCCTCAAAATTTTAAATTGTTCCTTTTTCGCAATTTGTTCTGCTTCAACTGATCAAACTATTGAGGCAGAAATTATTTTATTCGCTTATTACTGGTTTATTTTACATCATATTCAAACATCTAACACGTATTTTGTTGAAAATTTTTTAATTACAATTCTTCTCGCCAAATTTATTTCTATATAAGTGAAAATCATAAGTCTAATTAGGCTTGTAATGTTATATTTGCTTTATCAGTAAATAATTTTGAGTTATCTTAATTTATCCAACATATCTGGTAAATTTTAAAATTAAAATTTAATTTTTTTATATTTTTACTTGAAATTAATCAGTAAGAGTACATATATATTTGAAGATTAAGTACTATATATTGTTTGTCTTTCCTTTTGAATTACTATTGTGTGTGTGTGTGGCTTCAGACTATCACACAATTAGTTTATTTCTAACATGGCCTATATTTCACAAAATAAATTTCATGCGTTTCTAAATTTTTCTGTACTTTTATTACTATTTTTCTTATCTTGGTTTAAATTCACAAGTAAGCGTAAAGAAATTATCACCACAAAAATAAGTAAAATATTGTGCTGAAATAAAATTTTAAAATATGATAAAGTAGTTAAAAAAGCAGTTAACAGAGAAAATAACCAAACGTCGCTAGAGAAATGTATTTGAAGGAAATGAAAATTTCAGATGCGAAAAGAATTTTTGGAAGCTTCATTTATAAAAAGATCTTTCTAGCTTCCGTTTCCTCCTTTTCGCAGTGTGTACAGTGTGGTAAAAAATGTGGTAGAATTCTCATCAACAATTTTTAGTTTTCTTAATTAATTTGGTTATTATTTCTTTAAAACATCTTAAACTCAACTCAAAAATACAAAATAATTTATACTGAAATAAGAATTCTTATTTCTTGAGGAATGCGTTTTGGGTGGCTTATACTTTAGGGTGTCTTTCAGCTTTTCGCGCCAATTTGGAAAAATATTTTTAGCTATGTTGGTTTATATCTGGCAACTTTAGTAATTTTGACTTTCTGGATCTCGATTTTGTTTTGGTACGAGTTTTCATTTTTTACTGTGTACATTTTTGCGGATTCAACGATGCAATTGGTGTTTTTGAAAAATAATATTAAATTTACATTTAAACGCATTTTCAAAATTTGTATAATTTTTCAATTGTGTTGTTTTCAACGCTATTTAAAGGGAAAAGCTAATGAACCATTAGAGCTCGAACAACAGGATTATGAAACTGTTAAAAGAAATATTTTTCTTTTGGTTTTTCAGTAGCATGTATTTTATTACTGTTTGTAAGAATGTAAAAAGTAGCAACCCATGTGTAATGTGTAGAAGAAGTGTTAAAGAATTATAATCAAAACTGATCAGGCATACTCTCCACTCTTGTTTTCATTTCAAAATTCAAAGCAATTTTTTCATCCATTTAATATCAATAAGAATTTATGAACAAAAAAGTTTTAAAAAAATATGATACAGAAACGTAAAGTACAATGCAAAGAATTTTATTAACTGTACGAATAAAATTCCTAATCTGTGTGCCCACCAAATTTTTGTCCAGATTTGTATTCAGAACGACTTCATAGAATAAAATTAAAATTGTATGTTCATTTCTGGCTGACTTGAAATAAAGCTGCACATAATAAAATGAAGCTTCTATCAAGATACTTTTCTCTGCTTGACTTGAAGTAAATCTAAACGGAATAGAATAAAACTTCTATCATAATATTCGTTTCTGGTTGACTTGAAGTAAAGCTGAAAGGAATAGAACGAAACTTTTATCAAAATTTTCATCTCTTGGTGACTTGTCATAAAAACTGTGTTTTATTTCGAAAATTTAAATAAAGCTTTTGCAAAGAATTTAAGTATATTAAAGTTTATTTTATAACACCATATAAATGTGATTCTTCAACTTTGTTGTTAATTTAAGCAGTGCTACATCCCGTTCTGAAACTGTTCTTATTTCAGGAAAAGACCATGTGGTTATTTTACTGTTTTATAATATTTTAATCTATCGATGCGTGTACCCTTCTTCCTACATTACCTTATTTGTAAATGTATGGTATTTCTTCTTCTTCTTCTTCTTAAAAATTGAGTTTGTATGTCATTGGGCACCTCTGCTTTTATCAGCATTTTGTACCGTTAACTCCAAACCCAATGTTTCCTAGTTCCAATTGCTCGGGTCACCCACTTTACTAATAAAGTCCAATAACCCTTTAATGGAGTCTAGGTGCAACTCTCTAGTATGGATGAAGCCTAAAGAAGTTAATTTAGGGAGGGCAAGAGCCTCACATTCGTAAATGACATGCTCTGCCGTTTCCTCTTGCGTATGACATTTCCAGCAGATAGGGTCTTGCTGAAATAGTCCCATCTGGTCAGAAAGTCAGTCATGCTAGGAATAGCTTCCTGAATTTCACCAGAAGAAGATGGTTTAGAGGTCATTTCTACCTCAAGTGAAGGATTCATTGCTGCCCCTTTACAAGATTGCCTCTGAGTTCCCTTGTCTTTTTCAGCAAGGTCTACTTCAGAGGCTTCACCTGCAAATGCAGAAAGGTTTGTTATTTCTTGTGTCTTTTCAGCCACAAGATAAACAATTCATAAGCTCAGGTAATATAAGTCCACCCAGCATTGCCTAAGATACTGGGCAAGGTAAATTACTCTAGAAGTTCGCCAAGCAACTAGAGGCTCCGTTAAGACACCAATACCGCGGTGCCAATTAGCCCTAGGCACGGATTGCATAACACCAGGGTTTACGGGAGCTGGTTCGCGGCCTCTGATTCTATATTCAAGGCTATCCTGTCATTCCTACAGGACATTCGGCTATCCACCACCTGCCGACGTACCTGGTGGCTGTGCTCAAGCCCCAGGAAGGTACACGTACCCCCTGGTTCCAGGATGTATGGTATTTAATATTTTCTGCCATTTTTCAAAAAGTATTGTTTTTGCTCAGCTACACCATATCTGCTTACGACGCCGATAGGAAATACACTGGAATGTGAAGGAAAGGAGTCAAGAGTACAACATTCAATACCCACAAAACTAAAGTCATATTTTCAAGCGTTTTCACGCATTTATTTCTATTTAATCGATACGTTATACCCGATGTCAGGACACAAAATAGAGTATATATATATATATATATATATATATATATATATATATATATATATATATATATATATATATATATATATATATATATATATATATATATATATATCATTAAAAATATTATACATAACTTACTCATTCTTTTATGAAATCAAAATTTTTTTCTCAAAATATGAATACACTGTTTTTCTTTGGAAGCTAAAGCCCTCTTGTTTAAATTATAAATAACAGTGCATTGTTCTTTACACTCAATTCATTTACAAAGATTTCGTTGATAACAAATATTTGACTTTCATATTTATTAGTTTACACTTCAAGTATATTACAGATATTGCAACTGATTCGTAATAAGGTAATGTAGAAAAAGTAAGGACAAAACAGATGATCCTAAAAATTGTATTTATTAAAATTATTTACATTGTAAAAACAATGAATATTTAATTAAAAGATCGATACAAAGGAATATATCCCTTGAAATATTGATGAATTGCTGCTATAATTAAGATATTCTTTCAGTATGTTGCAAGATTTTGAAAGCTATAATGTTCTAAAATATTTTATTTCTACAGTTTCTGTCGGAGATTTAAAAGTTTAAAAACATAACTTTCATAAAACAATACCACCAATGATATCCGGCATGTTTGAACACGAGGCGGAAGAGATTTGGTGTAATTTTGAACATGCCAATTCTTAAATGAATGAAAAATCATTTAAGAAAGATATGTTTTATACATACTTGCCTAAAATTCACATTTGACGTTTTATATCCCTAATGTGTTTTTTTGTTTCTTGGCAAACAATCGAAAACTTTTTTGTAAGAAAAAAAGAAATTAAAATTAGGAAAATATCATAATAACATATAAAATTAAAAACCAACAACATAGAACAAAAATTAACATTTACCAAGACATAAAACAGATGACAAATTTTAAAGATAGAATTTTCCAAGTTTTTATGAACACGGCTTATTGTTTTTCAGTCCATGTGCTTTTGAGAAAATCTGACTCGGATACTCAGGAGAATAAATTGTGCAAAGCGAAACGCCTTCTTATTTTTCAATTTATATCTTCTGTCGCAGAATATAAGTTACAGTTACAGAAATATCGAAAGAATGCGCATTCTTATTGGAAATAGAGACACTTCAGATTTATTTTGAAAGAAACTAATTCTTCTCGAAAATTTGTACAACTTATTAATCTAAAGGTACGTTTTTGATATATCCCCAGAAGATTTAAATTTTTTGTTAAGGCTGTTATTTTTTCCTTTCGTAACATAAGATTATTATATTTTAAAAACAACGCTAAAAATTACTTAAGGAAGATTCTTTCGATTTCAAAATGTAAAATTTATGAAAGAAAATCATTTTAAGAGTACGAATGATATTAAGATAAGAAAAAATTTGCTCAAGTTATTTTATTTATTTTTGTTTTAAGGTTTAATTTTTTACTCAAATTCTGAATTTCTAACAAACTATTGCCATCAACGGAAAGATATGTGTTGAAACTTTATTATTATTAAGTGAATTAAAATTCCAGGAAATAAGGAAACGTGAAGGAATTTCGAAAAGGAATTAGTGGTTTTTATTCGAAAATAGTCCTTCCACTTCCTTTTATAATAATTACTTATAAGTAACATTCAAAATGTCTAGCAAAACGTTTTTAATCAAGAATTGTGGCAAATAATCTAAGAATATTTGACCAATATTTTGCTACATAAATGGTTGATTGATCAAAACTATAGGAAATAATTGCTCACCAAAAACTGAAAGAAAAGAATTTGAAATCATTGGTGAGGAAATTGAATATTTACTGATAATCTTGAGAATGTGAAACTAATAAAGCTCAGAAACGTTATGATGAAATTATTCTTTATGTACTGAAAAAAGATAAAAAAATGAATCAAAGAACAGAAAATGTTTGTTATAGCCTTTTTATATAAAGAAGAGAGTAAGATTAAACAAGTAAAAAAATTAATAAAAACACAAAATTATACCTAATTCTAATAGAATGATTAAGAGCTTATTGGGCCATCTCACCTGTTCACCAATGGTACCAGGCCAAGTGACCTGGGGTCGCGTTATCACTCAAGTGTTGTAGGCGGCTTATGATTGGACACTTGAGATCTATGTCCTGTCCTTATAGATAAAAGGTTTTCCCAGCTCTGTGTGTTTGAAGTGCAGACCATCAGCTTCGTCTTCTCAGAGTTGGGTTTGTATGTCATTGGGCACCTCTGCTTTTATCAGCATTTTAGACCATCAGCTTGCTCTTGATCATATTCTAACTGACTATACTAACTGGGGTTTTCCAGAATTGATATTTTCACAAGTCCAATTTTAGTGTTAGATTTAGTTTGAGTGATAGTTTCATTGACCTGATTTAGCACTGCTAAATATCAGAGATAATAAATGATTAAGAGCTTATTGGGTAATCAGCTTGCTCTTGATCATATTCTAACTGACTATACTAACTGGGGTTTTCCAGAATTGATATTTTCACACGTCCTATTTTAGTGTTATATTTAGTTTGAGTGATAGTTTCATTGACCTGATTTAGCACTTCTAAATATCAGAGATAATAAATGATTAAGAGCTTATTGGGTAATCAGCTTGCTCTTGATCATATTCTAACTGACTATACTAACTGGGGTTTTCCAGAATTGATATTTTCACAAGTCCTATTTTAGTGTTATAGTTAGTTTGAGTGATAGTTTCATTGACCTGATTTAGCACTGCTAAATATCAGAGATATGCCACAACAACAATAATTTTAGTTATGGTTATCATATTTTTAAATCAAATAATGTGTCGTCAATAAACGCAAGAATTTTTCTAAAACTACTTTTTTTCTTTTCATTCTCCCTTTTTTTACAAACATTTTACTTTAAAGAAACTTCCTAATATTTAGTTCTTTCTTTGCGCATAAAAGTAAAAAAAAGAGATTTCTTCATTTAACTTTCAGAAATCTTATATTTCTTGCCAAAAAAAAATAATAATTTCTCTAACTGAAGTATAAAAATTTTCTCTTTTGAGAAACAAAAAAAAAAATGCTTGTATGTGCGATAAAAAAATAGCATATTGATTATTTTTCAGAAACCGCTTCTCGTAGTCCCTCCCCTCATTTGCGATTTTTGTACATCCCAAAAACCCAGCGGAAAATCCCAATCAATTCCCCCCTTTTTTCCTAGTTTTATAAGCTCCCGTTTCCTACTTAATTATGCAAAATCCGGAACCAAATTGCCGGTGGCGCAGTTGTCATCTCTCTTGTCACCGGTTCCCTTCTCTTCCTTAATGATGAATGTAAATTGAGGAACAAGTTAGGGTGTGGCAACGCAACCCCGCAGAGCGAAAGGGATTTGCTCACATACGTGCATTTCCTCGTGTGTGTGTGTACACACTGGCTGGCAGGGCACGTGTTCAGTGCGTATTACTCACCCGGGGGAGGAGGCAGGAGACGATCATCCCAATTTTTTCCATAAAAATTGGCGTTCGATCTTCCCAAAAGGGGATGGGGTGGTTGGGACCGACTTCATTTGAACACCCGGCGTTGTAAATGAAACTGGCATATATAAGGATTAACAAAAGAGAAAATAGTCCAGGGGTGACCTCGGGATCGTTCCTCCACCCCTCATCCAGTCAGTTCAGGGGTTGTGTTCATTGTTGTTTCAGGGAATGGAAAACAGGAACTGATGGCATCGAGAAAGGGGCTGTTCGATTGGGTTGGGGAAGTTCATTACGGTACTGCTTTCAGCCCAACTTTTCCTTTTTGATGGTTTGGGAAATGAATCGAGTGTCATGCAAGGCAGGAAAGAAGCATATACAGCGCAACTTTGGATCATAAATCTGAATTTTGAATAGACCACTTACAATTTGTCAAGTCAAAATATTGTTAAGAGATATTATTGATAAATTATCATTCCTTTTATTATTTTGAACTCCTAAACTGTATAATGGACAAATGAAACTGAAAAACACCAAACGTTATATTAAATGTGGGTAAAAGAATAGACAATCTTAATCTAAAGGTACAACTAAATTTTATGTAAACCTTTTCTTTTATAACAGAATTTTTAAATTTATGTGAAATATGTAAATTTAGTACGTTTCATAACAAATGAAATATTTATGGTGAAAATGATAATATTTTTACTAATCTCTAAGCAGGAAGTGATAATTTCTGAACAGGAAGAAACAATACAGCAAAGATTCAGAGATTGATTTTGGTATTTTCAACAAATCATTTTTAAGTTCATTTCTTCAAGACTTATCATTGTCACAAAAAGATTTGATAAATTAAAAATGAATTCGAATCGTACTCTTTTGATTCACCATGAAATATATCAGTCAATTGGCTCGAAAAAATTGGTAGTGTAACGAAAACACATCTGTCATATTCAATGTTTCAATTAGTCAGATTTCATTTTTACCTTTTTTAAATATTGTAGTTTACTGGATCAATAAATATGCGAATTAATAAATGTAAGGAAAAGCTAGAAATTAAAACATGTAAAAAGCTTAATGTACCAAACTTCCGAAGTTTTAAGTATTTTCCAAAATTTTAGGTATTAGTTTAGCACATTGAAAAATTGATTTTCGAAAACACGTGTCAGGATTTTTTTATTTGTGAATCTTTTACTCAGAAATATCAATTTCCGAAATAGTTTTCAGTTCCTTTGTGTGTTAAATAGAAATGAAGCTACAAGAATTTTTTTTAAAATGTCGTTTTTTAAAAAAACGAACCAGGAAAATGCATTCTAAAACTGCAAGCAATGAAGAAAAGAGTGTTATTTTACTTTTTTCTCAAAATTTTTTTTAAATTTATATGTTTTTTTATGATGTGCTGATTGATAGCCATAAGTATGAGACCGTTATGTCTCATACTTTCGTAATGAAATGGCAACATCATTGCTATCACAAGTGAAATCATCATTTTAAAGTCGATTTTCTCATAACTTAGTTAACGCATCATCTGCAAATCCCTTGTTTACACGATATCGAAAGTAATAATGAAGACATTAGTATGAAACTTGGCCTACATGTGTGTGTTTTATATAAATGCTATTATCGATGAAATAATGTGCAGAGGTTTGAATATATATGAAAAACTTTTTTCATTTACAGTGATTTTTTTAAAGGAAATGTTCAGTAAAATTTAAGAAAATATTCATATTATTGAACATTTTTAACCTTATTTTATTTATCTTGCAATATTTTGCTTCACTATAAACTTTATGCCCCAATTAAATTAAGATTGATGCATTTCTATTTTCTCTAGAGTGTTAGTCGTTTTGTTAAAATTTCAGTGAATTTGTTAGAAAAAACTAATTTCACAAATATGCTATATATAATTAAAATTTGGATTTATTTTATATTTTTACATCAGAATTTATCTTAAATTAAAGCAAAAGAAAATTAAAAGCAATTTTTAAAAAAATTAAAAACTAAAATTTATAAGAAAAAGTTGGCTATAATATAGAATGGGTATATTAACTTATCTTTTATAATATTTAAACAGAAACTTGTAACTGCTGATAATTTTGGAACCTTATCTAGTTAGTTTCTAAGAAGTTATTAATTAATTAATTTTTGGAAAAATTCCAGGGGTGCATTCTATTAATAATAATTATACCAGATTCTATGCCGTAACATATGAGAACGAAGAGTAAAAAATATATTGCTTTTTCGAAACTGGTATAAAACTTAAAATTATGACTGTTTTGGAACTATTTACTTATCGTTGGCTTTTGTTGTCACTGATAATAATTTGACCTGAATTGAATAAGACCTGAAGAACTGGTGATTCGTGTACTTATCCGAACACCTGAAGATATTAGGGTGCAGTTTATTGTAAATAATGATACATATCAGATTATATGTGTAGCAAATTCTATGAAATATAAATAAAATATACAGTTTATCCCTAATGTTCATATTAACATTTTACTTTTTATTATACTGTTGAGTTACTAAAGATAAAATGTAGGTTTCTGTGAAAATTTGTCTATTGTAGGAAGCCTATTTCCTAGAATACCAAACGATTTAGAAGTTTTATCAACAGCATTTATATAAAATATTATAATTCTAAGCATGATAAACTACGAGATTAGTTTTGAATTAAGGATGAAACGCGCTAATGCCTTCAACCTGTATTCCAATTCTTTGGTTCTCAAATTTTTGTGTCAACAGTTGTGAGAATTATTTTAATGATTTAATATATTTTTATCAAAAGAAAATATACTTAATATTCACTAAACAAAGAAAAATATACTAAATATTCAAGATATAAAGTATATCGTTTTAAAGTCCGTAATGATAGCTTAGTTTATAAGATAAAAAATTATAGCACGATATCAGTTTAAGTTTTAGAGAAAACATTCGATATATTTTAGTGAAAGGAATTTTTCCTGATTTGTAACATTCTGAGAATGTTACTAAAATCCTGATTTTGATGATATTTATTCTGAATAGTAGAAAAAATTAGCAGTAAAAAAATATAAATTATATTGATCAATTTATACTTTATCAACATTGACTAAGGTTTTTCAGAATTTCCTAAATAACTATGTATAATTTGCATTATTTTGCATAGTATTATTTACATATTTGAAGAATTTCATATGAATATGATTATATATCTGTATTATTATATTCAAATGAAATTTTTCAAACATGTAAATAATTCACAAATGCCCAACTATTTTCTAGAGCTTTCTTTTTTCTTTTGATGATTTATCAAGACATAAATACTTTTTTGGATTATTTGTTTGGAAAATTTTCTTATCGATTTGATTCAATTCTTTCACATAATGTTGTTCTCTTATGAAAATTTTACAGAAACTAAATAGGCTTGATTTCAATATTAGACTTCTTTTCCAGAACTTTACTGCATAAATTTTGCCTATTTTAGTTGCACATTTTTACATTGATTAGTTGGCAGTAAAAATTTCGAGTTGTTGAAATTTCCTAGTTGTAGAAAATACACTGTAATTATCATAATTTTTCTTCATTGTTATCTCTATTAATATAAAAATTTTTTATAACCATGAATTTATTATGAACTGCATTCAAAATCACGTGACCATCCACCCCTCTGGAAATTGTCCTAAAAACAACCCTACGTTGCACATAATTACATTCATATATTTTCTTTATTCATTATATAATTTTTCTTTATTTTCATATATTTTCTTCATTAGTTATTTTCTCCATTTCTATAAAAAAGACTTCTATTACCATGAAATTATGATAAATTGCACACAAAATCACGTGAAAACAGCTGGAAACTATTCAAAAAACAATTATACGTTGCCCGTAAGTCCATTCATAAGCTTTAATTAATGATATCCAGCTCCATCAACGAAAGTTTTATCACATAATGTAAAATTTTGAACAGAAAAATCATCTCTTACGAATCCATTTGTTCTCTAGTAATGATGAGATTTCTTCAGAGCTTTCTGCTCAACAATATCATCCTCTGTTAAATTAGGATAGTTTCATCTACATCTAACCACAACTCTATGTCGACCAGTGTCCTATCTGTTCCTCTTCTTCAACGTGGTTTGTCATGTGACAATCTATGTTCACGTATATTAATAAAATGAGTAGTTACATAATTACATAAACTCACCTATTATTTTTACTATATTTGTATAGATATGTATGCATGTAAGTACATCTAAATGGCTTCCGGATTAAGTGAAGTCCAGTTGCATAGGGTCCGGATTAATGAGAGCTTTCTGTACTTGAAAAATATTCCTTAGAAATAATTACAAATCAGAGTAAAAATTAACTGCACAGATGCTGGGTAATCCAGGGTACTAAATTCTGAGTTTGGTGATTTTTTTGGCGAATTTCCTTATGTATCTGGAATTCGGGTTTTTATTACGTCATAGATATGAAGACCTATAAGAATTATGCAAAAAAAATCTATTTTGGCAACCCTAGTATTTACATCATCACGCACGTCACAAAACGTCATCTTGGCAATATTTCTTCTTTGCCAAAAGAATTGAGAATTTTGTATCCTGGATTATATGGCATCTGTGCCAAATTACCTTCTGTGAAAAAAAGTTTGTCTCCTACCAGTAACATTAAAAGAACAAAGTGTGTTAAAAAGTATAGTTACACATCTATTTTGAATCAGGATAAATTTCTTTTATAACCTTCTATTGGACACAATATGGCGATGATAATCTTTTGGAATAGGTAATCTGTTTCTTTTTTGATATGTTACACAAAAAAGTATGAAAGAAATAGCTAACCATTCTGAAATTATAATAATCAATTTAATGTTAAAAAAATTCCTCTTGCAATATCATACATGATTTTACTGAAATAACTGATTATTTCTGGAGAAAATATAATATTCACATTAAATAGATATTATTAGAGAAAATTACAAAACGTATTGAGAGAAATAACTTTTCTATGAATTATTTTTAGCAAATGCAGTTTTAAACAATTCAGAATAAACGTGAAAGTATTTTTGTGTGGTTAAAATTATTTGACGATAAAATGTTTACTTCGAAAGTTTATGTTCATTAAATTTCGAAGAGTCAAAAGATTTGGGTACACTTTTATTCATTTTTGTTATATTTTCTATAAATATTTACTGAATGAAAGTCAACTTTACATATTTACGACATTTGGTGTTAGCTTAAAATAAATAATTAAAATTCCTCCTGAAGAGTTGATCCACATATGTCTTTAAAATTTTCATGTCCTTATCATCGTATTCTGATAATTTTGTTCTTTTACAAGCTTACGTTTTTTACTTTCTTGAAAATATTAAATAATCCTGAAATTCAGGTCAATTACTCAGTCAGAGTAAATGGAAGATTAGAAGCAACAACAACATATTGCTTTCTATTAATACATTTCCTTTCTTTTTTTCAAACATGTATTGGAAGATAATATTCAAGTGGAAAATAATCGCCAAATTTTTAATAATTTTCATTTCCAAATGGTTTCTGAAGAACGATTCAAAAATTTCAAGTGGATAATATGATTAAAAAAATAAACCATGTACACTTTAGTTTTATTAAGGGTTAGGTGCAAAAAATGAACTAAAAATCACATTTTTCACTATCAGTGTTTTAAGTAAATACAAAAATTTCTGCTTATAATCATTACCCTCACTAGAAGTATTTTATTTTAATTTTTAAATTATGTAAGCAAATGTCTTCGCTCAATAACACGCATACGGAAACTGAGACTAATCGCTACGGTTGTTGTTTTTATAAAGCAAATATTTTTAGAAATGTTTTTTTTTAATTTATTGAATTTAGTTTTGACATTTATTATAAAAAATATTTTTAATAATAATAAGCCTTTGTTTAATAACCACATCTTTAAAAAAGTTAATTATTCGGTGATATCTGTTTCGAAATGTGAGACAGAAATATCAAGCGACAATGTTAACGACGAGAGTGTTTCGGATTCGAAAGATAAAGTGACCCTTTTGTCTTAAAATATGAAGACGTTTTGAATGGAACTAATTCTATAAATGAAACAATTGATCTTTTAATACTTTGTGATCAACCTTATTCTTTGCAACAATCCCTATTATGCAAAAATGCATCTAGCATTCTTCTCAGCTTCTCAAAACATGTGCAAAGTCTTGCCACAGAATTAAACATTTTTTGCGAAAATTTTAATTTTGCTACATTTTTAAACACAAACTATGTCACTAAACATTACAATAGCAGAGGATATTAATGTGTATAATATAAACACCAGACTTGTATGCATAAAATGCATTGGAAAAGGAAAAGCTGCAGCAAAAATATTTTGTGGCGTTATGTAATTTCCCCTTCATCACATAAGTTCAATGAAGGGTGTAATGGGTTAAATTCTGCAATTAGAAATGTTGCAGAAGAAAATAAGTGTGCTGCTGCTGAAGCATGTGACATTCCAATAGGTATCGATGGAACGTAGGAAAAACGTTGTCTCACTTCTCTGAATGATGCTGTTATTGCCACAAGTGTTGATACCGGTAAAGTTTTATATGCAGAAGTACTGACAAGATTTTACAACTGCAAAGATAAAATGAGCCATGAAGGAAAATGCCAAACCAATCATTATGGTAATGTTGTTTCAATGGAAGTTTCTGGAGCCTGCTTGTTTGATGTCTTCATGGCAAAACGCAAAATAGTTATGAAAGTTTCAATAGCCTCTTGTGGTCGAGGATTCTGAAAATATGTTTTGTACAACTAGAAGCTTTGAAAATTTGTGTATATGAAGCTATTTCCTTTAACAATAGAAATATCTTAAAATGCAAGGTTTTATCATTATTAGAAATACAGCCAGGTTTATACACTTGTAGAGCTATGATGTTAGCGGATTGAGCTTGAATATCAAAGAGTAACATTATTATAAAATAGAAATCTGTTGAGGCTAAGATAAAAAGAAGACATAAAAATATAGAATGGAAGATGTTCTAGCAGATAATTCAGACAATCCCAGATATGGAACTGGAATGTATTAATTATATATAATTTTCATGTTAAATCTTGTTTTTCTCAAAATGTATTTTATTTAATAAGAAACATTTCCTGAAAAAGTGCTTAATTAAGCATATTAAAACTTAGCACACTTAATAAATATGTTATTTTACATGTTTTAACAAAGGATTTTTTCTATGTAATAATTTCTTTAAATTTTATAATTTAAAATGTTTGAAAATTTTAACCATGTAAGTGAAAAATACATGATTGTATAGTTATTTATTTTTTTAAAAAAGAAATAAAATATCAAATAAAAAAGTGCTCTGGATAAATTATGTAAAAATATTTATTCAACTAGGAAAAAAATTTCAAACAATTTGGTATAATATTTATTTTTTAAATGTTCCTTAAACAGAGCAAGTTTTAACATTATCGGTATAAGAATTTTGCTTTGAGAACCTACCCAATTAAGTAAGTAAAATAATTTCAAGTGGAGGGATTTGATTAATTAGAAACTCTAGTTAATTTGTTAAGTTTGTGATATCATTTTTTGTTTATATATTCGAAAATATTAAATTTGTTTACTAAATACCATAAAGCTTATTGAGATAAGCCACTAATCCTTTTACATTTGTTTTCAACAAATATAAATTGTCAGTGGTTTGAATAGGTTTAAAATAAAATGAAGAAATATCTTCATGAGCTATTAATTTCTCTTTTAGAGATACTATAGTTGTTTTGTTTTTAGTTTCTGAAAAGTAATATTTGAAATGCCTCCTTAAGTACAATTTACCCAGTAGATGTTATATTTTCTTAGTTTGAATAGATAACTACTGTAATTTTTAAAAATTAAGTTGTAAACTTACCTGTAACACACTTTTTACATTAATTTTACATTTTTCAGCAATATTTCTTCTTTGATTCAACAATATTACCCGTTCAAAAACAGAGAAGTTTTGCTTGCTAGTTCGTTCATCGTCACAATTCATTTATATTACATTAAATTTTAATGATTTTGAAAAATATAGGCAAATTGCTCTTGCAGTTGAAATTTTGAATGCGTTTCTTCAATTTTATTTTCTTGTTCTCCAGGCTGTGCATATTACCGCATGCAGCAAAACATTCCGCTTAAATATAGTCCATGTCAATGAGAAGTAATCAAATTTCATTTAATAATCTATCTTTGACAATTGTTGTTAAGAGAAACTCCAGTATTATTTTTGACTAAAATATGAATTTAATATAGTCTTAAATAAGAAAAGAAAGCTTTTTTTTTTAAAGTTTATTTGCAATTCAATGCTTTTTACAATTTCTTTATGAATGAATTCTTTATTTTACCCAATCTTTTATTAAATGCATATTTTTTCTCTAGAATTTATATTATATAAAGTCGAGATTTAAAAAAAAAATCAGAATTTTATTAATAAGTAACTTTTGTAATTTTTATTAATTTACTTCATTTAGTTTTATTTATTTGTTTTACTTATTGTTATTTTTTTTATTTATTTTTATTGTTATTTTATAGAAGGAGTCATTGTATAATATATTTTTATTTACTAAATATCATAAGACTTACTGACATAAGTAAACAGTAACGCTTTCACAATTTTTCATCAAACATAAATTATCAAATATTTAAATGGACTTCAAACAAAATTAGTAATTTTAAATTCATTAATACTAATTAATATTAATAAAGAAAATAGTTTATTTTAATTTCTTAGGAGAAGGAGTTAAATTTCGAAGTATTAAAAAAAAAGACTCACAATTCTCAAGAAATTCACATGAATAAGTCATTTGTATTACAATTTTCTTTAGTATTTCAAATTAATATATTATTTTTTTTCTGTTAAGTCTTCCCAATCATAAATTAATTTTCCTTGAACAACTTAAGAATAATTATTCGCAGTCAAAATATATTGCCTTAAAAGTTTTTCCTGCTCACCTAGTTATTATAGATTAAAAAGAAATTTTCACTTTTATAAGACGTATTCTTCTGAATGAAATCATCAATTTATGCCGCAAAGTGCTAATTCTAGATGATCCTAAGCTATTCATAAATTCTTGGTACTGTTTTTTCTCTGAATTGATAGTATAAACTGCTACATCCACAATTCTGTTTTCTTGTTTCTATTAAGTAAACTAATCTGTTTTGTTGTTTATGATGAAAGGAAACTGAATATTAATACACACGTATGGTTAATTTCGTACCATAAAAATTCTAAGGCATATAATTTATTCTTCCAAATAAGGAATTACGAATGATTTCATAAATTATTGAGAAGTGCTTTTATTCATTGAATTAATAATATAAACTACTCTTTCCACAGTTTTGTTTTGTTGTTTCTATTAAATAAGCTATTTTGTCTTGTAATTTATAATGAAAGAAACTGAATATTACTATGCACTAAGGTTGATTCTTACCATAAAACTTCTAAATCGTATCTTCCAAATATGGAATTGCGAATGATTTCATGAATTATTGAGATTGAGTGTTTATTCACTGAACTGATAATATAAACTTCTCTTTCCAAAGTTTTGTTTTGTTGTTTCTATTTAATAAACTATTCTGTTTTGTAGTTTATGATGACAGGAAACTGAATATTAATATGCATAGATAGAACCAACATCTGCCATAAAAATTCCAAATCATATAATTTATTTTAAATGAACTGTCAATTATTTTATGAATTGTTGCAATGTGCTTATTCACTGAATTGATAATATATATGATAGATAATTGAATTGCTGTTCCTATAATTCTGTTTTGTAGTTCCTATTAAATAAATAATTTTGTTTTGTAGTTTGTGATGACAGTAAACTGAACATTAATATGCACTGCGGTTAATTGCAATAAAAATTTTAAATCATACAATTTATTTCTCTTTATAATGAACTATGAATTATTTCATAAATTCTTGAAATGCGTCTGTAATTGAATTTATAATATAGATTACTGTAAATTTTCAAAAGAATATTTGTAAAATGTATTTTATTAATAGTTTACAATATTAGAGTGAAGAATCTAGATTAAATCAAATCATTTAACGTTGAATATTTTGAATATCTGGTGTAAAAAGAAATACGAAACGAGAAATATATGTCAGGAAAATTCTAAGTGTGATTTCTATCACTAAAGTTATAATTTGTTGATTATCATCATGAAATATTAAGAGTTACATAGCGGCTTCTATTACGTAAAGTTCTATTCATTGTTCTCCTTAAATATCTAAAAAGATAATATAATCCTCTATTTCTCAGGATATATTCAATAACGATTGGATAAGCAAGCGAAAAGTAAAGTCCCCTTTCGAAATTTTAGTGAAATAATTGAGCTGATCTAACAAAAGATCAACTTCTATTTCCTTTCTAATTTTAATCAGGTTTTGATGTTAATTTCTTTTTAAACAACAATATTTTTTTCCTATTTTTTAATGTAATAAATAATAACAATGGACAATTCCAAGCTTACATTTTACACACATCTCTGTGTTATATAAAAATAGTTAATATTCTTTAAAAAGGAAAAACATTTTGTTTTTTGCAAAAATTCTTTTTCCCCTATTTTTTTATACAAAGTATAGAAAAAATAGATGATTCCAGGTTATAATAGATTTCGTAGATGTCACAATTTTTATTCTACAAATAATAAGATTCTGATATTAAGAAAGGACATTTCATATTCAACAATTCTTTTTCGCCATTTTTTTCAGGAACATATGAAAGAAATGAATGATTCTAAGTTGATGGTTTCTGCATGACATAATTTCTTTTTATTTGGAAAATAGTGAGATTTATTTTTATCTTAATATGGAACGTATTTTACGGAAAAAATTCCTTTTCTCCTAACTTTTTACATAAAAAATTGAAAGAAATAGATTATTCCAGGTAATAATAGATTTAATACATATCACAGTTTTATTCAGAAAAGGGAAATTTTTGATCTTCAGAAAGAATATGCAACGAATTTTCCCCATTTTCTAAGCATAATAAATACAAAAAATGGATAACTCTATGGATAAAGTTAGATTTAAATGTCACAGTTTTCTATTCTGAAAATAGTAAAATTTTAATTTAAGGAAGACAAATTTTATATGTAATAAATGAAAAATGGATGATTCAGATAATATTAGATTTTATACCTGCTAAAGTTTAATTCTGAAAATACTTAGATTTTCATCTTACTACGAAACATTTCTAATGCAAAACTTTTTCTATAATTCCTTTTATGCAAAAATTAATAAGTATATATTCTAGATAATATTAATCCTAATCTATATAACAATTTTATTTTGAAAACATTAAATTGATGGTTCAAATTAATAACTAATTTCTTTTATTTTAAGGTTTTAAGAATAAAAAAATGAGACTCGCATGTATCTTAGAATTTTCCATCAACCAACCAAAAGGTTCGTATGCTTGATACGTCATGATTTTTATGTTAAATATATCTTATGTTATGCGTTTCATTGAATGTATTTTTGATTGCGTGAAATAATATTCTCAATGAAAATCTAAATTACATGCTCAGTAACAGATGCGCATTGATTATGGATGTTATTTTTCTGCATATATCAGAATGATTGAAATTTTTAGAACATGTATAGGTGGTAAACATTGAAAAAAATATCCCTCAAAAAATTAGAAAAGATGAGTAGAAATTGAAATAAAAATTCACACAAGCTCTATTTCAGAGTGATATAAGAATTGGAGTTTTATTTTACAGCATTATTAACAGATATGCACACTTGTTCATAAGCAAATAATTATAATAGTTCAAAGTAACAGTATACATCATTAAATTATTTAATCTGAATAAATAATTTCACTGGCATTCATATAACGGAAGTTATAAAGTTTAAGATTTCTTAAAAATTGTACATAATAACTGTAATTCGTAATTTATAATTATATTTTATATCAACTCAACAAAGATAAACTTTCGATATATCATACACTTTACATTAAAACATCAGTTGTGGGTTCAAAAAACATTTCAACCGTTTCGAATATTATTTACAATAAAAATATATACGTCTGGGGTAGGGGGAAGAATAAATGGGAGTATCCATTCACAGTAGAAGGGGGTGTTCCTTTGGATCCTGAAGTTATGAGCCAAACAAGAGCTACTCTCAAATTGGATTACGTAACCTTAAATTTTGGAAGAGTTCTTCACAATTTATCGTGATATTTTCCTCCAATATAATATTGCTCGACGGTTTTTATTTAAATTACTTCTTTTAGTTTAAATTTAATGAAAACCTGTAAAATTTTGTGGCTAACTATAAATTCTTTACATTCCTTAGATCTTTAAATCAAGATTAATCTAAATTATCACAGAAAAAAGTTTATGTATGCTATTTCATTTTTAAAGGAATTTAAAATTTACATTTTACAATAAGAAAATTGCATAAAAACTGCTTAAAGTTAACATGCTTCCACATATTCTTTTAATTTAAAATAATGTGGATACATGTGTTATTTATATGCTAGAATTTTTCTTTGATTAATTCTTATACAAATATATATTACATGACAGATTGTATATCTATAATTTTAAGTATAAAACATACATTTTTTAACAAGTATTTATCTGATTTATATAATTTCTCATTTTATTTGTGCGTTATTTAATTCTATGATGTTAATCTAAACATTCTGTGTGTTGATAAAAAGTTGCAGTTTGTACAAAAATAACAATAAAAAATTATATTTTATGGATTTAAATATTTTCTTTTATGACTTATTTAACCATTCAAATTTGATGCATTGTTCTAATTGTAGTGTATTTAGATTCTTGTTTTGACTCAGTCTTTTTTGAGGATATGAATTTTAATTTAACTGCAGAATTCTCCCTTTACCCAATGGCAATTTTTGGATGCCCCCTCAGGATCCGCCAGAACCAAGCACACACACATCATGAAAAAGTCTTATGTTTCAAGGACATTTATGTAAAATATTTGCTTGAATCAGATTGCAGCGACAGAAATGTTCACAAGAAATAGAAAGGGCATTTCTTTTTTATACATACTATGTATCTGTATCAAGTATCTCACTTGCATTTGGAAATGCGAATTGGAAATCTTTTTTTAATAAAAAATATTTTCACAGAACCACGGAATATAGTGCAAACGTTCTGGTTTGGAGAACTATTCTGTTTTTAATAACTTTAAAAAAATACTTTTAAAAAACATTTTTGTGGACGTTTTTTGGAATAAATAGTTATATCATAGTTCAATATTGATTACGATATTTATAAAAAAATTATAGATGTATTTAACTGTTAGATGAGACACGAAATTTTGTCTCATTTAATAATGATTTTATTTTATAAAAGAATTATCGTCAATCAAATAATTATGATTTCTGAAAGCTTAATATGAAAGAAGTATTACAATTCATGAAACAAAATATAAAATATTTATCTTCAAAATAATGTTCTATATTTTCTAAGAACTTAAATATATTATTTTTCCTCGTTAGTCAAAGAAAATCGTAGAAACAAAATGTCAGTAATAAATATTCTTACACTTTTTTCCTTCTCAAATAAAATTTATTTTTTGAAAATATCATCAAGGAATTCTTTCTTTAAAATGATCTATACTAATATTTATTCTGAATTCCAAATGTTTTTATTCTAGTATATTAATATTTTAGGTTTCTTTTTTTTCATCAAATTAAATAATATTAATTTGTAAACGAATTTAATTTCTGTTAGTTAAAATTATTTCTGTTTAAATTCTATTCTGTTCCAAATTAAAATTTCTGTCAAATTACAATTAATTTTGATGTTATAATAATTATTTTTCCATAAGCTACTAATTCCAATTTATAACTGTTAAAGTTCATTATTTCTTTTGAATTCCTAATAATTTCACTTTAGTGTGTTAATATTTAAGATGTTTTTCACCAAACTAAACTATTTTTATTTGCAAACATATTTAGCTTTGATTTGTTAAAATATGTTCTGTTTAATTCTATTCTGCTTAAATTTTTTGCTAAAAGTTAGCAATTAGTTTATGTCATAACTATTATTATACCATAACATACAAATCCTAGTTTATAGGTGCTGAAGTTAATTATTTTTTCTTCAAAATTCTAAATGATTTTATTCTATTCTGTTAATATTTTAGAATATTTTTTCATTAAACTAAATAATATCCACCTATAAGCAAATTTAACTTCCGTTTGTTGCAAGCAAATTTAATTTCTGTTCTGCTTAAATTCTATTCTGTTTAAAGTTTTTCTCAAAAGTTTACAGTTAATTTATTCCATGATTTACGAATCCTAGTTTATAAGTGTTAAAATTAATCATCTCTTCTGAATTCCAAATAATTTCATTGAATTCTGTCAATATTTTAGGACTTTTTTTTATCAAGTTAAAACTAGGTTTAAATTAGAATAGTCTTACAACAATAAAGACAGTAAAAATGTAAATTATTTCATTACATAACACATTCAAATCAATAAAAAAACTACAAATTATCTAATACAGGACAACCCAAATTTGTCTCTTCAATTCTTCTATATTTGCCTCTTTACCTCAAAATATATATAGCGTATTAATTTAAAGAAGAAAAAGTAATGAGCAAGAGTAATAAAATTATTTTGAGGATAAAACGAAGAAAAATTCTGTCTCAATGAATATCTCACCAATAAATGATAAATGAGGATAAAAGGGTAGTTTTATTTACCAAACAAAATGTTTAAAAAAGAAGGGGGGGAGAAGGACTAATATAAGAGTGAACTGTTAAAACTGGTAAATAATTAGAATGAAAATTGTACCCCCTCTTCCAATACATTGCATAACCGTGCATGTCTGTGACACTGCGTATCGAATCTAGTAAGTTTTTTTTGTATTTATTTGTAAACAAATTTAATTTCTGTTCATTAAAATGTATTCTTTTCAAATTCTGTTCTGAAGAAATTTATAATTCTCTCTAAAGTATGTAATAATTCATTTCATAATTATAATATTTTATTCCAAAACTTATAAATCCTAGTTTCTATCAGTTGAAATGAATAAATGAATCTTATATAATTTTAGAACGTTAAATAATGGAAAACATTGGCAAGTTAGATGCTTTTCGTACTGATACATATATGTGGCTGTTGGGAAAAAATGCCATTATATTTTTTGTTAACATTCGACGCGGTCAATATCTCGCTTGTTCTGATTGTACGCACATATTTATTAATCATCAAAGTCAGCTTAAAATACTACTATTGCACAAGGCGAGTGAAATAAAAATAAACGACCATTTTTTCACCACTCTCAATGGGAAATTTTACAATTTTAAAAAGTGTGTATACAATCGAAAATTAACAGTACCAAGTAGGCAAAATGCACTAAATAAGAAGTAAAGAGAAACAATTCGTTTTACACTTAAGACAAATGAGAAAAGAGAATATTACTAGAATGCATATTCTTTTTTAAATGATCAGATTGGCCATCCATGCAAAGATGTTGAAATAAAATACTTGTTTCACAGTATTTGCATTGTACAAAAGCACAAAACATTTCACAGCAATATCTGTGTGAATAACTGTAGTCATAAATACTTGTAAATCATCCATCTTTACAGAAAATTATCTTTTTATATTAATAACTTCAGAACTTTCATAAGAAAAATGTGTTCGTGAATGAATGAAATACAAATGTATGGCTAAATAATTTTTAAAGTTTTATTTTTAATTTAATCATAAAAAAATAAAATGAATTTAAGATTTTTTAAGAAGTTTGTTATGATAATTTACTTTATATTCTGTTTTTAATTGAATGCTGATGGACTTATTAATTGCCATTGATAGTTTCCTGGTGTTGTTTGGGTTTCTGCAATGTCTCTTCTTCCTTAACATTGATTATCATTGGAAAATTTTACTGATAATTTAACGAGTTATTCTACATTGGCATAATTGTGTCAATTTAAAATTATTTTAGAAGATTACTTAGGCGCAAAGTTCATCTACATATCATAAAAATGGAATGAAATTTTGGTTTGATAGTTTAAATTCAATGGTAGCTATTTTATAACCATTTCTTTAGCAATACATAAGAAATATTAAAATTATTTTTAGCTGTTGTACAATGCAATTACCTTAAATAGAGAAACTTTCACAAAAACAACACATATTAGTACTATTCCATTTCGCTTGCTCTAAAAATAAAATAATCAAATCTACAGTTGATCCCAAATTAAATGTTACCAATTGTAACTTTTTACCTTTAAGATTTTGAAACCAGTTCTCCTCATTCTTCATTTGGCGCATTTTTCGTCACTAAGTCGCATCTCCTCAACTAAAGAAAAAAATAAATGAAGAGTCGATAAAAATTTTCCTAGAACAATTCGTGGAAATCATATCGCAGTTGGAAAAATTGTAAGCGGAAGGCTTCGAATATTTCAAAGTGAACAGTAAATATTTCGCCCATTTCGAAATTTGAATACATTTCTAAAAGACAAAATAGCGCCAAATGGCCTAAGAAGAAAGGTGATAAGGCACATCATTGCCTCACGGAATTCTTGTGTTGGAGGGAGGCAAGGGATAATTTTTCCAAAATTTTTAGTGTTTCAAAAAGTTCACACTTTTTAAGAAAAGTTTATTACAGCTACTAATTTCATTTATTTGTATTTCGTGTGTTGTCGCCAAAAATATCTTTTTGGCGAGAAATGGGACGACGAAATGGAATAGTATTCAATTTTTTTAAATAAAAAGAATAGAATTTATAATGGATGTATACATTGAAACAGATGTAAATAATTTAATCTTATTTCCCTTAGATTACATGGACACCATTTGTCTCTCAGTCAATGAATGAAAATTTCTAATTCATAAAATATATATATTCAGAACTTTTACAAACAGTTGCGAAGTTTTTCATTAGGGATCCAACCAACAAATCTCGTGAGAAATGCTTCATCACCGTGATGCATTTGCATGGTCACGCCATCCAAGGAACGCCTTTTTCGTGACGCCATGAATTTATTCCATGGCTGATGAAATAAATGATGTAACAGAAAACATACACACAGATCCTTTCTTTTAAATCACAATCGCTTTTTGTTTGTTCAATTCTTTTTCTAAACTTCGTATTGAAACAAAAAATTATTATCAAATTTCAAAAACAAATAAATGAATAAAAAGTAATAATAATTGCGTATTAAGTGAAAAGATATTAAGTAAAAGAATATGAAAAGTAAATAATAAAGACTATCGTATATTATAAGACAAGACTGGATAAATGCTATCTTTTTATTAATATAAATGAATCTCTCTATTTAATCAAAAAAAATATTGATGCTACATGTAAAAACGGTTCTTATGTATTAACCGGTCTATCATTTTTGCTAAAAAAGTATGTCGCCAAGTGTTGCCAAAATTGAATCATTTTTTAAATGTGAGGCAGTTAGCTTATATATTTTCATTGAAACAAATCGATAATTTTATTTTTAACTCATATTATAATTTTTAATTCTAAGTTTAAAATATACATATACTAAAAAGAAAAAAAAATTATATGTGAAACTAAATATAATAAAAAAATGTATGAGCGATTTCTAAATGGCCAAATTTAGCTCTAAATCTTAACATTTGGCGACATATTTTTTCTTGGAAAATAATCTGTCTTGATCTATAAAATAATAAATAAGTATAATAAAAACCAAGAATTTGAAACTTTCCTTCAAGGATAAGATAACAAATGGTTTTTTGTCCATGCAATTATAAAAAGCTGACATAACAGTCAAATGATACATATATATATATAATTTCTAACAAGCATCAAGAAAACAGGAAGCTGAATTTTTGACACGCTATTTAATTAAATAACAAGCGTTTAAAATATTTCAGACACCCTGTACACCTATTATTTATAGTCATGCACAACATATTACAATTTTAGGAATGTTTTCCCTAGTTTGGATCATACAGGGAACGATAACAATGATATAGTTAACCCGTAATCTAAATATATTGAGAAAGGAATTTCAAACACATAGAATCATTACATACTGATTTACATAAACATTTACGACGACGTATCAGCTGCTCCGCGTGATGGCTGTGAAGAAGTGTCATAAACTGCACAATCAATTAATCAATCAATGATCAACGAGCATTTTTTTTTCAAAATACATACATATCAATAATGAAATCAAAACGTAATGAAATAGCACTTAACTTCACTAAAGTTTTTTTTTAGAACGTGAATATCTCTCTGCCATTAAACATTGTTTTGAGGATGGAATGTTATTTAAAAATATATATTGGAATGACAATTGAATCATCATAAACAGGTTGTAACAGAACTGCTAAAAATAAAATTCAGAATCTTATGTTGAGTTTAAATCTTCTTCAACCTTAGTAAACTAATGATGACAGATACAGAATATAAAATAGAAGTGAATTTTTTAACATACGTAATAGAATTAAAAATAGGATCATGACATAATGATTGATTATCAAAAATATAATAATGTATGACATAATGAAAATATATAACATAATGAAATAAGGAAAATTCATTAAAACATTAAACTATTTTTTCGTGTTGAATTGTATAACGCGAATGTGAGGATAAATATTGACCAAAAAAAGTACATTCATAAGAGCAATATATGTGAAGAATAATCTAAAATAGACAAATGTCCCTCAAGTTTATCTTAAATTTTAAATGAAAATGAGTTTTAAGTGAAGGGTTTGAAATAAATAACTGTTAAGAGTATTGTTTAATAGTTAACGTAAGACCCTCATTCTTTTAGAATGATCATAGAGTGATTTGATTTACCCTGAGATGAATCCCTTTTAATAAAAGAATTAGTTATTTACAAAGGTTTGCTTAAACTGCTTAGTTATAGATTAAGATTGTTTAAGCTATTTGTTTTAGGGGACAATTATCATAGTGAATTAGTTGAGATTATTCTTAAGAATTCGTTGAGAGACATAAGTTAAAATGAGTAAGCTCACAAATTTTGATAAAAACTGCACATTTTTTAAATAATAAAATTTTTCCATGATCGAGAATTTCATACACAAATTAAATCAAAATGATTTAATTTATTTGTAAAATTAGCAGTTTTATTTTAAATATACTTATGGGCATATGAAAATTATGTAAACAAATTAATTTATCTCTTGATAATAAATATATGCGAATCAAACGGAAAAATTAGTAAAATTTGATTCCAAGAAAATTTTGTTATTCATAATTTCCTACTTAGCAGAACTAAATAACAATAAATTTATTTAAAATATTCAGTTAGAAATTCTCAATTTAATAAATCAATTATGAATTCATTATTTACGAATTTATCATTTAGTGTATATTAACTATAAATATTTTTGTTTCAATATAACTTAAAATTGCTTACGTAAGAATGAGAAATATTAAGCTAAAAATTTATGAAAAATATTGATTTATAGATAACTTTATTCTTATTTACAATTTATTCTTCTTCTTACACAAGTTTTTTTAATTGAAAAATTTTTTTATAGATGTTCGTACATTTGCAATTTTAGAAATTTCTTCACATCTTAATAATAGAGTTGAAATTATATATTAAAAATAAATTGCAGCTGGGAAAGGAGCTCTTTCGTTTAACCTGTTCCAGTAATTAAAGTTAAAATGATAGAATAGCTCTCAGCATTAGAAGGAAAGGTTTCTAGTTCGGGTGTATATTACCTTCCATCACCAATCCACAATTTTATCATTTTTCAGAATTTAGCAACATATACTTTCACTTGAATAACAGCATTCAACAACTCAACTCAACATACGTATTTTCCGTCAATTATATCATCTCAGTATGAAAGGTAATACCACATCCAAGACGATTTCATCTGTAGATAAAATATATACTTCTCGACAAACAAATTAAAACTACAGCCAAAAATGGTTACAAAATTTTAGTAAGAGGTGTATTATAATAATTAAGACTCAATTCCTTCTAGGAAACACTCGAAAATGAATGGATCTGATTCACATTGATATCACAGATTAGGTAGAAACCAATGTTATACACAGCAAATGAAATAATATTTTAATTATTGGTGTTGTACTACAGAAAGAGGTGTGGAAACTTAAGTTAGCACCATAGCTCATTTTACAATCTGAGGAGAATAAAAAAATTCTTCGCTGCAGGAGGTTTCAGTTTTAGTTTAAAAGTGCCGAAGATTTAAATTTTCTGATGAAATGCCTGCAATGAAAGAATTTAAGATAATTGCAGAAGTAACACTTATTGTTTAGCGCGCCATCTAGGGAACAAAACTATAACATAGAAATCGTCCACGAGATTTCGTTTGTAATAAAGTTGCAGAAGGGTAGATAAGTCTACACACGGTTTCAAAATAAATCATGTGTTCATTTTATCACATGCGAGATTTGTAAGCAACGTTTCAAAAAGATGGATACATCAGCACACAGCGTTTCAGAATAATAATACTGAAATTGTTTTTACAACAATAATTCGCAGCGCCCTCTAACGGTTATTTGAACAATGAATATAGAGAACTTTTACTGAACTATTTTAGTTTATTTTCGGTAACGTATTAGCAATTTATAATAATGTAAAAACAAATTAGGCCAACTATTTTCTTAATTTAAATAAAAAATTTAAACTTTTGAAATTTTTTAAGTGTAAATGATCCTATTTAAAAGGAATTTCTCATAACAAAAATACAAATATCCTTTTTTTTTATCTATTCCTTCTTTCAAAGAATAGTTTTGGTTATTGTTTATTTTTGAATGCAGCTTCCGTTTCTTTAAACATTGTAATTTTGCAGAAATTAATAAGCCGCAATTACTGAGTTATCCCAATTATTACCTCAGTTTTTCATTCTTTTATTGATATTCGCTGGGCACGTATTTCATCAGATAACAACAGTACCTTCGACACTTTTCAGCTAAATTCAGTGAAGAGGTGCTTCAATTTTACATTACGAATGTGCTGACAAGTATTTTTTTTTTCATAATTTAATTAGTTCTGTATCCAAATATTGAAAAATGAAGCACTAAACTTCTTTTTGATGTACTTATTATTGCATCATTAAATGCAATTTTTTACAGTAAATTTTATAAAATTATGAAACATATACAATAGACTTTGGATATGTAAATGAAGCAGAATATTTATGATAAATCTCCTATATTTCTCAACAGATGTCGACAAATTTTTGGAGAGTTTAGTGGTACAGTTTAAATTAAGCTTAAAAAAAACTTTAACAAGTTCTTAAAATTGGAGCACTTCTTGTCATCTAAATTATGCAATAACTTAATTTTAAAATTTTTGAGTACTCAACAATTCCAAATCAAGCAAGAACATAACATATGATGGAATAAATAATATAATAAATTTGTCAAGTGGAATGGTTATTTTGTGCTGCATTCAGCCATACATAGTAACACAAGAAACAAGTTCTTTCACACAACAATAACTAAAATAAATATTTATAAATTACTTGTTTTTACATGTCTTAGCATAAATATATCCAGTTTAACCATATGATTCAGTCTTACAAACTAGCAGAATAAGTACACTTACATGATAAAGGAAGAGAAATATGCATGCTGAGGAATGCTGGGAACGAAAATATGCCAGCTAACAGTTCCTCGTTTTATATTGAAAAAAAAAGTTTTTTTTTTGGCTTTGCTATTTTTGTTTGCCAATTTGGCGCCGAAATTTTCTGACAAGGACCTTTTATATGCTTGCAATGATTTTACTCATTCTATCGAGGAAAAACAAAGCTTGCTATGATTAACATATTAATAAGCAGTTTGAAATATTTTCCAAAAGTTGAGTTACGCTTTTAAGATTAAGAACTGGTTAATTTAGAAAAGTTAAAAGAACTTATAAACCATGTCAACACTCGTCTTTATTGGTCAGTTTTAAGAACTGTTCTTTGGCAGGAACTGTTAGCAGGACTTAAAAAGAGGAACTCAAAAATGTTCTTTTTTTTCCAGAAGTATAAGATCTGAATGGGAACAATGAATAGGAACGAAACAGAGAGAGATAGAGATCACTATAAAGAATGGTTTTTCACAGGCAAGAGAAACTTCCGAGAGAAAATTGTCGAGCACTTCCGTTTTTCATGTTCCGTTTTGGTGAAAAGGGAGATACTTTTGCTTTGATAGAGAGGGTTTCACTGTCTCTGGGTGGGTGGGTCAGTTCCAGTCGAGTCTCATCATTCAATAGCGTCCTCTCGCCCACCGCAGTAGAGCGTCCGCCAGCACATCCAGATGAGCCTTCGTCTGAAAAGAAAAAAAAGGCGGGAAGATAATTAATTAAAAAATCTTATTTCAGTAATGATAACAATGAACTGAAACACATTATTATCTGTAAATGTTGAAATATCTCTCTTTCCTGAAGTACTAGTTTCATTATAAATTTTGCTAAGTATGTTATTGAGTCTACCGAATCTAAAAATTCAAATTCCCTTTGAAAAAACAATTAAATCTTTAATCATGAAGTCTTTAATCTTTAATCATGAAGTAAGTTTTTCTTTTCGTTTTTTGTGTTCTATTACCAACATTCGAATGGATTATACTAATAGAAAATAACTTGTTTGATAACTGTGTCGGAGCTCTCGAAATGATAACAGGTATTCGAGCAAATGTCACATCGAAGACATTTGATTTCGAATCGAATGAGTCCATGTCACCTGACTCCCTTCCCGAAATGGATATAATGTGTCTCAAGTGACTCAATGATGATTAAACGTCTGGTATCAATGTACACATGGTTGTAATCCATTTGAACTTGCTTGTGGCACCATGGTTTCTGTGTTCACGGTACAATCAATGTTTTACAAATGTTTCTCAACAGCTTTTGTATTACAAATCTAACGAGTCGATGACACCGATTTTTTCCTCTTAAATAGAAGTGATACTTCAGAAACCATTTGACCCTGGTTTAAATTGCTTGTGCCAACGCGAGTATGGCTCCAATCCATTCGAAATCGTTTGAGAACCATGATTATGGCGATCGCTTATCAATCGATGTTTTCCGGTATCATTCATCTGAATATTTTCGAATCGAAAGAACTGAATCTTTCAATTCATCTCTCAAATTGAATGGCATTTTTTCGAAGTCAATGGACTATGGTTAATTGGCTTGCAAATGTCCAAATCAAACTGAAAGAGAATGTCCGATTAGAATTAGAATTGATGTAGACATCAACCAGTACCTAAATGAAATAAACACAACCACTTCTTGGCTAAAGAGAACCTTATTATAGTTTTTTTGAAAATTTTAAATGCCCAGTTAAAAAAAAGTTTGATTTTTCTTTAAATATTATTTTTATTTATAAAAATATAAGCAATAAGTGCTGTTTTCAGAATATAATTTTATATTTTAGCTGAAGGTTGTAATCATTTATAATGATTTTTCATCAATGTTTTAAATGATATTTCTTTCAACAGTTTAAAAAATGATGTATAATTCCTTATACGAGATTTGAAAGTCACTTATTTAGATTTATCAAGAAAGGAAGACAGAGACTAATTAAGTTCCAGAACACTAACGACAAGCTGACTTTTTTCTTTCTTTTTTTCTATCAGTAGGATTATTTGAAACGGCCAGTGAGATAGGTTGTTGTTGTTGTCGTGTGCCAGCTAGGCTGGCAATATGGGGTGCGCTGCTCCACTTTTCCAACTGAACCCTATTTTGGTGTGGAGTCCGACTTCCTCAGTACACACATGCCATAGGGACCCGTTTATAGGGTAGGCAACCATTCACACCTCATTCATACAAGGAAAGGACAAAGACAGGATAGATAGAGAGAGAAAGTACATCCGTGCCCGAACCGGGATTCGAACCCAGGACCTCCCTATCCGTAGTCAGGGACTCTGACCACTAGACAGTGCGGGCGGCAGTGAGATAGGTAAAATGAGGTAAAGGCGAAGTTAAAAGTAAAATTTTTGGATCAGATACCTATGAGTATTAATATTCTTAAAAAAGTTATAGAAATAAATGACTGAAAATCTACTTGCGGAGAGACACGATCCTTCTGTTAATGAAGGAAAGTAATTCTGGCAAAAATTTACAACATTTTCACATACAAAACATTAATTTATTTACATATTAATATTTCATTTATTAATGAAATATTTTGTATTCATCACAAACGCGAATGCATTAATTTCATTTTGGAAAAAAATAATAAAAATTTTAATCGTCTTTGCCAATTTAAATTAATTATAAAGTGGATGTTTTGTCTTGTCTTTTTTATTTTGCTTTTTCTTCTGTTCTCTTTTCAACGAGTACAATTTTGAAAGCAATATCACTAAAGATTTGATAACTAATTATTTAGAACAGCAGTAATTTTCATGATTTTGGAAACTCTTTACAATCGGAAAAATTATAATTAAAAAATACTTTTTCATTGCTCGTAAAAATCATGAATGGATTTTTTCTCATCGCCGACGACTCATAGACATTTTTGATGGTGAACTTCGACTTGTTTGCTGCCGCTCGAAGAATGCGATTTATAGGTAGACTGCAACTTCGTCGAGATATCAGACTTACGACGCAATACGATGGGAAGTAGATGATATGGTATCTGACGTCATGGGTATTTTAGACCAATGAGAATTTTAATAAAGTGACGTAATCATGATATCTACTAAAATGAACGAAACACCACTTTATGGAAAAAAATGGTTTCAGATTTTAGTTCGATTTTTCAATAAATTTAGATATTACTTTTGAAAACATTTTTAATGGTGTCCGAACTAAATTCTGATTAATAATAGTGATCAATTAAATGATCTGAAAGAAAGTTTATTATTGGTTATATTGCATTTAATAGCAGTTAATTCTAATCAGCGGGTAAGAGACTAATTAATATTTATTTTCTATTTTATACGTTTCATATTCTTTCTCCAATTACGAATTAAAATAGATTTCTCATCAAAACACACTTTCATGGTTTGGGCACGTTGAGAAATCACCTGTTGTTAAGAACTAAGAGATAAGCGAGTGGTTAAGATCTTGCATTTTAAGCTCATATGCATTGGCCAAAAAGTAACCCAAAGAAAAGTTGGATTGATGATGTCTTGAACGACCTTAAGACCTTAAAGGTATCCAACTGGAAAATTAAAGTTAGGGACAGAGCTGTCTGGAAGAATATTTTGAGGGAGGCTAAGGTCCACTCTGGGCTGTAGTGCCATTAAAGTTTCGTGTAGAATAGGGTACCCCTTTGTTTGGAAAAAAGTTTGGCGATAAATATTGTTGATAAAGTTTAATTTCTGGCAACCTTGGTACCTTCAGCACTTTGATTAACGTAGTTTTAAGGTGCACATTTTGGCGTCTATCTTCGTGTCAAAATATCGCCAGAAAATCAAGGGATATAAGTAAACTTTTACCATGCCAGTGAAGAAAAAGAATATATCTCCTGAAACACTGGTTGTTGCTAACGGTTAAATAAATGGAAGCTAAATAATGCACAATTTTTTTACTTTCTAACAATTTTATTGACTAAGCTTTTGCACAAAACCAAGTTTAATGTGATAGATATAATTTTTTTTCTTGTGTAAGTGTCCTTTTTTTCAATTAAAACTCTTGATATTAAAAGGGTTAGAGATTTCCTAAATTTTAGGTATTTTTAACAGTATAAAGGTTAGAGATTTCCTAAATTTTAGGTATTTTTAGTTTTTATCAGTAATATTATGTTACTGTCTAACAATAAGTTAAAGTGCAATAAATTGTGCGTTAGAAGTAACTAGAGAATTGTGAATCCACGTTTGTGTCTCTCCAGTTATGACTTTTTCTAGTTTGTCATAAAAATGTGCTTTAAAAAGATTCACATGTTTCAAAGACTCAAATGTCCGAGAGATTGTTGAATTCAATTACTTTTTCATTACAAATTCTAGAAATTAGAAAAATTAATTATTATTTACTCCTTTTAGACATCAATATTATTCATCCCTTCATTGGGTCTATAAACTGAATACCAAGCATGCTTGGGAATAAACACTGATGGTTTCGCAATAGAATGGTCTCCTAATCGGAACATATGCTTCACTTCCCGGGGCCCTTGGTCAGAAAAACAGATATGGACACTGTAGGCTTTGGTTCATATATGGGCTATAGTGGCACAGGTTCAGTTTTAGTTTAGACATAAATATTTTATATTCTATAATGTATATTATGTTGAAAACTATATTACTACACATTTGCATTTTACCATCATTAATCCATTGAATTTATTGCAGATATGGATTGCATGATATTTAAGTTCTACTTGTTAAACCGAAAGATTCTAAGAGTATATATATAGCCCATATATACCAGTATCATTATTGTTCTTTCATGGAAAAAAACAGTTCCTGAAAAGGAAGGACACCAAAATAATGATTAACATTAGTTATTTATTTTAAAACCAATTTTATGAGTTTACCAAAGAATTTATTTTTTTACATTCAATAATTATAATGAAGTAAAATTATTTTATTATGTTTTATACAGCGTTTCGAAGATTTATGTTTTTTATGCACAAGGTTTTTGTAGACAACTTATATTTATAAAATAAAATCCCTTTTATTTTATAAATATTTTAAAATTCAGCACCATTTTCAGTGCGGAATAAGTTTTTAAAATTATACTATTTTAATAACATATCTTTTATTATACTTATATACTGATCAAAATTAATAATTATCACCAGCTGTAGATTATTTTACTAAATTGACGTGTGTGTAGTTTACTTGCGTTGTATTGAGTATTTCTCTCAGCCAACACCCGTGACAGCTTTAAGAATCTCAATTGAGGGAAGATCAATTTCATTAAAAAGTAAAGGAATAAGACACTAGAAGTACAAGAACTGATATAATAATAAATTATGAGAGTAGCCCATTCCATACTTGAAAGCTTACTTGAGTCCTATATTTATTCGAAAGGGTTCTCACTACAGAAAAGAAATCTTTAGTAAATTTCCATCAAGAGTAAGATGGAAAAATCTTTTTTATTAGCTGTTATTCCAATGGATTTATCTGAATCACTAGAAGAGTTATTCTATTGGTTCTGTTAGAAGTCTTGTGTGGATTGCAGGAATTGAAGATACTTGAAGTTTCTTTCTGTCTTTCCTTTGATTGTATATTGTAGCTGAATGGGACTGCAAACAAGGAAGAGAGAATGAAGGAGATATCTTAATTACATTTACTCCTGAATATATTTACATTCTGGATTTACTATGTTAAAAACACTAAACTTCAATAATCGCAGCATACAAGTTGTTGCGTATTTGCTCTTATGTTATTACACAATACATCAAAAGCATTGCCTTCCATTTTGTATTTAATCAATTACGTATTTATTCTTTGGATTTAGTAGTTGGATTGAAGATAGGAAGTATGATGAAACAGTTTACTGTTGTAAACAGGAAACTAAAAAGATAAGTATTTATATTTGATGATATGCATCAGAGAGTAATTCTTCAGATGTATTTCGAATACTTTTCTGTTGTTTTGTGAAAAATGGAAAGTTATAAGTAATTTTGTTATAAATTACCATTCTTAAACCCAAAATATCCGTTTATTTTTCCTTTTAATGCATTTACAATTTCTGGTGCTCAAGGTTGTTACCGAATTCATTGTTTTTTGAAGTATACCACAAATACCATAATAAATGATAGTAAAAATGATTACATTTTTATACAAGAAGTCATTGAAAAAACGTAATTATTCAGTCTTAATGAAATCCAATGAAGTGAATTAATATGACACAAATTGAGAAAAACTTAAATGTTTTAAAAGCAGTTGTGTTCACCATACTAATATCAGACCATATATTCTGTAGCAATTTTGTTATGAAATAATATACCGTTTATAAAGTTTTATATAATATCATCATAAAATTCCTTTGGGCATGTTTTTCGCTGTTGTTCAACAGTTATTCATTAATTTATCTTATGTTGGACTTTGTTTTCTCTGGATAAAATTTCATTTAACCATAAAGTGTTTTTTTTTTCGTTCCTGTTGAGATCAAATCTAAATTACTTTATTACAAATCTCATTGGTTTAAAATATCTATGACGTCAGATAACATCTCATCTACGTCACACATAATTATTTACGATATAGTCTTGAGACGGCGTCGTAAATCTGACTTGTTGACGAGTTTGCTGACTGCCTTCCAATCGCATTCTTCGAGCGGCAGCAGACAAGAGGAAATTCACCTTTGAATATCGAAGTGTCATCGGTGATGAGGCAAAAATCCATTCATGATTTTTAACACTAATAAAAAGAAGTATTTTTTAAACATAATTTTTTTTCCGTTTGTAAAAGTTTTCAAAGTAATGAAAATTACCCGTTGTTCAAAATGATTAGTTTTCAAACTTTTAGAGATATTGCTTCCAAAAATTTCTGAATATGTTATCTTTTCTAATTGGTGTCCTTGACCAAATAAGGTTTCCTTGCCTTGCTGTTCACAATCTTTTGTGTCATTTCACGTTCTCTTGAAATCCGTTACAGCTTCTCTAATTCTCGTTTTTATTTTTGATCTCATGAGCATTTTGTGCGTATAACATTGATTACTACGAGCATCGGAAACCATAATTCCAGAAGTAATTTTGAATCAAATGCCCTTAACTGTTGTCGAATTGATTTGGACATAACACCCATATCGAGTAAAAATCTATTTCTTCAACTCCTTGGAAGCAAAATTAAATATACCATTTTGTTAATAAAACTATTCCTTATATAAATACCAAAGCATCGGTTTGCGAAGCCGTTTTCCATTGATTCAAGCCATCCACACATTGACAGCAGAACAGAAGAAAAAACAAAATGTAAACGACAAAACGAAATGTCCACTTTATAATTAGTTTAAATCGGCAAAAGCAATTTAAATTTTTCTATTTTTAAGCATATAGTGTTGTTTTTTTTTCATTTGAAAGAAAGAAGGAATTTTTTTTTTGATGAGTTAAATGTTAGTGATAGAAGGGACAGATGTAAAAAGAAAAATATTAGCTCATAACCGTCATTTTGAAAAAAAAATTATTGAAAAATATTTTTTGAATTTGTGCAGATTTAGAAATCCTTGTCTTCTGTGACACCACTCTTTCAACCCTGAGGCCACGGTGGCCTGGTTGGTTAGGGCGTCCTTCACAGTATCGGAAGGTAGTGAGTTCGAATCCCGGTTAAACCGAAGACCTGTTCACTAATGGCGGCTGGGAAACGTTAACACTGGTCATAGTCACAATATCCTCCCGGTGAAATGATACTTCTGGGTTGGCAGGCCAAGTATTGGGAGTCTTCTGCTTGATCTCTGCTTCAAAATGACGATGACTCCACCTGGCTGCTTTTATCCAAGTGGTAGAGCCTAATTCAAAGCTAGGTACAGCGAAGCATGCTGGTGAAACAACTCTTTTAATCCTGATATGTCCTATTTCCAACAAGAAGGGACTATAGGAGTGGTAAGTTATATCGTTCGAGAATAAGGAATTCGTGTGTTCATTTTTCTTGCTAAACTAAAAGAAGATTGTAACGATTTTTACCTCGTCTTTATATTCTACTTTCTTTCATGTCATAAAATACTTGTGCATAGTTAAATAATGGCAACTATTTCGATTTTTGTTTGCGAAATTGGACTGGAGTTTTTTCATTTTCTGAAAGCCTGATTCAATGATTATGATTTCCTGATAAAAGTTCTTTTACAAATTGTAAAAAATGAAGAGTTTTAATACTGTACCGAGCTTCAAGGGTTCGTGTCGATTGAGAGTTGAATAAAGCAACCACTTAATGTGAACATAAGACTTTTATTCGTAAAAACTTCACTAGATATAAGAAATTCCCGCTGTAACAATCACAATTATACAGCTACAATTCGTCAGATATAATAAGAAACAGCTTCCAATCACAAGTCTCAAATACCTCAGGCACAGAACAACTAGCAGTCACAACTAATCGTCTTCACTCACTGACTGTCTTTACAAAACTACTTCTCTTCCATGTCGGGCTGCGGTATTTATACCTGACTTGGCGGAGAAATCTACCAGTTTCGCCAAGGTTCTGGAAGGCTATCTCTAGGCTATCTCGATAAATATTGGTCCTAGAGCTTAGGTGATGGATGTTTCCAAAAGTATCTATTTCTCGCCAAGTCACCAAGAATCTCGCCAACTATCGCCAAGGGGCCAAATCATTATGAAACCTGCTTTTAAACTACAGCACGTTTAAATACCGCAATTTTTGCACAAAATGTAAGTATTTCCAATCTGTCTGAGATATTTTAATTAAAATACAATCATTATTTATAAATTTGTAACAATATTTTGAATTCTCATAAAAGTTCAAGTCAAATCTAACTTGTTGGTTTTTCTGGCAAATTCTGGGGAAAATGCTGAAGTTCAAAATAAAAAATAGTGTCATGTATTATTTAACCCGAGAAAACTCTCATTTATAAGGAATTCTCAGAATTTTGTCACCAGTTTACTGAATTTATCGTCCAATTTCATTGGCATCAATTTCTAAACTTTTTATTTTATAACTAGAATATTTTTTGTCTAAATATTATAAAGAGGATGGAGCATTTTTTAAGGGAAATTACCCATGTTTCTGAAAATTAAAAGCTTTTAATTTTTCTGTTTTTTAAAAGCTTTTTGTGCAATTTTTTTCTGAGTAATAACAATTTCTTTCATGCTTTATTAACTTTTCTTTGATTTTAAAATCTATATAATATGTAGTTTTCTAAAAGAATGTCTTGTAAAATTTTTTGACATTTGTGTTTTTCAATACGCATTAAATCTTTTATAATTTTTTTTATATATGCTTAATAAGATAGTTCAAGTTTTTTTCAAAACGTGGAAAAATTATTTTTTATGAATTTGTGTAAATAGAATATATTTTCTGTAAATTTTGATTCTTTATTAACTTCTCTCATTAAAAATTAATAACTTTATTGATATTTCTCACAATTCTTGTTTCATTGCCTTTGTTCGTTACTTAATTCAATGCACCGAATTCATTAGGAATTAGGAAATTTTCTATCTGCTTTTCCTTTTTGCCAAGTTTCTTGCATAATATTTTCATGATCTTATTTCAGAAATGAGGACCATTTTCATAATTTTATATTTAATAACGTATAACAAAAGAAATGTGACTTTGTTGATCAAAAACACTTGATTAGTTCTAGAATTTTTTACACACTTAATTTTACATCAACATAAATAGAAGCATTGATAAGCATTTGAAAAGCATTGATAAGTAGAAATCTACCAAAAAGATTTTGATAAGCAAGAATCTACCAAAAAAGTACTTGATAAGCAGGAATTTACCAAAAAAATACTTAATAAGCAGGAATCTACCAAGAAATACTCAATCAGCAGGAATCTACTAAAAATACTTAATAAGCAGGAATTTACCAAAAAATACTCGATAAGCAGGAATCTAATTCTCGAATTTCTCTTATACGACATTTAATTTTACTCTTAACATAAATAGGAGCATTTTCTGAAGATATAAACACAACAATCAATTTCAAATTGGAAGTCTCTATATATAATTTACAGCACCTCGATAAGATACTTTCTTGATTAATTACACTACGAAATTATAATTAATGAAGAATTTTTATCAAAAAAATATATCAACATAAGAAATTATAGTTATTATAGTTACATCTATATAAAGATTCATGTATACATATTCTACTGTTTATTTTTTTGTTTGATGAAATATTTCAAAACATTTTATTCTGTTACTGAAATGCATGCTGATTACATTGTACATTATTATGATCAGCAGTGTAGTTTTTTTATATCATCATCATAAGTACATGTTTTACTATTTAGTTCTGAAGTTCCAAAAAAAATGTACAAAGAACTATGAAATATCATAATTAAGGAAATATGAAATATATAATGTACAATGAGAGATTAAGAGAGATTTTATTTGAATTTTCTTAATATGAATAAAAAAATGCGATAAATGTATCATATGATTCATAAAATATCAAATACATATTTGATAACCGAGATTTTCTTTTGCATACTTGAAATTAAGTATCAACATTTTCGAATAAGCAGGAACATTTATTGTAATGGGATATGATAATAACGCTACATAACGGTGAAACAGAATCTAATAAAATATTTTATGTGTGTGGTTATTATCCAAAATAAAAAATAGCGTCGTATTAAGCATAATTCATATTTAAATTTTTTGCGAAGGCTTTCACAATTCTGGCTTAGAAAAATCTGATAAACTATTTTACTTTGGGACGATTATATAAAATTAATGTTTAAACACACACATGTTTTTAAATCTAATCGTGCATTCAACAATTCTCATAAAAATTATCTCTTCCCTGTATTCAGTTCCCAAATGATTTTAAGAAATCTTTAAACATACGTATTATATCTTACGCAAATAATTTAATATTCATATGATAAAAAATAAGAAAAGATACTGAGATATTTTCCCATATTTTACATTTTTCTCAAATGATATTACATAAAAATCTTTAAATATTCTTTCCTATTCCTTTAAAATTGTTTTTTCAGAAGCGTAAGCAACAAAATGAATCTGAAATTTTTCATTAAATTATATTAGTGCTTTTTTTGTTGTCTATTTTTATCGATCAAAATCCCTAAAATATCTATCTCTGGTAAAATCCTAGGATCCTGTGCTGGTTTGGCACGATTTCCAGTTTTCGTGCCAAGCTCTGCCAATTTAAATTACATCACATCGCGCAATATCTAGCTCAAATGATAATCAAATAAAAACAAATTACTGATCAATGGTTTCTAGCACATAAAACAAATTTAGCGTATGTACACAGTCATGTTACGGTCATAAAATGCAAATTACGACATACAAACGCAAGGAAACATTCCTACGCAATAAACCAGTTTGGCGCAGTTTATCGCTGCACTGGCACCTAGGATTATGCTCCTCATATTATTGAAGTATGGTTTAGTGACGAGGTCAACGCATGAACTGACGCACCTTTCCTCAACGCCACGTTACATACAGGAGAGACATTGGATACTGAACAACTTTTAACTTGTAAAGATTCTCTCGGCACAGAATTTTCGATTGGATCACGTACAGAACCCACAACCTCTGGTCTACGAGAACTATCCCACTCCATGAAGTCTTTCGGAATATTGTGTGTGATTCTATAAAACTTCATTTACGTAATTTAATATATCCCATCAAATTCACGTACGTTAAATTAATATGTTTTTAGTTTCTTTCCCAAACAAACATATTGGGTAGATTTTTAGCACAATTTTATCTAAATAATAATATAATACAAGAAAGTTCCGCACCATAATGATTCATTTAAAGCAAGGTATAAATTGCAGCAACTACTCGTAATTCACTGTAATTATTATAAGTTGTAGCAGCAATATTGTTAAAAACGTTTTATATTCTAAATGGCTCCAGAAAGCATAAGAATCATTTCGAGAACACTCGAGGGAAACTAATAAAGAGCAGTTTCTGATAGACTATTAATATAAATGAGTCCCATAAGAAATTTAAGCCTACTGTAAGCCTAGAGTGTCCATTAATGACTCTAGGGCATAACTCATAATCCCCTTAATTGACATGATTACTTAATAAAGGCGGGGAAACGGGATTATCGCCCTTGTATATAATGAAGTCTCTATTGGTTTTCGCCGAGAAGGCGTTGCTGAATTTGCGTGACACCTTGCATTATATTTAATTTCGGATAACATACGTGCGTGGCATTGTCTTTTAGGTAAATCATTAAATATCTGATCCATATTTTCGTGAATAAAATAAGTGCTGGTCTTGGAACACCATTACATCGTCTACGTCGAAACTCTGAATTTAAATGTATCGAAATTATATATTTTATTTGGTTGTAAAAATTCACTTTTATTCATACATTTTCAAGCATTATTTTAGCTTGAAAATGTATGCTGTTTACTTAAGGTTCGCGAATAGCATTCCTCCTACTGCGCCTCGAATAAAAATTGGAATTTATAGTTTTATGTAAGAAAAAAATTTTTATATGATATAGTTTTTTTGTTTATATCGTATTCTTAAAATTCCAATCCGATTAGTCGACATTTATCAAAGAATTTAAAGGGGATTCGTATTTGCATAACTTAAGTTTTTGTTAAATCTGTGGAATCGAAAGTTCTGTGGTCGGTTGTTGAGCAGTTACCATGGGTGCAACGGTCTGGAGAAAATTTCCTCCCCCTCCAGGCCAATGTGAAAACTATGAAAGTGGATCCTCTGGTGGTGCCATCTCTCGGAGGAGTTTAGAGCAAAGTCGTACTTTCACCTTCGTGGTGCTTTGGTTAAACGAAAGACGTACCCTACTGACTTGAATCCGCATAGCCAGCGGCATAGTGAGCGTGGCTTGTCCAAGTCTCACAAGTAGTAACAACAACAATAAGTTTTCACGTAACAGTCATAACATTGATAAGTTTCTGTTTCCTGGCCAAAAAATGACCCAGTCAATGACCTTCGTGTTGATGATCATTGGTTACATCATGATGATGGAAAAATTAAAATTCTGTTAAACAAGCAAAAATACTAATATATGTGTTAATTTCAATATTTTTCCTCTGATGCGGGGTAGTAGTTCCTAGTAAAAACTAGCATGCTAAATCAATAGTATATATTTATCAATTGTTGTGGTCTAAAATCAGTGAATGAGATCTTTAGTTGCGTTTTTGTTTGTATCTCTAATTAAAATCACGTGATTTATAGCGCGATATAAATTATACCATTGCTTCCATTGGATACATATCTAACAATAGTTCTATAGCATTAATCAGTGTAACATTTATGTTAGCAAAAAGCTTTTTTTTAAATGAAGTTTAATTTTTATAGTCATTTTACATCGTATCTAATATTTTTTCGAAAAAATTTATTTAATATTTATATATCAGTTTTGTATACGAATGCCATGTTGCTTGTCACTTATATAAAAAAATATTTCTGAAACTCTTCTAAGTATTCTAAATCACGGTAAACTTATTTTAAGGAAAAAAAATCATTTCTAAGATACAGAAAATAACTTTTCTACCAAATTAAAATCTCGTAAAAAGAAAAAGGTAAAAATCCATTACAATGATTTATTCTTTTTCATTACCATTCTAGGATAACTGAAATGCTAGCAAGCTTTTCTCAAATGAGAATTTGATAAAATTTCAGGTAGAAATGAAATTGTGTAAAGGTTCAATTTTAAGAATAAATGATGATTTTTAAAACGAATGAAGATTTAAAAAATTAATGAAGACTGAAGACAGAGAAATTAAATTTGTTGATTTGATAAAATATTTATAGCTTTTTACCAGCAGTTAACTATATGTGATCATACATGTTTAACTTTTTTAAATTTTAACTAAAACTAAAATTTTTTGTTTAAACGGAATGTAAATTTTGTTAATAAATTAAAAACATTTTACTTAAGTTTAAGTAGTAATCTATTATCTGCGACAAAAATTCATTGATTTATAAAATGCACAATATAACTTAAGACTTATATGTAAATACTTTAAAAAACCTTTACTTTAGAATAAAAAATAAAGAAAGGGGACATTTGCTTTTTTCTCATAGTATTATAAAATTGTGAAATATTCTGAGTTCTGCTAAAATTGAAGTAAATTCTCAAAAATAATGCGAATGGTGGAATACCGAGTTCGATCCTCGTCATTGTAAAAGAGTGCATTTCTGCATGTCCATCTGTCAGGGTGGGTGTTTGGGAGTTTTCCAGGTTACCTGATATAATATGGTATGAACCACTATTCCCTGATATGTTGATATGGAGATTAGTATATTTCCACTGTCAGGCAGAAAAGGCAGTTACGCAGTGGAAAATGCATTACAATAGCCTTAAGCCGTTAAGCAGTTTCCGATTCTGGGTCAAAATCATATCTTTTCGAGTTACTTGTTTAGTATAACTGTCTAAATAGTTTTCTTCAGTTGAAATACATATCCTTCATAATTGGATCGTAATCAATAGTGATAAAAAGTCATATCACTTCGACTTACTTTAATCTATCTTCAGAATGAATGTTTGAATATATTTCTTGAATTGAAACACATTTTATTCATAATTGGATCGTAATCAATAGTGATAAAAAGTCATATCGCTTCGACTTACTTAAATCTATCTTCAGAATGAATGTTTGAATATATTTCTTGAATTGAAACACATTTTATTCATAATTGGATCGTAATCAATAGTGATAAAAAGTCATATCGCTTCGACTTACTTTAATCTATCTTCAGAATGAATGTTTGAATATATTTCTTGAATTGAAACACATTTTATTCATAATTGGATCGTAATCAATAGTGATAAAAAGTCATATCGCTTCGACTTACTTAAATCTATCTTCAGAATGAATGTTTGAATATATTTCTTGAATTGAAACACATTTTATTCATAATTGGATCGTAATCAATAGTGATAAAAAGTCATATCGCTTCGACTTACTTTAATCTATCTTCAGAATGAATGTTTGAATATATTTCTTGAATTGAAACACATTTTATTCATAATTGGATCGTAATCAATAGTGATAAAAAGTCATATCGCTTCGACTTACTTAAATCTATCTTCAGAATGAATGTTTGAATATATTTCTTGAATTGAAACACATTTTATTCATAATTGGATCGTAATCAATAGTGATAAAAAGTCATATCGCTTCGACTTACTTTAATCTATCTTCAGAATGAATGTTTGAATACATTTCTTGAATTGAAACACATTTTATTCATTATTGGATCGTAATCAATAGTGATAAAAAGTCATATCGCTTCGACTTACTTTAATCTATCTTCAGAATGAATGTTTGAATATATTTCTTGAATTGAAACACATTTTATTCCTAATTGGATCGTAATCAATAGTGATAAAAAGTCATATCGCTTCGACTTACTTTAATCTATCTTCAGAATGAATGTTTGAATATATTTCTTGAATTGAAACACATTTTATTCCTAATTGGATCGTAATCAATAGTGATAAAATGTCATATCGCTTCGACTTACTTTAATCTATCTTCAGCATGAGAATGTTTGAATATATTTCTTGAATTGAAACACATTTTATTCATAATTGGATCGTAATCAATAGTGATAAAAAGTCATATCGCTTCGACTTACTTTAATCTATCTTCAGTATGAATGTTTGAATATGTTTCTTGAATTGAAACACATTTTATTCATAACTCGATCGTTATCAATAGTGATAAAAAGTCATATCGCTTGGACTTACTTTAATCTATCTTCAGTATGAATGTTTGAATATATTTCTTGAATTGAAACACATTTTATTCATAATTGGATGGTAATCAATTGTGATAAAAAGTCATATCGCTTCGACTTACTTTAATCTATCTTCAGTATGAATGTTTGAATATATTTCTTGAATTGAAACACATTTTATCCATAATTGAATCGTAATCAATAGTGATAAAAAGTCATATCGCTTCGACTTACTTTAATCTATCTTCAGTATGAATGTTTGAATATATTTCTTGAATTGAAACACATTTTATCCATAATTGAATCGTAATCAATAGTGATAAAAAGTCATATCGCTTCGACTTACTTTAATCTATCTTCAGTATGAATGTTTGAATATGTTTCTTGAATTGAAACACATTTTATTCATACTCGATCCTTATCAATAGTGATAAAAAGTCATATTGCTTCGACTTACTTTAATCTATCTTCAGTATGAATGTTTGAATATGTTTCTTGAATTGAAGCACATTTTATTCATAATTCGATCGTCATCAATAGTGATAAAAAGTCATATCGCTTTGATTTATTTTAATCTATATTCAACATGTATTTTTGTATATGTTTCTTGAGTTGAAATGCATATCCTTCATAATTTGATCGAATTCAATTGTGATAAAAAGTCACATTTCCTTAGGTTTCTCTAACCTATATATTCATCATGAATATCTAAGTTTTTTTTTGAGTTGAAATATATATCCTTCATAATTTGACTGAAGTCCATTGTGATAAAAAGTGAAATCTCTTCGATTTAATTTAATCTATTCATCATTTTTTTTCAATATTTTTTTGATTGAAATAAATATTCATTTCATAATTTGCCTGAAGTAAATTGTGATAAAAAGTATTATATCTCTTCTCAAGTTACTTTAATCTGTTTTACATGAATGTTGTCTCAATATTTTTCATGAGTTGAAATACATATGGCTCAAAATTTGACCGAGATAATTGGCAGTTTTGTACAGCATGCTAAAAGCTGATCACATGTCTTCTGTGTGAAGTAACACGTAAGTCATTCAGAAAAAATGAGGAAACATGTACACAGACGAAATGAAATTTTTTTACTTCTTAGTGTAAGTAATGAAAGGCGCAATAAACAATTAAATGGTGGCTCTGACATGAAGCTGTTTAGTTATATATGCTAATAATTAAATATAACGCTGTAAGTAGTAATTAAATCTGAATCTGTAAGTAATAATTCAATAAGTAGTGTATTAATTCCCATCCTCAACAGTGGAAATTTTTTCATCACCTACTGAGCAAAATCTACGCAGAAATAAATGAAAATATAACACTTCTATACCATTAAAGAAACATAATAAATGTAAAGTCTGCTGTCCCTGCCAGAATTAGAAGAAAATATTCTGTTACACATTAACATCAATTACAAAAATTTAAATGCAACCTTGGAGAATAATCTGTAACTTTTTATTGAATTGTGTTAATATTGAAGTAATACTAAATCTTTCCATTTCTAAGGCATTCCAGATTTTCATATTTAGCATCGTGAAGAATCAACAAGTATTTGCTGATCCAACCACCCTGGCAACTACTTGTTACACGTTAATCTAATCGATACAGTTTCCATTCAAGTAGATTTTCCGCTTGACGCATTTTGAGGGAAAAAAAGAACTGACTATAAATTCGGGGAAGTAGTGATAGAAATCTCGGGTTTAATTAACCAAACTCCTTTGCAAAGTCATCCAATTTAAGAAGGTCGTCTGGCTGCACTTACAGTAATGGAACTCGCGTAAGTGATGAAGCCACAAAGGGGGTTAGGTGCAAATGCCACTTTTTCAGAATGCCCTTCCCGCTCGCCCTCACTCAGAGGTCGTTAGCTCATTGGATGGAAACGCTGATGCCATCTGCCTAGCTCTCACTTCAAAATTTGTAGTTAAGCCCACAGATGCTGTCTCGTTTGCCAGCCGCTCGATGTCGTTTGGAAAATCCCAGCTGTATTTTTAAAATGAAAGAGAATGCCATCAAATGAATGTTCGACGATTGAGAAACTTCCCAGGGTCGAGAACAGATTTGCTCCTGAGGACTAGGGATGAACGAAGCAAAATTTATGTGCTGAAATGTCTTCGAGCAAAACAGTGCCATTTACTCTCGCTAATTGGCAGTGGAATTTCAAGGTTGCGACATCCTTGAAAATATTCTCGCTAACATCTTATTCTATCATTTCACTTTGAATGTCTTATAGTGTCCTATACAATTAGGACTAGATGGTGAAAGACCCGACAGTAATCAAGGTACTAAAATACTGCTTTTAGAAAAGACATGGAGAAAGCAAAATATATTAAAAAAAAGAGTTACACTAAAATTTAAACATTGATGCAAAATATAGGCAATTATATTTATAGACTTAGTGAGAATTATTATATTTTTAAACTTTATTTATATTAGACTACCACTTAGTTTCATTCTATTTAAGGCATCCATCTATATTGGAAATTTGATTTCCGACTATATGTGGCAATTTTTCTTAACTGAAAATTTAATACTCAGAATTTTCCAGTTTCTAAAACAGTTTTCCGTTTTATATATTGTAAGTCAAAAATAGAAATTAAGTTACACGAATTTAAAAATACGTCTTTTAAAAAACGAAACAGGAAGTTTCGCTTTCAAATCAGAAGTGGCATTTTACACACACACTTCGGTTATATTTTAAATTTATATATTTTTCGATAACATGTGCTGACAGATAACTATAAATATGAGGCCGTTATTTGGTTTATACATTCAGAAAGAAATCTTAATATCGTCGCCTATCACAATCGAATCTATGATTTAAAGGTGATTTTCTTAAACTTTGTTTTTGAAAATATCTCGAAACCGTTAATATATCTCACGTAATAATCAAGATATTTGTATGAAATCCGGTCAAGAAGTTTTAAGTGTTATTATCTAGGAAATGAAGCAATTTGAATATATATGAACAAATGTTTCCGGTACAACTATTTTTAAAGGAATATTCGCAAAAATTAATATTCACATTGCTGTATACTTTTAACCATATATTTTTATCATTGAATATTTTTTTTAGATTTTGGTTCATTTGAGGCACTGCATTTTTTTGTAGCGTGTTAAAAATTTCGCTGAAACTTGACAAAAAAATAACCTATTTCATTACAACAATAAACGTGTTCTATAAAATTAAAATTTTGGCTATTTTAATGCTTTTACATCATAATTTATCTAAAAAAGAAACAAAAGATTATTAAAATTAACTTTTAAGAAAAAATTGATTTGAACGCAAGGTACTTTAAATCCTTTTACATTAATGAATTTATAATTGACTGAGTAGTACTGGTGTAGGAGCATCTCTAACTCTCTCATTTGACAGAGAAACCTACACCAGCATCTCGTTTTTGCCACAAGCCTCTCGAAATGGCTTATATTTTTTTGAGGAGGACACACACAAATCCTATTCTTTTTGTCTTAAACGCTCCCAACACCAGCTTCTGCCGAACTTATCTTGGAATGTTAGGCACTAGAAATGGAAATTTTTTTTAAAGTTAGCCAGATATCGAGATATTAATATATAAGTTTATGCAGGGAGACAAATTTTATTTATATAAATTAATATGATTTTTATTTAAATTTGGAAATTGGTTCATTTTTTAATAATTACCACACTGAAAATCAAATTGTAAGAGCACAATATTTTATTCTTCTTAGACGCCCTTTTTTGTTCTAAGCCGTTCTTTTTTCAAACTTTTACACAAACCTAACAAAGCATTTCCTTGCAAATATTAAATTCAAATACTAAACAAGATAAAGGAACATATATTTCAGCCTTTGCAATTATAATGCAAATTTATTTTAGTAAGGCAGCTTCACAATATAACTTTTCGTAAGAATTTCCTAGAAGACGCATACAGATTTTGATTGAAATTTCGAGAAATATAATCTCAAATTTATTTATAAATATTTCTTTTCAATATTTAAAAAAATTTTTGTACTCTTTTAGGCATTGCATATATTGGAAAAGGGGAAATAAATATGAAAACTTCAGTGAAAATTCATCAAAAATAAAACGAACGCGCTAAATTCGAAAAAATTGAACAAATATTAGTACGCATGACATGACATGTAGATATGTAACAAATACTTGGTATTTCTAGAATTTATTCTTGCTGTTGTAATATAGAAATTTTCAGGTCGGAAGAAAATATTGGAAAGAATTTCTGTAAAATTAAAAAAAAAGGAACTTTCAAATGGAAAAATACATGAGATACATATTTGGGTAAATAACTTGCAGGAAATAGTTTAATATTGAGAGCGGTTGGAAATGAATTCGAAATTATCTTGAATAACGTATAAATATTAAAAATATATCTAAGCAGCAGAAATATTTCACCGATTATGTTTACTTTAAGTAAATAAAAAAGTTGAGTAAAATATCACTCCACTTAAGCTAAAGTGCTAAACTATCATATATCGCACTAATAATTAAGTGTAAACTAAGTAAAAAATGAGTCATTTTAAAATTGATTATTTAATTACAGTAACTGTTGCTTAACATATTATTAACAAGAGTTTTTCAGAAGAAAATTTGATACAGTTACAGGGGAACATTTTTATGTTTCAACAATCATAACTCGCATTGGAGTAGTAAATTTTATACAGTAATAACCACACGGAAATGAAGTTGAAAATACTAAAATGTGTAAAAATACTTCAAAATTAATATTTCTCGACTATTTTAAAGTATTTAAAATCGAAGGATTGTGAAACCAAGGTTCTAGATTACAATTCACCAGTTTATGGATTCGATTCTCACCATGAAAATGGTTGTAATAGAAGTTCAACAACTTTAAGACAAATAAACTGGATAATTATTAAATGACCCATTTCAGCACAAATTCGAGACAAATTGATCACGTATGGGAAGAGTGAATTAATTTGAGTCAACAACACCCAAGGAGGGAATTGTTAAACTAAACGCTGAAATGTTAATCGTTCGTCTATCAATTCAGTTACATAAACATTGGATCTTAGAAAGCATGCATACATTAGAATATAGTAGAGAATTTTTTAACGTATAAATTGAATTTTTTAAATTTTATTTTTATGTACGAAATTTTTGTAAAATTGCATTCATAATTTTTTTGTCATATTAATTTTAATGAAGTTAGTGGAGTATATATATATGTATATATATATATATATATATATATATATATATATATATATATATATATATATATATATATATATATATATATATATATATATATATATATATGTATATACATTCTCTACTTTATATAATAGATTTCAAAAGTATGTTTTTATACAAGGTACAATTCTAGTCTTTTAGATAAATAAAAACTTTTAAAATAAATAACTATCGATATTTATTAGGAAATTAAGAAATAACATCAAGCACTTTTATTAAAGAAGGAATAACATCAACGCATTCACATACTGAACTAAGATTAATTATCATTAATAACTAATCAAATTAATCAATAATAATCTTAACTTTAATTAATAATTAAAATAAATGATACTTATTCTGAGATATTTTAGACTCATCTAGATTTCATGTAAGAAAGAAATCTTACGTCTTAAAATAAAGTGTTCAAAAATATTTTTTAAGTATTTCCTTGCTTTATAATGATTTTTATTTATGATATCTATATATTTTATATAAGATATGTATTTTATTTAATTATATAATTGGTTTAATAATATAAAATTCAATTATGTAAGGTAACTAAAAATATAAGAAAGGAATGATTCAAAATTAATTATTTATAACTCCTCTTGAACTTTATTCAAAACAATTCTTTGAGTAATAGTAACTAATTAAGTTTACTTTTGAGAGAGCAAAATAAAAATAAAAAGTCAAATATTATAGTCGCTTATTTTAGAGTTGTTTTATTTAAGCATTTCTGTATCTATATTTTCATCCCATTATATATAGCATAATAAAAGAAACCAATTATAAGGCTTTTTTTTTATATTTTTCACTGAATAATTTTTGCCTTTTTCACAGAATTTTATGCTTTATGAAAATTCAAAATATTTCTTGCACGGATTACTTTTAAATAATTGTTCATATCATTCTTTGTTTAGATATTGCTGGCAAATATTTTTAAAATATTAAAGAATTTTGTTGATTCATTTGTTTTTTAAAGTTTAAGACTTGGCCTATCTCTAACTTGATACACGTCTCAAAAATGTTTTATACCTGCTAGCATATTTCTCTTTTTATCATATGTTAAAATATATTAAATAATATGTATGTTGATAAAATTTTATAAAATTTAAATTAAACTTAAAAAAAATTAAAAATTTAAATCATTTTTAGTGATTTAAACAAACCATAAAGTGGATGCTTTGTCTTGTCTTTTTCTCATTTTGTTCTTTCTTCTGTTCTGTTTTCAACGTGTTCAATTTTGGAAGCAATATCGCTAAAGATATGAAAATTTGAGAACGAATTATTTGAAACAATAGATAATTTTCATGATTTTGAAAACTTTTACAAACGGAAGAAAGTATAACTAAAAAATACATTTTTATTACTGGTAAAAATCATGAATGGATTTTTTCTCATCGCCGACGACACTCAGGCATTAGATGGTGAACATTGCCTTGTTTGCTGCCACTCGAAGAATGCAATTTGAAGACATGAAGTAAGTTCGTCGATAAGTGACATTTACGACGCCGTCTCAATACGACAATGTGACGTAGATAAAATGTTATCTGGCATCATGGATGTTTTAAACCAATGAGAATTCTAATCAAGTGGCTTAGCCATGATTTCAACTGGAACGAAAAAAAAACAACTACTTTTTGATTAAAAAGATTTAGTTTTATTACTTAAAGAGTTGTTTGAATGGGGGATTGGCGATTAATATTAGAAATAATTTAGAGCTTTTTGCTATTTATCCCTGAATTTATATATATATATATATATATATATATATATATATATATATATATATATATATATATATATATATATATATATATATATATATATATATATATATATATATATATATATATATGCAAATAAATTCAATGATAAAAGACAAAAATATTTTAAAGAAAGATTCGCATTTCTTTCGATGGTTATTAAATGCTTAGTTAAGTTGAATCATGAGTAACTTTCGTTTTTTATGAAACATTTATTTCATTTTCATTGTTGTTGTTGTCGTGTGACAAGTACAAAGAGAAAAAAAGAAAGAAAAGGTAAAAAAAAAAAAAAAGACAAATCATATGGGACCAAAGGCATGGAGCACTGCCATGGCCACATCTTCAGCTTTTTCAGAATAGAAGGGTCATAAAGGGATCTGCCATTGTCTCGGGGAGGTTGGACTTCTGCCTGTTGGTCCACGTAAAGTATTTTATTTCCCTTCCATTCATTTTCATTAAATTATGTAATTGTAATTAATTTACTATACGTTATGACCTTTTACACTTTACTGGAAATTAATCAATTCATTCACATTGTAAACTGTACTTGGTTTGGATTGGATGAAATTTTCAAAAGCCTGATCGACTTGCTCTTTACGATTTTCATTCAAAACGTTTTGCAACCAATGAAATAATAATCATAGATAACCCATTTCTCATTGTTTGAAATGTTCCTGTTAGGCAAAAGAGCTTATTTTTTTAACAGTTATGAGAGATTTGTGGTGATCAATATATTATCTTCATTATTTTCATCCAGCAAACTGGAGGTCACCCATATTCCTAAAGTGTTGATTTTTTCTTAATTTTCCCTGGTGGTGACAGTTAAATTTTTTCAACATTCTTACAATATCTCGTGCTGATTGATTTTGCTAAGTCAAACTCTGGTTTTAAGACGTTGCCAATATCGCCCTGAGAGGGTTTTCGCCAAGATTGGAAGAATGTTTCACTCTTGGTATGTTCTTTAAATTCAAGTCTAAAACTAAACTCCATGGCACGACAGCCCATGTGGGCCAAGGCCTACAGTGCTCATAACTGTTTTCATGACCGAGGGCCCTGTGGTGCGAAGCATATGTCCCAGTTAGGTGGTCAGCCTAACGTAAGACCCCAGTGTTTAGTTCCCAAGCAAGCTTGGTACTCAGTTAATCGATCCACTGAAGGGATGAAAGTAAATTCAAGTCTGCCGAATGAAAATTGGCAAACAAATTTGAATTCAACTAATCGCTTATTTTAACTTTACTGTATAACTACACGTTTTTCAGCTATGCCCTTGTTTAAATTCAGAAAGCATCTTAAAACGAATATGGACTTCTTTATTCTCCATTTTAAGAATTATGAATACAAGTTCAGTGAAACTTCCACTAGCAAAACAGCTATCAGAATATTAAGAGCTTTTGTCATTTAATCGACAGCAAGAACCTCTTTCTACCAATGACGTATGATGGCTGGGTATTAGCATGAGTTGTACCAAAATATATTGAAAGTTATTCATAGCTAGAAAAACTAATACAATATTTAGGAGAAGTAAAATTTCAAACAAGTAACCAATAGGTGAGATTATATAGAATTATTCATGTGCCAGGAGATTATATTATCAAAACTGAAATACTCTAAAGCTATGAATAATCAGTAGATGAGATTCAATAGAACTACCCATGACATAAGAACCAATATATTACCTAAACTAAAAAGCTCAAAAGTTATGTAATCAATAGATGAGGTTAAGTAGAATTATTTATAAATACGAATAAATTGTGTACCGGTACCAAAACTAAATAGTTCTAAAATTATGATATGAAATTTGAAAACTAATTTATATATATAAAACTGTGATATATATATATATATATATATATATATATATATATATATATATATATATATATATATATATATATATATATATATATATATATATATATACACACAAAAAAATTAGAGATTAAATTCGAAAATAATATTTAGAATTCTCAGTTACATTAAGAAAGAATTCCTTAGTAAAGTTGCAATTGATTCGTAAAAGACTCAACCCCTTTTACTTTCAATATTTGTTTCGAATTATTAATTTGTGTGTGGATGTTTTGAATATCGTTATTACATGTATGCAATTTAGAAACAATAAAAATATATAACACTTATGAAAAAAAGAAGGATATTTTCTAGATAAAAACTAGAACATTCACATAATTCTTTTCTTAAAAAAACAAATGGCGATTTTATCAAAAATAGGCTTCTGGCTGACTAGAGAATGGTAGTAGGGAGAGTTAAACAAACTATCCCTTTCTGAATAAAAAGGGAACCCATTTCCAATTCTAAAAGAAGAAACTTTGACCACGCTAGCTTCGAAACGAAGGGAAAACAAAGAAAGACCCACATAAAAGTCTGAACAAGTGACAACCCTCCTCCCCTGATGTGTTTAAATGCAAATATCTGTTCCCGAAAATAGCTTTTAGGAGACTCTTCCTTAAGAAGCAAAGAAAAGCTTCAACTAGGCGATTCAGAAATAAACTCATTGGCGATGCATGGGGTAGCTTGTTCCATGTCCCCTTCCGCCTCAAAGAAAAAAGAACTTCAAAAGAGAGATTAGGATGAAAGAGACTATGTTGTCGCCAATTCTGAATTCACTGCATGCTGGTTATTCTGAAAAATAATTGCTAGAGGATTTAACATCGTTGTTTTCACTGACTGTTTGATCGATGCCATTATTAAACAAAAAATAGTATGCAAATTATACCAAAGCCCTAAATGGATCTGTGGATTTTTGCGTTTGACTGGAAAAGAAAATTTATTTCGTTCCGGTATGAAATATAATTTAAAAAATAGTTGATAAATCTATTCACTAGCGAGCGATTGATTATATAATTTTACAGAAAATGCTAACAATATTAAAAAATATAGAATAATGCTTTATAAAAGATCCTATTTTAGTGTGTATATTATTCTTTCCATTCTTTAAATAGCGGAAAAAGTGCATAGCTCACAATAGTGTTTCTCGATGCAGTAAAATCTAAAACATAATTCTTAAAACCAATGAAATTGTTTCAAGCTGATTATGAATATACTATTTTAGTAAAAAGTTTCTGACAAAACCCAACAAACTGTTGCAATAAATTGTTCAAAATTGGATATCGAAAATTTTTTTTCTCATTTATAACAAGTTTACAAAATACTCTGCAGTTAAAAGATTGATAATTCCAAGGTTAAATTAAAATTTACTATTTGATGATTATTATTCTGATGGTCAACAAAATTAATTTGTCATAGAACATTTCTATTTCTCGCCATTACTGAATGAAAACAATGGGTGCCCATTCTGACATACTGATTTAAAAATATTAGCCATATCTGGTTTAAATATAAAGATCTTTTTGTTGGCTCAACTACCTTCCCTCCTGATCAAGTGTCCTGCCCATTTCAGTCTTTATACTGAAATAAATTTTACTATGTCTTGCTCTTTGTATATTTTAAATTTGTTTTTCTTCTGGATGCTTCTTTACATTTACAGCTCCCAAAATACTTCGCAGTATCATTTTTCAAAGATTTTTTTTATCATTTTTGGTCATCGCCCAAGCTTCCGTAGCATAAATTGGTTATGAGCCTTGTCAAAGTTCTATAAAATAATTTTGTTCATTTATTATGTTAGTTAAATAAACGAAAATATGTTTATTTTAAAAGTGGCAGAGACAAAAATTATAGAAAAATTTCAGTTAAGTTTGAAAATATTGTTCTGTGTGTGTGTGGTTTACCGATTTGATAGTTAAAAACAACGCGATACATTTTCGTATTTCCAGATTTTAGAAAAGTAAAATACCAGCAATACTATCTATAAAAGAAAAATGCATTATATTATTAATAAAAGTCGATATTATCGTGGTAGATTACAACTATTTTGAAATTTCGAATTTATTAATGGTATCTCTTTTTCCAAAGGGCGACAAGATTATCGTCAAAGAAAGTTAAGGTTTATAGCAATATTTACATTACACTTTAAACAAATAATGCAGCTTACAATCCATTTTTTCATTTTATAATCACTTTTTAATTCTGATGGCTAATTCTAATGTGCTATCCGATATATTTTAAAAATATTAAGCTATCTTAAAAACTTCAAAAGATGATCACTTTTAGTAAATTTTTAAGAATACATTTGTGGTAATATCCCCATATAAATATAGTGTCTCACAAAAGTGATGAGACACTTGTGCTTTACAAAAGGAAACTGTAATAAAATTAATTAAAAATACATGTACAAATTTTTTGTGGGTGTGTTTCATACTTAAATTTAGTAGCAATTATTACATAACATACATTTTGTCAAAATATTAAAATATCAATTTAATAAAAACATAATTGCTTAGAACGGAGCAAAAAACAGCTCACATAAGTGATGGGATACCATTAGATATGCAACAAAAATCATCTAAAATAAGCAATAAAAATATTTTTTGGGTGTTTTATTTTTACTCAAAAGCAATTGGCAATAATTTATAAAATCGTCTACAGTATTTCTTTCCAGATTGTTTTGGTATTTTTGTGCTTTTTAGCTGTGTGCAGCCATAAATGCTGAACGAAAAGAAAATTCACCTGAAATTCGAAATTTAGTTATTCATTTGCCTATTGAAAGTGGAAAATCTATTAGAAAAACTGCTGAAACTTTTAACTTGAGTTATTTAACAATTTTCAATATCATTAAACGATATAAAAAGAATCACATGATTCAGAATAAAAGAAGACATGGCCGACCATCAATGCTATCGAATGGAATAAAGCGAATTGTCGTTCGAATTATGAAAAAACAAATTCCAAGAATGAGTGCTTCTAAAGTTGCTGCTGATTTCCAAACATTATATGGAGTAAATGCTAATCCTGAGAATATTAAAAGAGTAATTCGATCTGCTGGATATCACGGTAGAGTAGCCAGGAAAAAATTCTTTGTAAGTGGAAAGAGTAGAAATTTCAGACTGGCTTTCGCAAAATCCAACATAAATAAAAATTCTGATTACTGGAATAAAGTTATATTTACTGATCAGAATAAATTTAATATATTTGGTTCTGACGGTAGAATCTTGGTGTGGAGAAAACCGAGGGAAGAATTTCGTAAAAAGAACTTGGTGCCAACAGTAAAACATGGTGGAGGAGGAATTACGGTATGGGGGTGTATGTCGTCCGTTGGAGTTGATAATCTTGCTTTTATTGACAGAGTAAAATGTATCAGTAGAAGTATATTGACATTCTAAAGCAAAATTTGAAATCTTCAGCACAAAAATTGAACCTTCATAACGATTTTAAATTCTACCAGGACAATGACCCCGAGCACACTTGTTTGAACGTTAAACTTTGGCTACTGTATAACTGTCCTGAAATAATAAAAACACCACCTCAATCTCCAGACTTAAATCCCATAGAGAATATTTGGCAGAACTGGAATCAAGAATTTACAAACACACAATTTCTTTAAAAAACCAATTAAAATCGGTGCTTCAAAGAAAATGGGGTAAAATCACTCCAGAAATCACAAAAAATTAATCAAATCCATCCCAAGAAGATTCAATCGTGTTTTAAAAGTATAAGGAAATCCAACAAAATATTAAAACCTTGTAAAAACGAAAATTTTTGGATAAATATTTGATGGAAAAGTAAGTGTCCCATCACTTGTGTGAGCTTTTTTTGCTGCGTTCTAAACAATTGTATTTTTATTTAATTAATATTTTAATATTTTGACAAAATGTATGTTATGTAAATATTGTTTCTAATTTTAAATATGTAACACACCCACAAAAATTTTTTCCATATATTTTTAATTAATTTTATTGCAGTTTCCTTTTGTTAAGTACAAGTGTCCCATCACTTTTGTGAGACATTGTATTAAAGCTTATATTCGAAATGAAGGGACTGTTTTTACAAATAACAAAGTTTTTCACTAGAGTAATTTTAAAGAAATAAATTAACATAGCATAACAAATTTTCACATCCATAGAAGTGAAATTGAGTTGTTATTCAAAAATAAAAGCAGTAAATTCTGTTCTTAGCACTTCAGTTAACTAAAAGCCAAAATTAAAACTGCATCAAATATTATGAATATGCATATTTTCTCTTGATTACTTGTGTATTCCAATGTTGAAATTCTTAATTAAAATCTTAATACCTGCTTATTTTTACGATCATCCAGATAAATTACGTAAAATTATGTATCATTACCAATCGAAAATCCCGACAGAAACCGGAAAAAGAACTCATGTCATTTAATTGAGTATTCACATTAACATAGAATGTTGAAAGCATTTAGGGATGCGTGAAGTGGAGAAGTAAGAGGTAGAAAAGTATTTACTTCTTGCCAAAAATTAGTCTTTCTTTGAAAAACTCATTTGTCGATTACATTTTGGAAAAGAGGATTATTTTAATGCTCTAGTAATTGCAAATGCAGAATTAAGAGAACCACCTACGCAATGCGAATAATAAACATACCCCAAACATAAGTATATTCAGAAATGATTTTAATGTTAATCAAACAATGGAAGTCATAAAAGTAAACAAGTAACAAAAGGACTTTATGCAGATAAATTAAAGCAACAAAACTAGAATGAACATTAATAAATGGATAGATTTAATAATCATAAAAAATATCTACTGTTATAAATCTTACTATACATATTTTGGGTTTTACACTCAGAAATTATTTAAAAAAATTTTATGCTCATTCTTTGTAATTAGTATTAATTTATTATTAGCTGGTAATAATTATCTACTTATTTGCCTTTGATATTTAGTGATGACAGTTATCTTCTTCCTCAAACTTTCAAAATCAAAATATGAATTGTTTTGATCGTATTATAAATTACTTCGGAAATACTTTTTTATGATTACTGATTTTGTATTGCAAAATACTGTGAAGTATCTTATTACGTAGTCGGAATTCCATAAACAGGTATAATGTAGTATCTACTGCCGGATAGCTTATTTTAAAACAACAAAATTTAAACAATAAATTAAGTTCCCTTATTATATTATCATATTAGGCTACTAGAAATAAGTGTACCTTTTATAGGCTTGTATTGAAGTTTTACAGGTTTTTGAGAGGATCAGTATTAGAGCTGATACTAGCGACAATTGTATCTCTAGGCATCTATATTGTATAAAAATATTGTCTTCTACGCCAACTGTGCAACACTGTGAACTATATGAGTCACTGCCTTGCCCTTAACTAAGGTGGGAGAGATATTCAAGATCTTGTCACAAGATGAACGATTTATTGACTTACTGTGACTTCAGTTTTATTATCTATGTATATGTTATCTTTTGTCTTTGTTCTAGTTTTAATGTTTGTTATTCTGATTACAGTTGTATTTTAATCAGTCATTAGAAATAAAAATATACTCAAGTTGAAACTAAACTTAAAATGCCAACTAATGGAGAAATATTGAATTGCAGTGACTCTCAATCAAGACAAATATCAATAAGATGATAAACATCATCTTATTGATGCTAATCTTGATTGTAGGTCACTTTCTACTATCTTGCACAAATTGATTGGTAAAAATCTTCAAGATGGATGTTGCAATAAATATGAAAACATTCATCATAAAGTTTAATAGGTATATCATGTCTTGCATTTGGTAATAATTGATTCATTGCACCATGTATCATTAAAATCAGAATAGTTCTGTCCGAATTCTGTTTCATTTGAACTGTACATTGGAGAACAACTAACGAATATTTGGGAGTTTAGCAAACCCCTGGTGACAAACTAAGACATTTGATTTATAAATTTGAATCTTCTTTCCCCATTTCAACAATTATTTCATTGCAACACTTCAATCAATGATTAACAAGTGCCATAATGTATAAGTTCAGATTGCTGTCGATCTTGTTATTGGTTAATAGAAGGTTTCATTCTTACCAAACCAAAAGACTGCTTTCGTCATAGTATATATTCAGTTGATAGTTGAGAGGTAAGAGCTCTACTCTTAAATTGATTAATCCATCTTTTTGACTCTTATATTTAGCATGGTTATTCATATTGACACGAATTTCGCTTTAATATGTCGACACTCTAATTTAATTATCTTTTCTACATTTAAGAATTATTGTAGAGAGACTAACCCAACCAAAAGCTGATAAAATCTATGAATGTTAAAAAGATAAAGTACTTTTTCCTTTCGATCTAGTGCAGATCGAATTGGAGGATTTTTGGCTTTTAAAACCCAAAATGTTGTTTAGCATTTATGAGACACTGATTTTAGATGCATCGCATAAAAGTATCTTTTCTCATTTGCATGGTCACAATATTTGATGAATATTTTACTTTACTAGATCAGTAAAATATTTCAAATGTTTATAAATAAAATCTTTACTTTGTCCACTGAATTTTTTTTTTTTGAGGTTGATTTGAGGAAGAAAGGAGTAAAACGTGCTTCAGATTGCTGGTTTCATTCTATATTTTGATTACAATTACGTTTCATTTCGATATTTTGACTACAGAGCTTCTAATTAATTTAAAACATTGTTAATGTTGATTTGAGAGAGAGCGAAATCCCTGTAAAATTCTATCCAGGATTTAATTAATTTAAGCGTCTTAGTGTGTTTCACTCATAAACTTTTCCAGCTTCGAGAACAGAACATCTTGCTGTTGTTCTCCTTTTTAAATTGCAGTTAAGTCTAACTATGGGAAGTAAGGAAAAAATATGTAGAACGTCCGATTTTAACGTCTTTCTACATTCCAATAATTTCCTTTTTGAAGAAAAATATCTATTCTATATTTATCCCGTTTTTAAAAAGACTATTTTTGCACATTGCAGCGCACGCGTTTACTCTTTTCGCAGTGGAACGTGGCTTAAAAGAGTTCCGAATTCAATATTTGATAATTTTGAAATTAAAAGAAACTTTCAAACGTTCAACACTTCTTTTGATTAATTTTTATCTCATCTGTATTTGAGAATTTATTTTGGGGTACAAAGCTAAGTAAACAGTAAATATCATTATTTTTTACAAAAATAGCTATTTTTCTCTAAAAAAAAGAGATATTGCGTAAGCGATATTAAAAAGTAATATTTTGTTCGACAAAATCTTCTCATTTTTACAGATATTTTCTCCGAATTAAATTATAAATAAATTTATTCATTTCGAATTATAAAGCAATTTAATTAAAAACAATTTTAGAAGTTATCATTCACATATTTGTACACTAATTTCTATATATAAGAAGTTTTAAATAAATATAATTTCCTTACATAAGGAGTTTTAAATAAATATATGACACTGAATCCTACTTCACTGGAATTATGATGAAAACTTTAATTTATTTTCCCAATTTTTGAATGCAAATACATACTTTTGCAAAAGAGGATAAATTCTATGAAATATATGTTTAATATATATACCTCGATAATATGCAAACTCAATTCAATTATAATTTAATTTTTAATCTCTGAATTTCATTTCCCTGAAGAAGGTGGCAATTTATATTCATAAAATACAGCAGCTTCTGGAAATGAATATTTTTCAATTTTCCGAAATATTTCTCTACTTTTATCAAATTTACAAGCAATTATTATTTAGGAAACAAGTGAGCTTTCCAATTGCTTGATTAAATAATTTCCAACCGGGAATTTGAGTTATTACGGATTGAATACATTTTTATATTTGTGGTTGTTGTTTAAATTTGAATATTTAGTAATGCTAGTTGACATTTGCTAATGAAGAGCAAATTCATAATATTGTTGTTTGCACATTTTAATATCTAATGCTAAATAATAATTCAGCAAAATTTCTCAAAAAATAAAATAAAAATAAAAAATATCTAACTAAAAATGTCGCCAATTATAATTAAAAATGTCGCCAATTGTAATTAAAAATGCCGCCAATTATAATTAAAAATGCTGCCAATTGTAATTAAAAATGCCGCCAATTATAATTAAAAATGTCACCAATTATGATTATAAAATTCTTCTGCAATCTCTTTTGTTACAATAAAATTATGATTAAAAATGTACCACTCATTATATTTTATGCTGAAAAGTGAAAAAAATGAATGTTTTTAATTTATAAATATCTTTTATTTTTACTTCAAAAGCATTTATTTAAATTTGTAGATAGATTTTTATTTAAAAAAAATGTATTTATGAAACATTGTTAGGAATAATTTTATTTTTAGATGAAAATGTCGAAATAAAGAAGAATTGAAATTAATTCCTTGCTTTCTAGTTTTCAAGCCAGTATTTAAAATCTATTTCTGCATTAAGTGCTTTGCTTAGTGTAGCAAATCTGAAACTGAACGGGTTGGTGAATTTAATTGAAAAATTTATTGGCTACTCTGAAAATGTTTGTTAAATTCATTTGGGAGATTTGACACTTCATTTTATACATCAAATTAATGTGCATTTAACTTAATATAACTTTGTTAAACTCATATTAATTTAAACAAGTTTAAAATAATTTGTAAGCAGTGTTAAGTTGAATTTTCTTTTTCAAACTTTCATATTTTCACTGCTAAGTAGAGAAAGCATTTTAAAAGTAGTAGACATAGTTTGAAATTTGAAGTTAGATAAACAACAAACACATATAAATCTAATAAATCCTATATAAATTATTAATAAAGAAGTGATTTAAGTAGTATATTTATGAAGTAGTTTATTTCATTTATTTTATGGCATATAGTTTTCATCATTCCATTACTAAAAATTTAAAATAAGGAAACCAACTTGTTTTTAATTATTGAGAATTTTGTTTAAATTTTAAAGTTTAGTAACATTTAACTATCAAATAAATTAATACCAAAATATAAAATCAGCTTAGATGGTCAGTTACCCCGAGGCCTTAAAATAACAGATCTAAATGGCTTGTTATTATTAATTACTCTTTGTATGGAAGAATGAGTTCTTCCAACTATCTATCCAATTGCTCGAAGAGTTTTACTTTCATTTCTTTGTCTTAAGAGAATTTTCTTTTCGTCCGGAACAATCTCTTTTTCTTTAGAATCCATTTTAAGTTTACTTGTTTGCAAGTACTATGTATCATATCAACAAAACAATGTTTCTTATTCTGTTTGTTATATTGCCACCAGAGTTAAAATGAATAAGTAGTAAAAAATAAATGCAGACAATATTCCATTTCATACAAGCTCACGGAGGCTAAAAAATTTAAGATTAATTTGCAAATATCTTTGTAATTTGCACCTTTATGCAAACGTTTTCTGATAACTCTTTTTGGGTAATTTTTAATTATTATTACTTTTAAACAATGTGTGTTACTTTTCTGAAATTGTTACTGATATGGATTGTAAGGAATTGTTTAAGAAAAGCTTTATATAAAAATAGAATTAATATTGACACTATAATGTACATTTATTCTGTAGAATGTTTACTTTGCGTTTGTTCAATTTTTTTTCATTTTTGAATCAATTTCATTCAATGAATCAATTGTTTGAGTTGATTCAAATTCCACTAATTTGGTATTTATCTTTTAGTGTGAGTTCACATTAATCCTTAGTTTCTTTTTCTTTGACTATCGGTTATACCGTTGTAAAACGATAAGAGTCTGCAGCTGTGTTGTTTTGTATGAATGCATGATATGTTAACAAATATTCATTACAATGCCTGAATGTGAAGCCAATTCATGAAATATATTAGCTTTGGAGTATTAGCTATGAAATATATTAACCTGGGTACATTGAAAAAAGTTTTTCCAGCCAAATACATGCAAAATTCTTTAATTTTTATCTCAATTATGACGGTAATATGGAAAATCTCTTTAACGCTTTTCATTCCTTTGAAAATATTTTGGCAAATGCTGTCCCGCTGTAATTATGGATAGAAATTTTTGTTCTCCTTCACCTTTATGGCCTCCACGATAAATCACCCAAAACAGGCAAATAATTGCCAACTGTTGTAACTTCACCAGCATTATTGTTTCTAAGTATCTCTCAAAAAGTATATCTCAAAAAATCTTAAAATATTACAAGATTATATTAATCTCAGAGGTTTTGAAAAATGAAGAATAGCTGCTGGCGCAGCTTGTCCTTATTTGGACCTTGCGCCATAAAACTCAACCAACCAACCAACCTTGTAACTTCCGACGATTAGAAAGGAACTGATGGTATTTAAATGTTTTATATACCGTATTTAAATGTTTTTATATATCGATGGTTTACTGATATGTTTTTCCGATTTTGCTATGCTGTTTTCGTCAATATTCTACTAACGTTAGTGTTAATATATAAAGTCATATTAAAAACTACATAAGAAATCAAAGTTGTTCCAAATGTAATTTAACTCATTGATTTATATCAATATACGGCATAGATTTATGCCGTATATTGATACCGTATAATCCAGGATGTCAAATTCTGAGTTTGGTAATTTTTTGGCGGATTTTCTTACGTGTCTGGCAATCTGATTTCCATAACATCATAGATATGGAGACCTATAAGAATTATGGTGAAAACTCTATTTTGGCAACTCTAGTATTTACCTCATTGCGTACATCACTATACGTCATCTTGGAAACATTTCCTTATCGCCAAAAAATTTCGGAATTTAGCATCCTGGATTATACGCGTGCCCATGTACTCATCAATAATCTTGGCACAATTTTTTTAGCATTGGAGATTCTAAAAAAGTGTAACAAATTCTTATACTATTTGTCAAACATTACATTTTCAGTTATTTTGATTTCATGCTTCTTGAATAAAAGTGATTCTTTAACCTGCTTTTTTTTCTTATTCCCATTTAAAATTTATTCTTCATTTTTCAGAACCTCTGAGATTAATAAGAGCTTGTAATATTTTAAGATTTTCTGAGATATATGGACTTAGAAACAATAATGCTGGTGACAAGTTTTTCCTAATCTGATGCCCAATGAATCTTAAATAATTGGACTACTTACAACAAAATGCTCATCACAGATTGTTTAGACTTGTAATTCGTAAGGAGAAATCACTGACCTGTAGAGCCTGAATAAGGCAGGGACAGTTTGCCCGGACCTGCACATCAGAGGGCCCCTAAATCATACAGAAAATTTATTTTACGTTGTCAATGATATAGAAATTTTGTTGCTGTGAAGCAGAGAGAAGCCTCCAAAAAATTTTTTTTCCGGGGCCTTAGTTTGCAATTAGGCTAAATCAGGCCCTGTTCACATGCACTTTATATACTTCATGACCAAGTTTAAGCTTCAAGCGTGTCTTTTTAAACATTATTATCAAAACTGACATCTTCACATGAAGTTTTATTTACTTGGACATACGAGGTTTTAAATATTCCAATACTTTTAAATTTTCATTAAAAAAAGTATGCATTTAGTTATAGCTAAGACACTTTTTTAAAATAAAAACAAACACACATTTTGAATTCCTTAAATAAAAAAATAGAGTAAGAGATCATTTAAATAATTGTAGTTTCTAAAAAATAGTTACTATTTTACAGAGCTTTAATTTAAAAGATTAAATTAAACAGACTAAAATGTATCCAGTTACAATATTTTAATCTCTTTTTTTTGATAATAAAAGTATCAGGAATTATTGCTTTTTAAACATGTAAAATGGTGGAAAATAGAGCCTCAAATTGCTGTTTTATAGAAAAAATTTTCTTTTATCTTTTTGAAATTATTTCATTACACAAGCGATTTCTTAATTAATTCCCAGACACGATTTCATTTTATTAAATTTTCGAAAGAAAAACTTAATTTTATTACTATTTTTTCAAAATAATAGAAGAAGACGCATAAAAATAAGATTTTTAATTTTCTTCAAAGTGAAGAAATAAATTCAGCAGCAGGAAATAAAATCCTTTCTTTTTATGTTTTAAACCAGGAATTTGAAATAAAAGTAAGTAATTTTGTTATTAAATTTGAAGTTATTTATATTGAAAATAAATATATTTATATACAAATTTGAGATTATTTGTTTTGAAAATATAAATTATTGCAAATACGTATATTTTTCTGTGTCTTAGAAAAAATTATGAAACGTTTGTAGTTTGATTATCATAAAAAAAGACCTTTCTTCTTATCAGAATCATCACCAAATGTTTTGCTTAAATCGCCAAATGTGTGTGTGTGTGTGTGAATCATGTGAAAAATTTATTCTTTTCCAGAATAAGTCTTTGTAAGTTAATTTCTTTGAAGTTGTTGCACCGACATGAAAATCGTTCATATTTTGACAATTATACTTCTAATTTTCAGTCAAATAGTGAGGATTTGGAAATATCAAATTCTAGTCTCGATAACAAAATAATACCAAGGAGTGTGTCAAATCAAGTAAATGTCAGTCATTTTGTATGAAATTGTAAACTGAAGCATAAAATCAACAATTTTATGGAGACAGTCCTCTAATATTTTAAAAATATTTCTTAAAACATAAACTTTTAATATGAAAGAAGAGTTATATTTAGAATTCACCAAATTAAGACAAATACTTAAAATGTTAAATTTTATTGCCTCACCATTTTTATGTTTGTAAATAATCTCTTTATATTCTCATTTTAGAGAGTGAAATAAACAGTAAGAATATTTTCATAATATTTTTTACATTTGTTGATATTTTTAAATGTTTTTCTAGCATGTCAATAATTTAAACAATTACTACTTTGTTTTACTAAATTTGTATAGCGAATAGTTATATATTTTTATAAAATAATTAGTTGAATTTAAAATCTATTGAAATCTTATACTAGTTAATTTTTGACTACCATTCCAACCAATATTCAAAATGGCTTAACATCTTTAATTAAATTTTTCTATCTTCTTGTTGCATTTTCTTCATTATCAATTTATATTGCATATGATTGATATATATTACTACAAATCAATTAAATATGACTTATAATATTTAATAATAATAATTTCGTTGATTTTAACAATTCATATTGTATGTGATTCCCATAATTTTTTTCTTTGATCTTAAATGAATCAGTATATTTCATTATGATAACTAATTATTATTGTATTAGCTGGTAGAGACTTTTTACTAATTTTCCTTTCTCATTAATTCTCACTAAATCTGAATTATTGGTAAATCATCAAAATTACATTTTGGTAAATCATTACAACAACATTTAAGTAAAGCATTGGAACAACATTTCGGTAATACATTACAATAATATTTAGGTTAGGTAATATAGTTCTTGATTGAAATATCATTTTTAAAATATAATATTTAGGAAAAGTATCAACATTTAGGCAAAGCATTAGAACAACATTAGGTAGAGTATCAGAACAACGTTGAAATGCTCTAATATCTCTTAAGAATTTTTATATTTATAATGACTGACATATTTTTAAAATTATCTTTAAAGCAATTTTAATGATAAAAAGGTAACGAACTTCATTAATCTTAAAATGCATATTATAATTAATTGTGATTGAATAATATATTATTACAAATTTGTTTTCAACTTCATACAAATGATTGATTTGTATTATATGTGATTCCTATGATTCTTTTTTTCAACTTCAGTGATTCAGAAAATTCTACTGCGATAGTTAATTATTGTGGTATTAACCTTTAAAGCCTGTTAGTGTTGTTGCTGTTGTCGTGTGTCAGCTAGGCTGGCATTGTGGGGTGCGCTGCTCCACTTTTCCAACTGAACCATATTTAGGTGTGGAGTCCGACTTCTTCAGTACACACATGCTATAAGTACCCGTTTATAGGGTAGGCAACCATTCACAACCCATTCATACAAGGAAAGGACAAAGACAGGATAGATAGAGAGAGAGAAAGTACATCCATGCCAGAACCGGGATTCGAACCCAGGACTCCCTATCCGCAGTCAGGCACGCTGACCACTAGACAAGTTGGGTGGCGCCTGTTAGTGTATTCTTTGTAATTTAATCCATTCTACCAGCTCTCAATTATTAAAACTATTATTTCGTACTAATAAATGAATTTTTTTGTATGATCTCTGCCAGTTATTCAAAAGTTTTCTAAAAATAATCTAGATCCTTAATGTAAAAAGAAAGCGATTGTGAATTTTGCCATAAGACAATTTTCCGTTCATAATGATATTATGTCTTTACTATGTAACTGCCTAGACAATGATGTTAAGTTTACTTGCGAAGAAATATGAAATTCACAGACATACCGTTTTGTAGAACATACAGGACATCCTATCTTCGTCTTCAGCAGCCGCACAGTCTATAAATCCGTCGCAGAGCATGTGGTCGTCGATACACCGGTACCTACCCATTCTGTCTGGCGTGGGACAAGCAAATCTTTCCAAACCGTCGTCTGAAGGGGCGCATTCTGAAAAGAACAAATCTCTATAGCAGATGTCAATACAGCATGAAATATTATTTTATTCGTTCTCAATTTCATGATTATTTTACACAACAAAGTGGATTTTTACAAAATTTTAAAAGTTGCCATTTTGTTCTGATTTTTGCTAAAATTGGATGAATTCAATATGTGTTCCTTACTTAACCTAATTCTTCAAGTATATCTTATTTCCAAGAGCAGGATGTGAATATTTAACAAAATAGGTTCTTAACTGAAATATTATTTTAAAAATTTATTCCATTTGTAAAAAAAATTGTCAAAATATATTAACTAAATTTGCCATGTAAGTAAGAGAAAATTTACATTTAAGGGGAATTAATGAATAAAGCTATTTACTTCTCTCCATTGAAAAAAGCATTTCGATTAATGAAAATATTTTTTGAAATGTTACTAGATGCTTAAATTTGTAAATAATTGTTTGTGCAATTGCTATGTCAGGTACAAGAATAATGATCCAAGAATTATTGTTCATATAAGTACAAGAAGTATCAATTTATGGTATTCAATTTTTCATGGAAATGGTGTTAGAATGCTTTTTTTATTTTGATTTTCATCAAAACATCAAAACTTGATAAAAAAATATCCTTCTACTAAAAGCTGTTGAAATTTTTTCTCTACATCCCAATTAGAACAGAAATTATCTTAATTTAAAGAAACCGGAAGTAGTTTAAAAATCTGTTTTTAATTACAGTTTCAATTCCTTTCTAATTGATGAAAGTGGGTTATTTGTAAGCCAAAGCAATTATCATGAAGTTTCTTGCAAGAGTTTGTTTCCAATTTTCATGAAAGAAAATCTGACAAAAATGCAAATATTCTATCCTTATTTATTGACTCGTGATTGCAATATTTTCTCTAAATTTTCTTGTTATATTTTCTGAATTTCATTTTGTTACATTTTATTTTTGTTGCTTATTTATTATTTAGTATATTCTTATTTTTTACTTGTTGTTTTCTCTTTCTAAAAGAATTGTACTTTAGACTTGACTTATTCTAAAGACTTCCTAAAAGACTTTCTGATTTCATGAGAATAAAAATAATTGATAAGTAATTAAAAATTTCATGACGACCCTGATACTGAAGATATATAACTATAAAATTATTTACCAGAATGGTTAACTTATGGAACATGTGTGTGTGTATTCCGAAAGATTTAAATTTTTCCCTAGTTTTTTTCTCTACTTAAATTTTATCGCACATTGCGAAGTTATTCATACTTGGTACCTTGTTGAAATTGTAACTTAATGAATCTTTTAAACTTTTTTACAATTAATCCAAAAGTAGTCTTATAAAAACCAAGCCGTTGTACCACGTTTATAGAATTAAAACAATACAGTTTATTTTTCCTATTTTATTTTAATTATTTAAACAGAAACGATTTACAAATTAAAAGGATTTGAGGAGGTTTTGACATACTAAAGCTTTATTCGAAGCCAATTTCCTGAAAGCAACCAGGATGTAAAGAAAGCTACTTTCGATTGTCATCTATTTTTATCTCCTATTACCCATAATGAGGCATATCACTTGTTACAGCTACGTCCTCCTTTCTTATGAATTATTGATAGGTTGCAACCAAGTCTTTAAATTTCATAACTTTTGTAATGCATATAAGAAATAAATATCAAAGTTAAATGCTATACATTTTTATATCGCCAAAGGTAAAAATCCTTTCTACTTTAAAAAAAGATGATATGTTGCATTATCTTTTATCCTTCTACAGAGAAGATAAAATCTTAAAGGCTTTGGGAAAGGAAACAAAATAAAAATAGCTCTGTACCTCTAAAACATATTTAGAAAGATACGAAATCCGTTATTCTTCCAGCTGAATTCTTGATTCCATAGCCGGACAAGTTGATCTTCGCTGCCTTGATGTATGTTTTCAGATAGTTTTGAAAAATGTGTGGAAAAAACTTTTTTTCCGCTGGATGTACAAAAAACAGCTCCAATATTTGTGGACGTTTCTCCTAAAGTAATATTCTCTTAAGCACATTTCAATGCTTTTCTATATATATGTTATTTTGGGAAGCTTTAAGGAAGAAAATGTAAGTTTTTTTCTCTATCCACCTTAAGTTTTTTTTGATAAATATACTCGCAATTTTCTCTCATGTTTTTACTTTCAGTGAGCTTTTCCAAAATCGAGATTATTTTCTCATATTCAAGGACAATTTTAGTACTTTGGGATCCGAGATTAAGATATTTTTACACACATATTTTTTTATAATATGAGATAATTCTTGCAGATCATGATTGCTTAGAATGATACAGCAATCGTCTTTCATGAGAAGTTAATTGTTGTTTCAATTATTTCATAATATATTTTGACTGGGTAACAAATACATTCCCTTTTTTATAGCTTTTAAATAATCCGTAATTATAATATTTGATGTCTAAAGTACATGATTAAGCACATTTAGTTTTTGATATGAAACAATTTATTAATAGAAATAAACGACACGTACACTAAAATTGTAATATTGATTAAAAACTTTTCCTGAAAATTCATCAACAAGGCATGCTGCTTCTCAAATGAAACTAAATTACAGTTAAAAATATTCCATTTTATTTAAGTTATGATTAGTTGATCATAAAAGTTAATCTAGATTATAATACATTTTAAGTGGAGCATTTTCACTGCATCTGACATTTTTATCGCATTATCAGTAAAAATGGAATCGAACTCATTTTAACGAAGAATTATGTGTGCTTACTCCACTTAAGAAATCCAAATTCGTCTACTTGAGAAATATATTACAAGCACTTCAACAAAATATTTCTGAAGAAGTATTTTCTGATTCATACCAAAATGTATAATTTAGATTAATGATTTTCAGGGAGCTATGAACATAGATTGGTTTTAATTAAAAGTTATATATATATATATATATATATATATATATATATATATATATATATATATATAAATTTCGTGTCACGATGTATGTTCCCGATAAACTCCGATACTACTGAACGGATTTTGATAAAATTTTGTAACCATTTATAATATGGTCCAACTTAAAAGATAGAATAGTTTTTATCTCTTAATTATTGATCTCAATATTTATTATACGACGTTAGTGTTTATTTATTGGTTAGTTCTGTAAGTTCCTAATAGATGGCACCTAAGTTGCATAGGTATTCGGCAGATGGCGACGTGTTTATTTTTCTAGATTATACCATCTTCGAGAAAATTAACGTGTGCACGCAAGCGCGTGGTTAAATATAGAATTTACATATATTTTCACGATGTGTATAATCATACTATAACAATTTTTCGTAAATCATTTTCATAATTATACTATGTATTGAGTTATTATTGTGCAGTGTTCAGTTTGAATATTTTTAATATTATAAATAGTAAAATAAAATTTTATTTATTACTGTTTTTCTCTATAATTTTCATACCACCTGGAAAACATGTAAGTATTTCTTGATAGCCTTTTATTTTTTTATTTTTATTTTATAATTTGATAATTATTAATTTATTCAGCAGTACATTTTGATCTAATTGTTTTATTCAAATGATAAATTCTTTTAATTTTTTTTATTTCAGTATAATGCCGCGGAAAAAATTTTTAGTTTTAATAATTTAAAATTGAAAAAATAATAGTTCGATGTCAATGTTATCTACCTCATTTATAACAATTTATTTTTAGATGTTTTTAATTTATATAGTATATTTTATAAGTAAGTCACTGATTACAAACTATAATTTAATATAAGATGAATAAAATATAAATTCAGAAAGTATATGTTGGTTTGTGCTTAATTTCAAAATTTCGATACTTTAACTATTACTTTTAATTTTTTGCGAAACGTTTTATTTTTAATCTCATATGAATGAACCTATTTTAAATTTTTTTAGAAAATATTAATTTGATTGTACCCAAAAATTAGTAAAAAATTGATTCAATGTATTATAAAAACTCAGCCACTGCAACGCGTGGCTGAGTCGTATATGTATATATATATATATATATATATATATATATATATATATATATATATATATATATATATATATATATATATATATATATATATATATATGTATGTATGTATATATATATATGTATATATATATATATATATATATATATATATATATATATATGTATATATACAGATGCTGTAATAGCTAAAAAAATATTTATAAAAAATTTATGCTGCTGTACAAATGATAATTTTTACAACTCAAAAATATTGAAGCTTGGGCTCCATTCATTGAAGCATACTTAAAGGTATTTTGACGCAGAAAACGAAAAATTCTGAAATATTTTTTTAATTTAAAGAAACAGCTATAAAAATTGTAGAATTAATATAATTGTTACACTAATTTCACTAATTTATAATAATCATGTTTGTCAATTTTCTGATATTCCATGTTAGATATATTTTTATGCAGTATTTGCAGCATTAATATTAGTGCAAAATTACTAGAAATAATTAATAAATTTATACAACTCTTTCCTTTATAAAAGCATCAACGTTAGAAAAAGTAATAAAAACAAATAAGATAAACCGATTTTACAAAATAGTCATTTTAATTTAATAAAAAGATTGCTCTTAATGTTTTTAATAATTAAAACCTATCTCAAAGATTTAAGAAGAAAAATTAAAAGCACTTTCCTCATTTTGAAAGAAAAACAATGAGAACTGTTTGTCTACTATTTTAATAAGATTCAAAAGAAGTAAAAGAGTCACATGGTATTAAGTGAAAAACTTTTATTTCATATAAGCACTTGATTGATGAAAATCTTTGTTATCGGGAAAAGCAATCCGTCATCATCTGTGAAAAAATAAATTTATGGAAAGCAACTTGTTTCAGAATAAAATGGGCATCGAAACAAGTTTCTTTGACATGATTTTGATAACACATAACATTGCCATCACTAATTGTTAGTTGAAAAACATGTTAGAATACTCTTCGACTTTCAAAAAAAGTTGAAGTTTTTGCTTTCAATGCAAGTTTTCGTTCCCTTAATTAATTTATACTTAATCAATTAAAATCTCTCTAAAGATATTTTTTCTGAAAATCATCAAAGCTTTTAGAGCTTCTTGAATAGAATTTCAAATAACAATCAATGGCTCTTAAAGCTCTATATTTTTTTTTATTTCTTCCATTTATTTCGAGTGTTTTTTTCCTCAAAAAGGAATTAAGTTAAGAAGATTAAAGAGAAAAACTTTTATTATTAAAATAACTTTACAGTTAATATATGAACGTGTATTAAAGAGTTATTTTTACTAATCTACAAAGAAATTTTAATTATTGAATTCATAAATTTAAGTTCTTAATTCTTTGTTTGATGCTATTGTTTCTAAAGATTTGAATTTCGCTGTGGAATATATAAATAATAAGTTTTACTTGTGAAATGTGCTTATTTTATTTATAAATGATTTATTTGTCGAAGGTAAACATGTAATAGATAATTTTATTATTAATTTTTACACTCACCAATTTTTGATATGGTAGGGATAAGGTTTTGAATGTTTAGAGGCGAAAAGCATTATATTTCATTCTAAAGTAGAATTATGCATATATTTGAAAAAGATACTCGTACACTTTCTTTTACTTAACTATCCTTAAATATTTTAAAGAAATTTTGTTTTAGTTTGAATTTTTCAATAATTATTCATGATATTCTAAAGAATCACAGGAAGGCACTGATCATGATTTTGAATTTTTGCCTGAATTTTTGAAAACTCATTTGAATTTATTTACTCAAGAAAAAAAACGCTTAAGGTTGATAAGTTCTTCGTTTTACAGTCAGCGGATTTATACCTACCCTGGGAAATGATTTTTGTATTGATTTTGAATCCATTTTAAGCTAAAGATCTTTACTGAATTCCAAATGTGCATGTCTTATCCTTTGAGTATAAAATGTTATCGAAATCGAAAGGTGATTAATCGAATCAAACTAAAAAAAACTCAACTCATCTAAAAAGAACTATAAATATATAACTAAAAAGAATTTCAACTGTGACTAGTAATAAATGTTCCCAATCTTATTGGTCTGATAATTTTTTGTCAGTCGTATATATATATATATATATATATATATATATATATATATATATATATATATATATATATATATATATATATATATATATATATATATATATATATATATATATATATATATATATATATATATATATATATATATATATATATATATATATATATATATATATACACACACAACAGACAAAAAATAAAAGAAAATATCCGCACTGGGGCAAACTCATATGTCATTTCGAATGAATTAATTTGAGTTTCGGCATCATTTTATATTGATTTAAAGTGATGACTTCAATTTAATTTGTTTTATTTATTTTTTATTTTATTATTTTTATTATATATATATATATATATATATATATATATATATATATATATATATATATATATATATATATATATATATATATATTTAATTTTTTTACTTTTTATTATTATATTATTATTATTATATGTAAATAATGTACAAAAATATTATTGATATATAATAATATATATAATAATATTATATATATATATATAAATTTTTCATTATATATTATATAAATAAAAATAAAATACAAAAAATAATTTAAAATTGCTTTACATGCGCAACTTTGTGACAAAACACAGTTTTTACAAAGCTTCAGCAAATTCTCTGTTACATTATTTATTTCAATTTAGTGCATTTCTAAAAGAAATTCATTAAGCATTGAATGTTATACGTATTGCCAAGATAGCTTCATAAATTTGAAACCCATGAATTTGAATTATTAAATAAGCTGTACGATTCTACTCACTTTGTATGCCATTTCTTTTAACATATTTAATAAGAAAAGGAGTTGTCGAAATTTCATCATTTCTCTATTATGATTTTAACCAGAATTTATTTGAACTTCTTATTCAGTTTTGATCAAACACAAAAGTAACATATTATATAGGCTGAACAGAAATGCGCATGTCAAATAATATGACCCAACTAAAAAGTGCTATGTAATGGAGAAGAAAAGAGCATAAACTAGGCAATATTTGACAACTAGTTAATGAATAGCGCAATTCATTTAAATATTTTGAAACACTTCGCGACTTGCCTATATTTTGTGCACTTGCATAACAATATAATTTTTGTATCACATAACTTATTAAAACCCATACATTTTCTATATATCAATTCTATTTAATCCTACATGTTACCTACAGTTTAATCATCTATATTACCTGCTATCCACAGGAGCACCCCCCTATTGTTACGTCTGAAGATGCAAACGTGGTTGCAAGGCTTAAACTGTTAAAAATGTTAGAAAATCACTGATACGGGAGACTTACTGTTTCAGTCTAAAATAGCAAAGCTTCGTGCTGGCCATTTCAATGGAATGTAGATAACTTCTGAAAATTACCTCGGGTCATAACTACTTTGGTAAAAACTGTCCGCAAACCCAAATAACTCCACAGCATGTCTTCAGCTGCCGGAAAATTATTACACTCTGTACAAATTCAGCTCAACCCCATAGTCTTCTAGCTCCAAACCTATCAAAGCTCGTCATCCAGGCGTTTGGCTTCATTTGGCACATTGTTTTTCATGGATAAGGCACCAACTACTATCTAATCAATACATCAGTAATTATTTTGGTAACGCTCAATGATACATCCAGTGCTCTTAATTTTTAAACGATATTCGTTTAGCATAGCATATATTTGAGAGAAAAATCTTTCACCTTTTTTACATTAGTAAAAAAATATTGAAATTATTAATTCTTAAATTAATTAATTATTTAAAACTCTATTAATGAACTGAATTTTTAAAAATTTAAATCATCTTTGGCGATTTAAAGAGGATGTTTTGTCATGTCTTTTTCATTTTGCTTTTTCTGCAATTTTACTGTCCATGTGTTAATGGCTTGAATCAATAGAAAACGGCTTTTTAAACAGATGCTTTGCTCCTTATATAAGCAGTCGTTTTAATAACAAAATGAACTTCGACACAATTCTCAGACATTCGTTGGTGAACATCGCCTTGTTTGCTTCCACTCGAAGAATGTGATTGGAAGGCTGGCCGCAAACTCGTTGACAAATCGGATGTACAACGCCGTCACCGCATTTCAACACTGTTCCAAAAATGGCTAACTGTTGACAGTTTGTTAGGAATGAAATTTTAGGCTAATTAGTTAGGCCTTTATTGCAATCAGATGCTTATGCGTCTGATTGTAACAATGCCTTACTAATAAGCAATCCATATTTTTCGCTGATGGATACTAATCAACAAAACACGTTTCCTACTGACGGATGTTAATCAGCAATTCACATTTTCTGCCAAAGGAAAATAATTTGCAATCCTCCTTCTCTTTTGAAAGATACTAATCAGGAATCAACGTTTTCCATCAAATGATACCAATCAGCATTCCGCGTTTTCCACTTATAGATTAAACTTAGAAACTGACAGTTTATAATATATATATATATATATATATATATATATATATATATATATATATATATATATATATATATATATATATATATATATATATATATATATATATATATATATATATATATATATATATAATAAATCCATGATGCTGCAGTTATCGTGCAGTGGCTGAACGTTTCCACAGTGTCAAAATGAAATCTCTGACGTCTCAGATACAGTAACATGAAATAAATATTATGTTCAATGTTAGCAATTTTAATTCGCTGAGAAATGCTCACCTTTGCAATTAGGTAATTTTCGATCGAAATGAATTTGCTAATCTCATAGATTTTAGCTAAATGTTGTAGTATTGCTAAGAGATGATAAACTTTAGCCCTGTTACACCAACAATTCTGCAGTTATCCTATTTTATTCAGTATTTGTAGAAGATTTTTCAGTTTGTAATAATATTATACATACGTATATATATATATATATATATATATATATATTGTTAGGAAAAAGATTAATAGTATAAATAAATATGGTAATGTAATAGTGAAAGTTTAATATTTATGGACAATTACAAGGTTATAGAGTGTTACTATCGTTGCTTTTTATGAAATTACTGTCTCAACATCGCGTATTCTGTAAAAATAACGGTTTTCATAGCTGAGAAAAGGACCTATAATATCTAAGACATTTTGTCATTTGGCGATATTTTAGGCAATTGGCGATATTTGGCGATGTTTTTTCTATCAAATGTAAGTCAACATTTTTAATTTTCGAGTCGATAGGAGCAATAGAATCCAAATTAGCCCAAGTTCACTATAGGAATGTTCTGAAAACCTCTAGTAGAGGAATGTTCTTATAATTACCGAAGAGGTATAAATATCAGTCTCAGTCAAGAGACATGTCAGATGAAAATTAGAGGCAAATATTCTGTGTCAGTAGCTCTGAAAGTTAATGTTTTGTTGATGTTGTTTTTTATGACACTTTGACAAACCATGTCAAATTTTCGGTATGGTGCGTCTTTCATTTTTAACCAGGGCATCCCGAAGGTGAAAGTACGTCTTTGCTCTAAGGCTCCTCTGGTAGAGGGCACCACCCGAGAGTTCTCTCCCTCAATTTTGACATTGATCTGGAGTCGCGGAAAATAGTTACTTTTTTAGTTTCTGTAATGTAGAAACCGCATAAGCATTTTCTATCCAATGTAATTACTTCAAGCTGAAGACAATGTGAATAAAGGTGTTTGCTTAAAAGTTATTTATGTTCTTTATTTCTGCCTCGTCATGAACACGCACACACAGATTTACATAAAAAATAATATTCTAATCAAATAATTTATTTCAGACAGTTTTCTCACATACATTCCTGAAACATAAGCCCCTTCTCCTTAATATATAAATTTAGAAACGCCTACATTCATTAGAGATAATTAAAGCTAAAAAAACCTCCGAAAAATTATATTTATTCATTTATTTATTACAAATAACACCCAAAACGTAAGAACTGTTTTATGCAGATACATTCTAGAACGAGGCCTTTCCTGCTACACCTACACTTATTAACTTAATTACTTCATAAACATAAAAGATCAAAGAAATTTATTTTGAAAAGGTTTTTTATTCAACTGGTTTCAAATTTTGCTGTGGTTTATAGATATTAAAAATAAGATTCCCTATGCTGTGAAAACAGAGTAAGAAAGAGAAACATCTGTTTGTTTGAAAAAAATTTAATTAAATATATCGAGAATGATTCGCTTAGATTTGTTTTCGTAACAAGAAGCAGACTAAACCCAATTTAAAGAAAGCAAATATTTGATTATAATTTTTCATATAATAAAAGAATAATTTATAGAGATCAGAAAGAATGTTTTTAACTTAGAAATCCGATTTAGGCTTTTGTTTGTTTTATGATATTTTTCAAGACAAATATTAACCTTTAAAACATGCAGTAAATTCTATGTGAATTGATCGTTGTGTCAAATTGATAACAAGCTCACGGTATCAGAAAATATTTCTAAACAAATGTTATTTTAAAATATAATTCAGACCAGATTTTTCTAGAAACAGATTTGTTTTTCTTGAAACTGTTTGTATCGCATCAATTTTTAATCAAGCAGTTACTTATATGCAAATTATCGCAACACATATACTTATATATTTCTCTCAGAAAGATTTTTTTGGGGGGGAATACTGAAGCTCATTCAGTTGAGCTTGAAAGGATATGGCTGTAAAAGAAGATAATTGTACAAAATAAATCGTTATACATAAGTCGTTTTTGAATGATCAGATAACAGAGCCGCGGTGGCCTGCTTAGTTAGGGGTTCGTAATCAGAAGGTACACACATACAGAGCGGTGCAGGCCAGCCCAGGACTGTACCATTAGGTTAACGGGTTTGGAATAAGCCAAGTATTCAAAATCACGAAGACTTCACCTGGTTGCTTCCATCTGACTAATAGAGTCCAACTCAGGGGTTGGTATAGTCAAGCATATTGATGAAACAACAGCACTGAGATCTCATCTGAATAAATAGTTAATGTCCTCGCCTTCTAGTACATAATTCGCGGGTTTGATTCCCATTTCAAGGTTTAATGTTTGTGGTCGTTCGAATCCTTTTTAAGCTATAAGTATTGATCTGCTTAAATATAATAACTTTTTCTTTGAGTGGCCAACAAACAAATAACACCAATAAATAGTGAGGTTTGTTGTTCTTTTTTGCAACTTGATCTTTTGAGACATTGATTTTACGATGTTTTTCTCTGAATGAACGCGAATTCATGTGTCTTTTGATAAGGCATTAGACCAAAGTATTTCAATGTTTGAGAGCGATATCTTAGGAATATATTCTTATTTCAAGTCCTTAAAGCAAAAATGCTCACATATTTGGAAACCTATGCACAGTAAATATGATTCTTGCATCGCCAACTCATTAGAGTTTCACATTGTCTCTTCTGGTGAAGGGTGAGGTGGAATCCTCTGAAGAGTTCTAAAGCTAATTTAGGCATGACCCAGAATGCAGCATGTTATATATATTTGCGCATGAATTCGAGTACAGAACTCACGAAGAAAATGCACGAGTACACTTACATATTGCATGCATGAGTACACCAAATAATGATGTATATGTAAGATAATGATTATTTTAATATCACGAAATATTTATTTTATATTATGTTGGTTATATTTAGGAATAAAAATATTTAGGAGAGCATGAATTTTTGCAAAATAATGATATATATGTAACGCACCATTATTTCGCTTTTCCAAAATATTTAAAAGTCTTTTAGAAAATAATTATAGATATTGGATTTTTGGAAAATAATTTCGTTTTTTATGAAAATGAAAAATATATGACGAATAAATGTTTTGATGAAATATATACTATCAATTCTAGTCCAACACCTTTTGCCATCTTCCTGTTAGTAGCATGATTCCACACTCCTAAAATGGTTGGGTTTTGCTGGTAAAAAACAGATCCAGGTGCGAAAAACGAAATTACTTTCCGAACAACCTAATATATTTAGATGAGCATAAAAAATACACAAAATAATGATATATGCAATATAACGATTATACTTTGATTTTTTTGAAATATTTATTTAAATGATATATATAGTAAATATTTGGGAATAAAGATATATAGGTGTGCAAGAATACACCAAATAGTGATCAATGTATAATATAGCAATCATTTTGATTTCCCTAAATATTTATTTTAAGTTATATAGGAAATACTTAGGAATGAAAATATTTTTATATGTGCATGAATACACCAAATAATGATAAATATGTAACATAAAGCGATTATACCTTGATTTCCTGAAATATTTTATAAATAATAAAGGAAATGTTTACAAATATCAAGGAACAATATATATACACTACTGGCCATTAAAATTGCTACACCAGGAAAGCGGCACACCACACACGTGAAATTTGCATGACAGGTAGAAAATGCAAATGATTAGATTTTCAGCGGATTCATACAAAGCAGGGGACAGTAGCGACATCTACAATGTGTATAAAACCAGAGATTTCACAGCAGATTTCTCATACTCAGTTTCCGTTTCAACGTTGTTTCCAGCAAAGAAAGTTGTTGTAATGCCTCTTGTAAGAAGAAGAAATACCTATCAGCACGTGTCTGACTTTGATCGAAGAAGGGTTATAGCCTACCGGGATTGCGGTTTATCGTACCGCAATATTGCTGCTCGCGTCGGTCTAGACCCCATGACTGTTAGCGGAATATGGAATCGATGGGTTCAGGACAATCCTTCGGAACGTCATGCAGGATCTCAGCGACCTCCCATCACTAACAGCAGAGAAGACAGACATCTTATCTGCATGGTCACAAGGGATCGTACAGCCACGTCACGAACCCTGGGTCGAGAAATGGAGTCATTTGCAAGGCAACAAGTTTCTGCTCGAACAGTTTGACGACGTTTGCAGCAGCATGGATTGTCTGCACGGCGACCATGGCTACGGCTACCATTGACGCTGCGTCACAGACAGGAGCGCCTTAAATGGTGTTATCAGCGACGAACCTGGACGCGGGAATGGCATCACGTCATCTTTACAGATGAATATCGGTTCTGTATACAGGACCATGATGGCCGCGTCCGTGTTTGGAGGCATCGTGGAGAACGCGCATTGCCAGCTTGCATTGGACATCGCCATACTGACCCATCTGCTGGAGTGATGGTATGGGGTGCCATTGGATACACGTCTCTCTTGGATACGGGGTGCCATTGGATCACCTCTTGTCCGCATTACCGGCACTTTGAACAGCAACCGTTACTTTTCCGATGTGTTAAGGCCTGTGGCTCTGCCCTATCTTCGAGGCCTCCCTAATGCTTTGTTTCAACCGGATAATGTACGACCGCATTTTGCCCGTACTGTTCTGAACTTACTTGATACAGAACAGGTTCGACTGTTACCCTGGCCAGCACGTTCTCCTGATCTGTCACCAATTGAGAACGTGTGGTCAATGGCTGCCGAGCGATTGGTACGCCGTCACTCACCATCCACTACTGTCGATGAACTGTGGCATAGGGTTGAAGCTGCATGGACTGAGATCCCCGTACATGCCATACAATCTCTGTTTGACTCTATGCCTAGGCGGATAAATGCTGTTATTGCAGCCAGAGATGGCTGCTCTGGGTACTGATTTCTCAAGATCTATACATCCTAATTTCCTGTAAATCTAACCACTTGTTCTTTCCACTATAATGTATGTGTCCAATAAATAAAGTTCTGTTATTTGCATTTCTTCTTGGTGTAGCAATTTTAATTGCCAGCAATGTATTATAATAATTATTTTTCTATCTTGCGTAAAACTATCGTATTATAAAATTTTGTACAAAACTACAGTTAGTACAACTGAATGTTTTCTTACTGCAATAAAATTACTCAAAACAATGAATGTATTTAATTTTTGATTTCAAAAGATAGAATGACACTTCATTTACAGATCTTCAAATGCTGTCAACATTCATAAAGACTTATGATTAAAAAAGCTTAAATTTGGAAAAAGAGATGAAAGAGAACTAATTAACCACTTTATTTGTGTGGAAACAAAAGAAAGAACGCAATTTACAAGAACTAAAAAAGAAATAATTAATGTCAGAGACTTTTATTCGAATTACTTGGAGCTATTTTTCTACTTTGATAACTGAGATTTCTTCTTTTTTTAACTTCTGAATAAAGATAATGAAAATTATATCAGGAATGAGGAAAGTTAGCTCGTTATACGTCGTGGCAGAATACTATGGTTTTAGATTGGTTTATCATTATTTGGACACTTTTTATTGGTGAGGGAGGTTTTGGCGGGGAATCTACAGAAATTTAGCACCTCGATTAATGTCATGTCTGTTACTCTATTTCTAATTTTTCCTTACACAATTTTAATTAATATAATATTATGATTATAATACTGTCTAGAATATGCAATAATGTGACAAAAATTCTGCATTTATTCTGTTATAATAGTATTTTATGTTAAAAATTACTGATGAGAATTCAGTATTAATAAAAGACATGACAAACCAAAATGTAAAATGTTTAAAAATACGTATTTTACTTAAAACTTTTTATTATATAATTAAAAAGATTCTGTGAACTTATATAATATTTCACTCTACGTATTGTGTACATAATTTAATTTCGTAAATATGTAAGAAAATGCTCGGTAACAGACATGACAACTTTCATTATATCTGATCGAAAAAACATCAATTAAAAAATATATAAAACAAAAAAATGTATGAAAGACATTCAAATAACATGCAGAAACAATTGCTGATTAATACTATTAGAAAAATTTATAAATAATTTAGCAAAATTATTTTTTTCTGCGTTTCCACTTCCAGATGGCACCGAAATTTGAAAATGACCCATATATCTATCTATCTATCTATCTATCTATCTATCTATCTATATATATATATATATATATATATATATATATATATATATATATATATATATATATATATATATATATATATATATATATATATATATATATATATATATATATATATATATATATATATATATATATATATATATATATATATATATATATATATATATATATATATATATATATATATATATATATATATATATATATAATATATATATATTATATATATATATATATATATATATATATATATATATATATATATATATATATATATATAAATATAGATGTAAAAATTACTGTAACAGTAATTTTTAAAAGTACTGTTGGATGAAAATAGTCAGCATCTAATATGTTATGAGTAATATATGTGATCTGAATTAGGTACAAATCAAGCGCCTTTTTTAACAGCAGATACAAAGATCTTTCTTAATCTGAATATAAGAATAACAAAAATAATGCATTACAAAGAATGTATCTAAACAGGAATTATGGAGGTTAAAAAATTTTTTTTTTTTTTACTTTATTCATCTGTTTATTTAAAAATAAAAAGTGCAAATAATTTATTCTAAAAGTAAGCAGTCGCTAAATTATTCAGTTCAGCGAAATAAAATGTAGCATTTTTCAATGTTAAATCGGAATATGCGTGCATTCATTATGCTCACTAGATTAATTATTATTCAAGATTAAAGATATGACGAATGAGAGATTTTTTTTACAATAGAATGAGAATAAAATAATTGTCAAAATTTTTTTTTGCTATCGAATTAGTTTTTGCTACCTTCTTTGTAATATCCTGTCTATTTTTTCTTAAGTGAAAATAGTTCGAAAAAAAAACACGCCTACTACTTTATAAGATGCGTGGGAAGAGGACGTAAGCGCATTTTTTTTAAAGTTAATCAATAAATTTAATTAAACTTTGTGGAAATTAAAACTCGTACCTATCGATACAAGACTCTTAAATCGAAGGTAACTTGCAAACGATTTATGGAAATAAAATAATCTGATTATTGAAAGTAAAGTAAGGAAATGTTTAAAAGGTATTAATAATTTGTAGCATTACATATAAAACCAATTATAAATTTAGTTTATTTTGAAAACATTTTTGTAAAAACAAAGCAAATCACGCCGATAACGATATCTTTGTATATATTAATTTTAATGGATGCAATAATTGCTAAAGGCTATTATAAAGTATTTGAAAAATCATTGAGTATTGCCTTTGCAGTGGAATTTTCATAGTAATTGGATCATACTTAACGGTTGCAAAGGAGAAAACTTTGAAAATTTTAAACATCCACTTTAAAAGATATAATTGCAAAATTAAAAATTTCTCGTTAATTGCATTCTTACCAAGAGAATTCTTCTTAAAAAGCAACATTTAGAACCAATAGTTTTGTGTAACTATTATTTTTAACAATAGTTGCAATTTATTTTGTACAACTGATTATTTTGCTACTATTATTTTACGCCACTAATTCCTGACACCTAAGTTGTTGGTCTCGGGTTCAAATCCCGGTTCGTCATGGAATTTTTCCCTGTGTTTCCTTGTCCTTTCTTCTGAGATGACGAATGAATGTGGCTCACCCTATACACGAGTATGTGGGGGGAGTCACGTGGGTCATGTTACTCCTCCGTGACTGGTTCGCAGGTTTCCACCGGGTAACGATAAATGAGCGGCAGTTTCCTTGAGTAACGTCAGCAAAACAATTTTCTCCATGTTTTCATTTGAATTGCTTACATTCATGAGAAATTTTAAGACATAATCTAGTTATATTTTAATGTATCATTCGAAATTCAATTTATAAAATAAGTACTTAATACACCAACCAGATCGAGAAAATAATTCATTCTTACATTTATTTTGCAATCAGTATTCAATTATCATAAGTAATCTAGGTTTTAGAATATTTTGAATGCTTTACATCTTTTTTAAATTTTAGTTTTAATCTATCTAAAATCTATCACATGCAATATTATGGAAAATTTTTTTAAAAACTACTGTATTAAAAGTAATAAAGAGACAAAACGATCATTCTTAATTTAAATATTTTTTAGTCAAAAGATGGTCGTTTGATTTCTGGAGTAATTTATTATCGAATTAAAAACATACTTTTAGTTAATAATTAAAATATATCATATTTCGCAAATCTTGCACAATATGTGCTTATATTTATTTGCGGTGTTTCTTCTTAATTAATTTATTATTATTTTTAAACGTTTGCTTATAAGTCCTTCTTTGCCGTGTATGTTTGACACTTTTATTGTCTGTCAGTAAATGTACGCTTTAAAATAAATGTACATATTAGGCATCGTGTTATTCATTTTTTAAGTGTGTATATATATACAGTTATATATATATACAGTTATATATGTATACAGTTATATATATATATATATATATATATATATATATATATATATATATATATATATATATATATATATATATATATATATATATATAATATATATATATATATATATATATATACAGTATATATATATATATGTATATATATATATATATATATATATATATATATATATATATATATATATATATATATATATATATATATATATATATATACAGACAGTTAGGTATAGATAAATTGATAAGATTGTATTGTTATATAGTTATTTTTGTTCCTAATCTCTGGTGAATATATAAATAAGTATACCTAATGAATTGCATAAAAGTAATAACAGCACCATAAAATATATTACTCGGGAAAATTAATATATAATTACTTTTACACTTTTTCTACTCATTACTAAGTGTTATTATATTTTAAAGATTACCAATTTTTGTCCTGCCATACCCAACCATAAAACATGAATTTTTGATTACATAAGTGATTCTGACAATGTTTCTTTGTAATTCTAGTGAATGATTTTCAGAATGATCCTTTAAGACGACCTGGTATCAATAAATTGTGATACTTCAAATGAAGGAACAGTTCTACTGAAAGAAAAGCATTTTCTGCTGTGTCAAATCAAAGTTTTTACTTCTACCTTCCTGTATTTGATGTGAGCGAATCTGTTAATCAATCGAATATTTATAAAGGTCAGGATTTCCTACTAAATTTAACTTTTTCCACAGCTTCTTTTTCTGAAATTTACCTAGCAATTTTTGAATAAAATGCTTAGATTAATTCTTTTTGAAATTTACGAATGAACTAATAGTATTCAAAATGTTGCTTATTATGAAATATCCCACTTTACTTTTCTGCTAGTCTGCAATTCTTTGATTAATTTATACAATGACACCGTGAAAAAAATACTTTATCGTCTAGTCTAGCTACAATTATAGTCTAGTTTATCTATCATATTATGAAACGAATAACTCCATACTGCATTTTCCTAAGCAAGAATGGATTTCTATTTAATTTTTAAGTGTGCAAAATAATAACTGTAATTTCGACGGGAAAAGTTGAGATAAGACTTTACCATGTGTGACAAACATTAAAACATACGAATTAAAGCTGAAAAGATAAACCTTGATTCGTTGATTGAATAATGAATTTTATACGAGATCCCTTTTCGAGTAACACAATAGGTAAAGAATGCCTTCGTACAATAATTGTAAATATGCTACTCTGAAACAATTTATTTTTTCAGTTATAATTGTTAACAAGTACAATTGTGCTAAGAGCGCCCTCTTCAGGTAGCAAAGATCCCGAGTTCCTTGCTAGACAACGAAAAAGAACGGCAGATGGCGCTGACACAGTTACCTCGCTTGCGCATGACCGTTGGAGTGTGTGCTTGGGAGTTTTCCCGACTTCCATCATTATAACAAGTGAACATTTAAAGTAATCTTGAAAGGCAATTTATGTGATGGATTTTAAAATCCTTTGTAACAGACTCGAATCGTTAGACTGCTTATTTATGAGGTGCGAACTCATTTTGATGTAAGAATATATTGGTATCATTATTAGTTTTTTCATTATGAACTGACTCACGGAATGTTGGTAGATGGGGACCACACTATTGTTCAGTATGAAATGGCTAGGCATTTAAACATTTCCATTTTGTTTTTAGAATATTTCTTTACAGTTATGTAATACACTTTAAACATCATTGTTATGTAATACATAATGTTACGTAATACATAACATATACATAATTTTCTCAATGAAATCAAAAATATAAGAAAAGAATCTGCGGCAAAAGTGCGATATTCAATAAAATCATTGTACATTTTTATTACTTTATAAAAACCATAACTTTTATACTTCAGCTTCATTTGCTCCAAGAATGTTACTTTACTAGATACTAGATAATTATAGAAACCTATTAAATAATTGATTTAAAAAAGTTTTAAAAAACTTAAATTTTTAGTAAACAAAAACCTTTTACTAATTTTTTAAATCTTTTCTCATTTGTGTGTTTTAATCAAAACTTTTCTTTCATATGTGTATCGCTTCTTTTATACTGTATACTGGTGATTTAATGGTAGCACTTCGCGCTCCCAGACAAATTTGAGGTTCCCTCCTCGGTCAGGGCAAGTGCATAGCACTCTTACGATAGACTTTTATTTAAACAAAAAACATAAGTTAATCAATTATAGATTCGCCGTTGCTGTTTACAACCTCTTCCCACCTCTCGACCCATTTGTTGTTGTCGTTCTGCCAAAAATCGCCTGGTCTGCTGTCAAAGAAGTTGTTGAGCCAGCTTTTAAGGACCTCTTGGTGCACTGGGAAATGCTCGAAAAGAATGCCACAGTCAACAAGGAGTTCCACATTGCCCAGCTACACCACGTGAATGAGGCTATTCGACTGAATAGACCTGATCGACATGGTCAAACCATACTCCTTCACGACAACGCCAGGCCTCATATTGTACAAGTTCTCAAAGCCGCTCTCCAAGAGCTTGAATGGGATGTCCTACAGCATCCACCGTATTCTCTGGACCTTGCATCGACCGATTATCATTTTTTCCTCTTCTTGTCAAACCATATGAAGGGCATTACCTTCAATAACAAAGAGGTCCTTAAAAACTGACTCAACAACTTCTTTGACATCAGATCAGGCGATACTTCGCGGAGCGGCATCAACATATTGGTCGAGAGTTGGGAAGAGGTTGCATCATTAGTCCTTAAAAACTGACTCAACAACTTCTTTGACATCAGATCAGGAGATACTTCGAGGAACGGCATCAACATATTGGTCGAGAGGTGGGAAGAGGTTGCATCATTAGTTCTTAAAAACTGACTCAACAACTTCTTTGACATCAGATGAGGCGATACTTCGCGGAACGGCATCAACATATTGGTCGAGAGGTGGGAAGAGGTTGCATCATTAGTCCTTAAAAACTGACTCAACAACTTCTTTGACATCAGATCAGGCGATACTTCACGGAACGGCATCAACATATTGGTCGAGAGGTGGGAAGAGGTTGCATCATTAGTCCTTAAAAACTGACTCAACAACTTCTTTGACATCAGATCAGGCGATACTTCGCGGAGCGGCATCAACATATTGGTCGAGAGGTGGGAAGAGGTTGCATCATTAGTTCTTAAAAACTGACTCAACAACTTCTTTGACATCAGATGAGGCGATACTTCGCGGAACGGCATCAACATATTGGTCGAGAGGTGGGAAGAGGTTGCATCATTAGTCCTTAAAAACTGACTCAACAACTTCTTTGACATCAGATCAGGCGATACTTCACGGAACGGCATCAACATATTGGTCGAGAGGTGGGAAGAGGTTGCATCATTAGTCCTTAAAAACTGACTCAACAACTTCTTTGACATCAGATCAGGCGATACTTCGCGGAGCGGCATCAACATATTGGTCGAGAGGTGGGAAGAGGTTGCATCATTAGTCCTTAAAAACTGACTCAACAACTTCTTTGACATCAGATCAGGCGATACTTCGCGGAGCGGCATCAACATACTGGTCGAGAGGTGGGAAGAGGTTGTAAACAGCAACGGCGAATATATAATTGATTAACTTATTGATATAATTTTTGTTTTTTGTTTAAATAATAAAAGTCTTTGGTAAAAACGCTACGAACTTATTTGCCAAGCTTATATATATATATATATATATATATATATATATATATATATATATATATATATATATATATATATATATATATATATATCAGTAATTTCTTTTTATTTGAACCCGTCCTACAAAAAATCTCCAATAAAAGAGAAAAATATCATCGTTTTATAATGTCTGGAGAATTGCTCAAGTAGTTTGGCGAAGAGCTCCCCAAATAGGGTATCAAGCAAATTGCGGGGGCCATTAGCGGTGGAAAAGGAAGATAATGTCCCGGTATTCCTTCCCCCATGAGATCATGCGTGCGTAAACAATGCTCTATTTTAAGAGAAGGCATCCATCTCCAGATGCATCACTCGGCGGCGAGCGAGTCTCGGCCCTGACATTTAGGTGATGGAAGACCCCCCAATTCCCGACAGGTGATCGCATTTTCCAGATCAAATCATCTTCCTTCGCCCGATGAGGCCCTGGGCGAAATGTTTCCAGCCAAAGAAAGAAAACAAAGTAAAATGGGATGACAAGTAAAATACGTGGTGATAAGACTTCATTTTCTATTTTTCCATTTACCCAACGAGAGATGCGTTGTTTCTTGGGGTTGGACTGACATCCATGCTTTCTATAAGCAAGATTAATAGGCGATTTCTATTTTTTGATTTCTGAGTTAGGATCTCTATAAGTCCATCTAATTTCACTCTGGACTCACAGTTAAATCTTATACTTGAGCTTAATTTTCATTTAGATGTGTGATAATTTGAATAAATTAAGAATATATGGAGTAATTATCTCTTATATTATATCTCGTGACATAATCATCTGTCATCAATGTGATATAATTTCTACTTTCTTGGTAAATAACAGTCATTGTGAATCTTATATTTATGAATGCATACAAGTATTCAATAATAATTGTTTAAAAAGTATCTAAGCAAAGAAACAAAGCGGCATTATACAGCTGAAAATGTAAAATATATATAGATTCATACAAATGTGTATATATAATATGTATATATTATATATACACATTTATAAATACATTTATATAATGTGTATATATAATACATAGCTGCTTATGTATTATATATACACATTTATATGGATGTATTTATAATACACAGCTGCTTAGGCTTAGACGGATTATATCTTAAGGTTAAAAGGCTCAGAATATTATCCTATCAATAAGCGTATTGTAATCTTGATCCACGGTAAGTGACAGCGTCTCACCTGAGATTGCATCTTCCTCTCCACATCCACGGCACATCAGAGGAAGGACTTTGGACGTCACAGAAGGACGTGGACACGTCCCCAGCCCACGGAGCACTGCCAATGCAGTGAGGAAGGGTACGTGGTCACCTTCATAACCACCCACCATGGCAAATCATGTTTCACTTTGGTGATCTTACAGGAAGTGGCGTGACCACCACACACATATAATATATATATATATATATATATATACATATATATATATATATATATATATATATATATACATATATATATATATATATATATATATATATGTATATATATATATATACATACATATATATATATATATATATATATATATATATATATATATATATATATATATATATATATATATATATATATATATATATATGTATATATTTGTGTGTGTAGTACCATTTAAAAAAAACTTTAATTGTTAGAATTCTGCACACACACGTACATACATGAAAGCGAAAAATATAATAACCATTTAAAATAAAATTCGAGAGTATAATTATTCTTTTAAAATAGAAATGCAAGTCTTAATTAAAAAATACTTTCTTGAAAATATACATCAAGCATAAAATTGAAATTTAGAATACTTTTTACTACACATTTGGTGATTTAAATTTTTCAAAATAATACTGCAACAAAATTCGTCTCTGTTCCTAAAGATTATTTGCTAATTTAAGATTTTTTTTGGTGGGTGAAAAATAATTGTTTACTAAGAATATCGCCAAATGGCTTTACAAACAAATTTTTAATAGCTTTCAAAATTTTTCTCTTTTTATTAGTAGCATGAATATATATATTAAATATTAGTTTTAATTAATCCTTTTTTTATAAAATTTATCTGCTCATTGAACTGCAAGAAAGTTAACACGCTGTTCTTTATTCAAGGAATTTTTCCTCTCGCCATTATTCAAAAGAATGAATGCAGATAACTTTATGCAATAATTTAATGCGGTAAAATATATATGAACATAACAACTAAATATTTTTTTTTCCAATTAAAACAAAGAAAATGTTTATGCCTGAAGCTTTGTGGATGTGTGTGTGTGTTTTAATATTAAAACTTAATCCAACATCTATTTCTTGTTTTCATTTAATAATGGGACTAGGTTTCTTTGTTCTACACGCAATTGACCAATTATTTTTTCAATAAAGTTGAGCTTTTATCACAATGGTACATTGTTGACATAAGAATCAATGTTGCATCTCTTGTCACTTTGCTAAAGCCTCAAAGGCTGAAGATGGATGGTTCTCTAAGATGTGTGTTGACAATTTAATTGAAATAGGAAAATCTTCAGATATTAAAGTCTTCTTCTTCAATATATATATATATATATATATATATATATATATATATATATATATATATATATATATATATATATATATATATGATATATATATATATATATATATATATATATAACATAAAATATATACTTATTTACAATGAAACTAATGATTAATAAATCTTATGAAAATAAAATTTATTTTGAAACACATTTTTTAACTTAATATTAAAAGCAATGTGTGTATGTGTATATATAGGCATAGATAGCCTTCTTAATCACTTGCTGTTTAGAAGCAGTTGTAGCCTCAATTTGATGGAGGCATTTTCCCTGCAGACAAACGTCATCGTCATGAATTTTCTTTAAGATTTAATTCACGGCTGTTTCCCGGCCCCAGTAATAAATCTATGACTTTATTTTGAAGCCGTTTTTCACATATTTTTGCTGTCTGGTATTGATCTGAATCCTGTTAAGATATAAATGGTACGCTAATATTGAAGAGATCACTGATGAAAAGTATCAGTTTTAATACCTATGCTTATTTTGAATGCCTCCCCCATCACATGAATGTGCTCCATACCATGTGAAAGCATACATATTGAAACTATGGTATTCTCTGGGTTATTTGTGGTTGCTTCAATACAACCAGGAGATGTAATTCCTTCCTCCTCTCTATTTCGCACATAGTTTCCGCAATAGCTACCAAAAAGCGATATTTCACTCTCATTGCTCCAGATTAATTACTTCCACTGACACTTAAGTATTTTCTGCTTATTAAATTCATTTTTTTGTGTTGTTGAAGGCTTAAATATACATATTTCTAGGATTTCTACTTTCCCTTCAAAAACCTGATAATCTTCTTTTTGTAGTTCTTGAAATGAACTAAAATACCTACTGTATTTATTTCACTACTAACAGTATCAGTAAAAATTATTCTTCCTGAGAAAAGTTCTTTTTTTTCATTTTTTCGTCAGTAGCATTTAGGCAATATTTTCGGAATGATTTTGGCTAAATCTTTCATTAACTTCTTTTTATCCTCATGTAAGCACGACTTTCATTGCTCTTATTTATGACACCTGAACAAGCCAAACTCGCTATGCCGTTAACTATGCGAATCGAAGTCAGTAGGGTGCATCTTTCGTTTAATCCGAGCACCGCGAAGGTGAAAGTACGATTTTGCTCTAAACTCGTCCGATAGATGGCAGCACCAGAAGATCCACACCCTTAATTTTGACATTGATCTGAAGGGGGAGGAAATTTTCTTCAGACCATTACACCCATGATAACTACCCGACCACAGGATTTATCATTCCACAAATTTAACGCGTACGTATATAACCTGTACTCGGTGGATCTTTGGCAGCATAGGGAGTCGAACCTCGCCTTTCAGAACGGAAGGTCGATGCCCTAAGCACAGGATTACCCAGGACCACACATCTTTCGTACATTAGACAAAGCCACTGATTTACCAGGTTTAAATTTTAGTTTAAGAGAAACCCATTTTTTTCTTGTTATGACAATTCTGTTATTTTTTTGCAGGCGTCCAATCAGTTTTTGTTATTGATTGTTATTGATGTTTTAAATTATTTGCATAATGAAAAGAACTAAAAATATTCAAACATCATTATTATATTTAGTGAAATTAGTATGCATTTTTCTGCAAAATTCATTCCAGAAAAATAGCATGTTTATAATCAAAACGTACTATATTTTAGTTACAAGTATTTGATTGGTTCTTAAAATATTAATTGCGATTGGTTAGATCATTTTTATTACATTACACTTCAGCATTCATGACAAACTGTTTTTTCGTTTTAGACTAAAATATGGGTAACATTTTTGTAAATTGACTATTTCACTTCTGTGTTTTGAATTAAATTTTACATTAAATTTCTTTTAATGTGACATATAAACATCAGTTTTTAAGAGAAAATTAATTTATTCTAATTATAAACAAACAAATTTGAAAGACATAAAAATTTTAAAAAATGTCCACAATTTCAGTCACTACTGTTTGTATATACACAAAAAAAAATTTATTCATAGATTTTATTAGGAATTTTACGAGTAATATAGTATCATGAAACTAAGTTTTGATATGATATGATGCTAAATAGATTTTTATCAAGGCTTGAAAACTATAATATTGATTTTTTTTATTGCTGAGTGATAATTTTCACTTTGTATAAGGTTTTAATTGTTGCAAATAAAGAAATTGGTTGAAAATAAATACAACAGTACTGTGTAAATTTATGTAAATATGAAATGTTAAAAGTATTCATAACCTTTCAAACGTAATATATATTTTTTGAAATGTATTTAGTACTAATTATTTTTGGATATATTCTAACTTGAAGATCAATATAAATTGTTATAACTAAATTTATATTCAATTTGAATTTAGACTGATTTTACATTTTTGAAATTGCTTGTAACATCACTTATTTAAAATAACTGAAAATGCAGTCTTCACGAGAGACATTAAACTTTTTTCTATTCCTTTTAATCGGAAAGAAAACATTTAATTGATAACGTTATCGATTAAAATATATAAACCTTTTGAAATTTACAAAAATTACGAGTGAAAAAATCGCGATGTAATGTGAAAAATCTAGTATGAAAATGCGTTTTAAAATTTAAAATTAGCAATACATTCGAAAAATTTACAATTAAATGAGAGTAAAATTCTAATAATATAAGCATTAAATTTATATAATATAAATTAAAATAAAAAGAAATTAAAAAAATCTCTCTGGTTATATGAAGATATAAAAATAATTCTTTCTTTTTTATCCTTAGAAACAAAAAGTATTAATGAATTTAGTTAGCGGTATCTTTTTTCACATTAAATGAATTTTTGACATCAAAATATAATTGCTAAAACTGTTTCCATATTCCTAGAAATAGTCTTAATAATAAAACTATTTCCATAATGGAAATAGGTATAATAATGATATTATACATTTTTTACATTTACATGCAATAAATTTTGATAAAAATAAAAAGATATGCGTAAATATAATGCAATTTCTGATAAATATTATTTTAAATTCTAGCTTACAGTATGAAATGAAATGGAACAAATTATTACACTGTTAAACACAAATTACGATTCCTCTATTAATATATATATAATATTTGAATCGTATTTGCAAATTATTTTAAAAGGGAAGTTAAGTAAACACATATGCTAAAATGTATCTGCCATGTTTTCCAATGAATTAAAAATCAAATTACAAAGGAGATAGTTAAGATCTTGGGTAAAGTCCATATGCGTGTTATATATTCTTCCTATTGATTAAAAATATGTATTTGCAATTTCGATAGAAATATTAAACTGATTTCATTCTAGTTTAACCAAAGACATTCTACAAAACCTTATTTTCCTTTGACGTTTTATTATTTTTTACGACGTTTTAGCAAATAATTCTAAGCCAACTCAATGTAACACAACATTGTAATTTGTAAAAAAATGTTTTATTCTACAATTATTTTGTCTTTGGTTGAGTTTGCTTATCGACTGAAATCAATTTCAGTTTCAACAGTCAATTTGATATTGATATAATTGCGGACAATAATTTTATATTATTTGAGAGCACTAAAAATGCTTCCTGTTGTTTTTGATTTTTAATGCTACTTTTTTCTCAAAACTAATAGGCAACCAATACAATTTTGTAGATATTTAATTAAAAAAATATTTAAAAATCCTCATTATCAATTAATTATAAATTTTAAAAAATCTAAAGCTTTATTTGGCAACAAATGAAATGATTTTATAAATTTGAAACAACTTAAAATATGCCTAGAAATTAAATAGGAAAAAAAATAGTATGAGATTTTTTGTTTTTTTCTTCATCATGAAAGCTAGCTGACAAAGTTATTTCTCTGTGAAGAAGATAAAGTACCTTTAATGAAGTATTTCAGTTAATAAGTTTTTATAAAATCATTCACGAGTATTTCTTGATTCAAATATTTAGTCCTGAATAATCCTGCATAAGCTTTTAACGTTTCACTATGCATCAACAATGTCTTTGTTGCAGCCATTGTTACATTATAATGCTGTATGTTTGTGCTTTATTAATGCTTTTCAATGTTGTATCGTTACTGCTTTAAATAACTGCTTTCTAATGTTGTATCGTTACTGCTTTAAGTAACTGCTTTGTAATGTTGTATCGTTACTGCTTCAAATAATTGTAGTATGGTTTTGATATTTAATTAATAACAGTAATTTGTGTACTTAAATTTCCCTCTTTTATCCATATGTTTTCAATAGTTTTGGAACTGTTAACCATTGTTAGATAATATTTTAGCGGCTGGTAAGAGATGGATTTATAAATTAATTAAAAATTCTTATTTTATAAAAAATAAGGATTTCAAAATTTTCTTTTAATAAAGCAGAATTTACATAAATGCTTCAAATTGATATATACGCCACACCTTTCAATGCATTTTTTAATTTAATACTATAGTGGCAACTTCACATTAAGTTTATACCATTATTATGCATTCCTGTTCGTGTTATTCATATCCTGATATCTATATAAATAAATAACAGGACTCATATATCATAATCTAGTTATTCATCTCTACATCTGAATCTTGTTATTCATGTTTGCATTTGAATCTCTTGTTGGTTATATTTATATCTGAATCCTGTTATTCACATTTACATTTGAATCCTCATGTATATGGATCACGTATCAACATGGTCACGATGTATAAAGGAATAAGAAAGTTTCAATTTCTTTTGTTTAAATATTTTTAGGATAAAATAATGACCTACTATCTAGGCTAAGAAACACTGTGTTTCCGTTATCCAAGAAGTTGCTGATTCAATTTTGAATGAATCAAGCTGATATGGTTTACATAGATATTAAAGTGATAGTAGATCAAAAGAACGGTTAAAAGAATGTTCTCCCAGGTCATTTTACACTTTTCCAGAATGAGTTAGTACTGCCTGTCTACCACAAAAATAGGTCTCGTAAGTTTGTTTACGCCTGTCTGTTGCGATAGAAACAAGATACGTTTCATTTCGACGCAGTAAGTAGACAGCCTAATTGCGAAGTTAGTGTAAGGCTGTAAATGTCCGCTGCGTAAAAATCACCTATCACACTTAGATCACAGAGATCTTCCCATCGGTCCGAGTAAACACCACCGTTTCAGCAGCAACATCCCAGTTCAAATGAGTTAATGCACTGCCTGATCGATGGTATGGCCATGAGTCTCCAAATATATAGTCGATTCATCATCGGAACAAGCCAGACGAACCGTTCCACCAACCCAACTTGGATGCAAAACTACTCGATTATAATGAAGCTGATAAAATCACACGACAAAGCCAGAACACGTGTTCACGCCCTCGCAGAAAATGTCACCATTACATGGGCCAGCTGGGGTTCCTTGCCCTCTAGGAGGAACTTTGGGAGAAAGTGGGCTGTATCCATGTCCAGCTAAAGAGAAACAACTACTTAAGAAAGAAGAAGTTAGAAAAAAACCTCCTACTTTGGTTTACTAAACGTTTTAAGAAAAACCTGAGAACTAGTGATAAATATCACCAATTCATAACACCCATAACTCCCATTTGAAATGGACAGCTCTTGTTACTATAGCAACTGCCACTCACTAGTCCACTTGACGAGAGTTATTCTTGCAATAAACTGCCAATGCCTATGTCGAAAGAATGGCGTAGTTATTTTAAATATGATTCCGAAAAATCCATTCCACTTCTAAAAATATCGAAGCATTAGTTTTATTAGAAACATCAAGATATTTTTAGAAACTTATTTACTTTTGCTTGCTAGAGATGGATCCCTATTTCGTGCGGGGAAAGAACAACCTATTCCTTTAAACCTGGAAACACATTTCCTACGTCACTGAATAATCGAGCACTCATTTAATAAGCAGTTACAGTTAAGAGCGCTGATTTAGTATGCCGACTCAGAATTAAGTCTATGTTTCAACTAGTGATAAATGGGACTTAGGAGATTTAGGGCCGTTTCGGAAAGAGTTGGTTCGCCATGAATTTATCCCCTTGCTTGGTTTTGGAAATCTGAGAGCCGTGGGAATTAGAGCTCCCCAACTAAATCCCAAGAAGAATTCTGGTTGAGTATTATCTCATGGGCAACGAGTGCGTTTGCTTAATTTAGGCAAGTTCATTATGAGAAACTTTTCTGGGAGTTGCTGCGTGCAATTCATTTTATGTTTTTAGTTTAGTGATTAATATTCTTGTCAAGGAATAATTTAGTTCTATTCTTAAAATAGATTATTTGATTCTATTTTTAAAAGGAATATTCTGTCGGATTTTTATATTGAATGTTTTGCATTTTGTTATGCATGTTAGACTTGAGCCATGAGGTGTATATTTTGATCTAAAAACAGAAACTCAACACCAATTCATGCTTTTAGATCAAAATATACCATTGTATCTAACGGGCAGAGATTAGAAAATAGCTGCAACTTTCCAATTTGTTTCGATACTCAATTGCAATTTAAAGTAATGCCTCGATTTGACAGTCTAACAAGAACTGGCGTCAATTCAATATGCTGCCTTTGGCTTTTTTTATCTTTAAAATCTTTTTTAGGAATTAATTTTTTACATTTATTGCGGTTATGATACTTAAACGTTACATAAGAAAGCGGTAACTTTTAAAATAATCCTAAGATTTTAGGAATTATTTTTTTCCTTTTACTTTTTTCCAACTTTCACAAGACTTTCTTTTTGATTTATTTATAATTTCATGACTAGATTTTTATTCCAACTACTTTTTTAGGAAATATTAGTGTTCATTCCTTATAATAAATTGCATATTGCTATTAAAACATGGTCATATATATGTTATAGTGTAAGGGTATATAATTCCAAGAATTCAATGTCAAACATCCTTCAGTAATAAGTAATATATTCTTTCTACTATTATCTATTAATTAATATCCTTTCGCCTATCAACTGTAACCTTGATCCCGATAATTTTTTTTAATGTGTGATATACTACAAATATTTTTGAAAGTATTTTTTGATCAGCTTATATTCTTGCAGGGTTTTTTTAAAAAATAATCCCCCTAAAATGGTTTTAGCAAAGTAGAAAATTTATTTTTTGTTTAATATCTATATCTTAAGAAAAATTACAAAATTAAACACTTTTTTAATATAATATACCCCATACTCTATAATTTATTTTAATTTCTACTTCAACACATAATTATTTGCCATTTTTACAATGATGTATTTATTATGGAAGCCCGATGTTGTTATGGTAGTGCTTCACACCCCTGAGGTCCGAGGTTTGATTCTCGGGTTGGACAAAGTCGGTTTAGCCTTTCTTCTCCTCAGTGGGTCGATAAAATTGAGTATGGAGCATGCTTGGGAGAAAGACGCTGGTGTTTCCTCGCTAGGCTGACCACCTAACCGCTAGGGGCCCCCAGTCAGGAAAAATACAGACATTATAATTCTTGGTCCACATAGGCTGTCGGTCCTCTGGTTTAGTATAATTTATTTTCTACTTATTATGTATGAAATTTTGAGATGCCATTTGATTTAAAAGTGATATAAAGAATTATTTAAATTAAAGCAAGTAGGATATCCACTCAGAGAAAAGATCGTCATAAAAATGACTTGCCTACAGAACAATGAGTGTCAATTGTAACAACAAGAGCCAAGCTTTTCATTCTAAAAGGTAAGAAATCAATTATTACTTTGCTTATTGATTGCAAAAAGCAAAATCAATGTTGCTCTTGAATTAATTTATTAATCATTTTAAAGATGCCCTAAGCATTTGGGCATCTTTAAAATGACTAGGAACCTAAGGATCCTAAGGATAAGAAACCCAAAATATTACTTAGAAATAAATAAAGCATTTTACTTTGGATATTTTCTTAGCATTAATGCATAAAATCACAAATCTTATCTATACATCACACACAAATTATTGTAAAACTTTCTAAAATATAGTTTTTTTTTCCTTGTTTTCTTTTTCGAATAATTTTTGTAGAAAAAGGTTTTTGGAAACCATAAATTCTCCCAAAAGTTCTTTACAATTTTTAAAAATATCTTCCGGTAGATTCAAGTGATTTTTTACAGACCTTGAATATCATTCAAAGAATGAATTAAAAATATATCCGCCCACTCTGTCTAGTGGTCAGAGTGCTTGACTGCGGATAAGGAGGTCCTGGGTTCGAATCGCAGTTCGGGAATGGGTGTACTCTCTCTCTCTTTCTCTCTCCTGTCTTTGTCCTTTCCTTGTATGAATGGGTTGTGAATCGTTGCCTACACTATAAACGGGTCTCTATGGCATGTGTGTACAGAGAAAGTCGGACTCCACACCAAATTACGGTTCAGTTGGAAAAGTAGAGTAGCGCACCCCATAATGAGACAGTCTAGCTGGCACAAGACAACAACAACATTAAAAAATCACCAATATTTATTAAAATTAATTTATAGTGTCTGTTTTTTATTACAACGGAAAATTTTTTAATTTTCAGGTTTGAATGATTTTTTTTTTTTTTAAATTTTGAGATTAGTCGAAATTGGAATAAAATTTCTATCAAACCTTGAAAAAAGTGGTTCCAAATCGAGTGTAACTATTTAAAGTAGTTCAAAATCTGTTTTAAACTCTAGATACCGGTTTAAGTAGCCTCGTATACAAAAAGACAACAACTAAACCATTTCAACACATAAACAAATCTATCTTTTCCAAAATTTCATAAAAATATTTGCGATTATGAATTTTCCATAGTTATTTCAATGAATAATTTAGCCAACATAAGGAAATATTCATTATTATTATATACTGAATTATTTCTTGTATTCTTTTCATGAGTTAGGATGCAAAGAGTAATGATATTAATACTTTACCCATTTGACCACCCTGACTGCTCTGACAATTACGTTAAAAATCCTGTAAGATACCCGGTGATGTATAGAAATCTCCTCTATATCATGGTTACGCTTTATATGAAAATGTGTTGTACGAGCATCCTCGTAAAACAAGCTCTTGTGACCGTGTGTAACGCGTTATGTACAAATGATGAACATTTTTCTTTAAAGGTGGTTTGAATGTTTTATTAAGCAAAAACTATGTAATGAAATAAATGTGTGCGTTTTATTTACATGTGAAATCACAAGAACATTTTAAGTAAAGAACTTATACAAATCTAACTAAGAAACAATTAATTTCAAATAAATCAAGTAATTGACAAAATAGTTTTATTACATGTTTATTCGAAGTAGAAGCTATCTGAAATAACGTTCCACCGACATCTTTTTTTTTTTTAACAGTGTTCAAAGGTCAATAATATAATTTAATTTTATTTTATAAGAACGCAATTGGCACAGTGTGCAAACGTACGCGAAATGGATTGTGAAGTGTACAAATCATTATACATTTCGAAGTGCAGAATGATAACGTGGGAAAGGAACGTGTTATAGGGGGAGGGGGAAACACGTGTTATAAGAGTACCGTGTTATAGTGGGGATTACAATATATGGTTTACAAGACTTTACTGGTGGGACTTAAAGCGAAGGTGACAGCTCAGTAGTGGACTTCGACACTTAACCATAATTGAAAGTCATAAGGTGGTTGGCTGTGATGAGAGGTTGGGACAGCAGAAATATTGGCAGCTGGAAATACTATGAGGGCGCTCCGTGGCTGAGTGGTCAAAGGCATCACTGCTAATCGCTTGAGTGCATAGGAGTGTGGGTTCGATACCCACCGTGGCCCTGGATGTTTTTCTTTGTTATTCTTCTGTGGTTGTACATTTGTCATTGTGCTATTTGTCCTATTATCGACGAAGACTTACAAGTGGATCTCAAGAATCAAGCATACAAGTCTGAATATATGTAATGTAATAAAATAAATAAATAGAAATACTATGACCTACATCTTAGCAATAACTTAACCTATATTTCCATGGCGTATCAATACAGTTTAGAAAACTTTTATGTGGAAGAATTTTTTTCAAAATACTTTTGCTATTTTTAACTTCTTTTTTTTTTATTCTCATCAATTCATTATGCTATATACACATGCATTTTTTTAAAAGGATGCTGAAAAGAATTCCTCGGTAAAATCTTTTCCAGTTGAGATCTTCTTTTAAATGTAACTGTCAATATTTCTCGCAGATTTTTAAGGAAAGTGCTGTTTTATTCTCCTTTTTCGAGAGTGCTGCTTCCACGCACTCCCTCGTTAGCAACCGGAAGTTGTGAAAGCGAGTGAGGGGAGGGAAAGAGGAAGGAACAAGCATCTTTTTACATCGCTTTCTATGAAGGGAAATAATATCAAGGAGCCGAAGCAAGAGCGGGGAAAGGGGAACAAAAAAGAAACTTTCGATCTTCCTTCGATAATCGGCAATCTTCGGATTGTTTGGAAAGCGGATGGAGCTGTAAAGTGGAGGAAAAGGTGTTTCCGAAAGCGGGTTCCAGGAAAGCGGGGGACGTAACACGATTCCAGTTCCCATGCCAACGACCTATTCTTATTTACAGCCCCCAGTGCAGGGGCGGCCGTCAATATTTAAACGGGCTGCAAATGGAATAGCGGTGTTTCATCGGTGGATCAGGTGCAGTTCGCCGGGGAGAGCGCACGGCGGGGGAGGAAAAAAGCCCCCACTCGATTTGGTATTCAAATGCGCCTGGTAAGGTGGCCACAGTTTCCTAGAGACACTTCCGAACCTAAAGGGGGACATGATTTCAGTGTTTTGCTGAGTGCTTTTTACCAGATAGGAACCTTGCAGTCGATAATTCCGTTAAATTCGAAGCGAAAAGTGACTGTTATAGAAAATCCAGTATGAAAACGAATTTTAAATAACTGCAATATTATACACGTATATATCTGAGTGTGGGCGTATATATATATATATATATATATATATATATATATATATATATATATATATATATATATATATATATATATATATAAATAGATAGATATTTGTATATATATATATATATATATATAAATAGATAGATATTTGTATATATATATATATATATATATATATAAATAGATAGATATTTGTATATATATATATATATATATATAAATAGATAGATATTTGTATATATATATGTACATATATATGTATATATAGATAGATACGCCTATAGTCATATGTGTGTGCGTGCAAAACATTTCACATAAGAACAAGGTGAAAAATTGAGAAAACAAAAACATTAATCAGTAATAATGGAGAATAATTAAAAACATAAAAATTGGAAGAAAGAAAACAAAAATAATGATAAACGAAGGAAAACGTGTTCTTGGGAACAATGCAAAGGTATTTTCAATTATATATAAATAGTTAAATGAAACAATAAAATGTATACAGTATAAAAAGGATTTATTAAGTTATTTAAAATAAATGCATCACGTTATTTTGCAAATGATTGATCAAATTAATCGTTTCTTTTCATGTTTTTAAAGGATAACTGTGCAATCCAATGTCTAATTTGAATGCGCTTTCAAACATATGAACGAGTAATAACTCGAATGCAACGTATTTTAATGTTTACAAATTAATTTCTAAAAAAAAAAAAATTTCTCTTCCATCCCAGCTGCATCATAAGTACAATGAGCCATTGAAAAATATTTTCTATTTCTGAAAACCGTTTTTATTTTAAACCCAGGAAACAATTGTTAATTTGAATTTGCATATTATTTTTGTCTATCTTAAATATCCAAAAATTTATTTCAGGAAGAAATTTATGAATATATTTTTTTAAAAGGTAAATTAAAATGTCATTTTAAATATATTTTTTAATGGTAAGGAAATATAATCAAACGAAATTTGTTAATCTTGCTTACATTGAATTCATTCATTTTTAAGAACAAAAGATCTATTGTAAATGCTATATATATATATAGATATATATATATATATATTTGTGTACAAATTTGTATGTATACATACAGACAAACACCTTAACAATTTACTTCATATACAACGTGAATCTTTTCAGAGTAAAATATTGGAAAGTTTGTAAGAATTTTGCAGTTTTTTTAAAACCTCATGATGTAGTAAAAAGATTCTTAAAAAGAATATTTTTGTTAACAGAAGCTTTTTGTTGAGGCTTTATTTTTATAAATTGAAAATCAAAAAACATTTTTATAACTATTAAAAACTATATGATCTACAAATATTTCTGAGTAATGAATTAATTTATTTTAATAAATTAATAGCATAAATTAATTTTTTTAAAAATTAATTATAATTCTTAAAGGATGAAATTTTAAATTCAAAGAATATTTTCTAAGTAATTTGTTTTAACTTATACATATAAAATTTTATTTTAAATTTAAGATCGAATCAGCTGCTATAGTCACTAAGGGTCAAATAATTTAATTTCAACATAGCCATTAGGTGTTTTTGGATATCATTAAAATTTATATAAATCTATCATCAAACAGTACCCTAGGAAATCAACCATTAATTTTTGGAAAAATTTAAAATTCGAATGCGTATTGGATAAAACATTATATTACATAAATTAAAATAGAACTGTACGGTAAATCAAATACTAAGAGTCAGGTATGGTTGAATAGCAAATGAATCACGTGATGACGTTGACACCTTCGCCATCTGCTCTATATCACATCAGTGCTACAAATTTTAACTCTACATTCTCTCAGCCGGCATTTCCATATCGGATCAAGTAAGGTCAAACGATATAAATTTCCCTGTCAATACCATTTTAAATGCTTAAAACCATAATGCATAGATTAGTGATGGGACAGAGCTCTTCAGAATGAAAGGTCCCTGGTTCGATCTCAGCCACTGTTGAACATTGGGAGACTGACGTTACATTTTGATGCACATCTTTCCGCTTGGAAGTTTTCCTGGTCTTCTTTCTGAAATGTGAATACAATAAGGTTTTCATTTTATTTATTTTTATGAAAAATATTTTATGGAAGGCAGTTTAAGCTGCGGACTTTGAAATGCCTTACAACAAACTTAGGCTGTCAGATTATTTACTATGACGGCCCAAAAGGTATTTTCACAAATTTAATGGTAATACTTAACCTTGGTATTATGATGATAACCGGTATCAAAGACCGGTTATCATCATAATACCAAGATTGAACTTGGTGTTATGTAAATAACAGGTAAACCTCAGTATTACAATGATAACTAGTATTTTATCCCTCTTGACAAACAATACCTTAAACTAATTTTAAGTAACCTTGAAACTCATATTGGCAAATTCCAGTTTATATAATGTAAACAATGATTTCCTCTTATAAGTTCTAGCTCATATTGTAAAAAAGATTAGTTGATATACTTTGATTATTGTATTATTCAGATGTACTTAGAAATTGATCTCTAGTATGTGGTTCAGTTTTCTTACATATCGTCATTTGAATATATATATATATATATATATATTATATATATATATATATATATATATATATATATATATATATATATATATATATATATATATATATATATATATATATATATATATATATATATTACTCCACTAGTAGAAACTGTTCAATTTATTTTAAAAATTTAAGAGTTTTCAATACATTTTTGATACATAAGCCAAATAGAATATTTCTAAGTGCAAGTGTAAAGAAATTGATACGCATACATTCCATTCTATAATTATTGAAAATTAACATTTTTTTATTTAATTTTATTCCAATGTAGTACTAAATTCAACCATTCAAACCAATTGATTATTAGCTACTGAGGTTGTTTGTATGGAAAACATGTTTCTTTATACTGTGGGAAAATGCTGTACAAAAATTAACTATTGAACATTGAATAAATTTGAATAAGTCATTAGTTTGGAATACTTGTTAATGAAACCATTGTTACAAATTTGCAGTTAATAAAATATTTTTTTATTTGGCCCAATAAAATACGATTAAAGTAAACTTTTAAAGAAATTTTCAATATATTTTAATCGTGAAAATGGCCATTTTTACCTTTTTGAGCCATTATACCATATTGTTTCTAAACACAAAATGTTCTCCTTGCTGGTTATAATAAATTAACAATAAATAATAGTATTATAAATCTATAATCGTCTCATATTACTTATATCAATTTTAATAATAAAAGATATCTCAAAATATTGTATTAGTACGATTTAATATTTCACACACTTCTTTTCCAAAAAATATGTTATTTTTTTCATAAGTAGATTATTTTTTGTTTTCTTAAATGCCGTAAAGCTCTTAGTTATCGTAAAGCACCAAAAATGTCCCGTGACGATCTGTTTCGATCTTGTTTCACTTGTGTGTGTGATCTATCTGTTCACTTGACGATACGGGTTCCTATCACGTGATAAATTGTAACACTGAAAACGATAAAACGATTGCACAACTAATTTTATTTATGGTTTCTGAATATATTTTTACGTTTTAGCCAGCAGGTTCAAGTTACTTTCCCAATACAAGCCTTAAAGAAATTTAAAAATTCTATTCGCTTAGTAAAGGAAATAAAAATTTTTGATTTTATTTTCATCTGATATGTTATCGGTATCAGTTAGGTATGTAATTTTCTTAGAACACCATTAAAATAAAAATTATTAATAAAAATTCTGGGATTCTCTTAACATTAAAAAAGTATTTATTCCTTCAAAAATGTATTTTTAATATCTCAGTATTATTAAGAAACAAAGTATAAAAAATAATTTATTCGTAAATAATATAATAAATTGAAACTGCTGAAAAATTTATTGTATAGACAATTAATGATAACAACCCATTACTCAAACTAAGTCTTGGTTATACTATTATGCATTAGTGTTTAGTATTTGTGTTGTTGTTGTTGTTGTTGCATGCCCCCTAATGCCAGCAGCGCTAGACCAGGTCCATGACGTTGTACACTCTACAATAATCCAAAACCAGAAGAGGGTCGTCAACCAAGTACTGCCAGGAGAGCCCTAGTATTTGTATTCATATTAAGTACAAAACTTTGCCGACCAATGGTTGAGTGGTGAGCATTCTTGACTCCTAAGCTGTTGGTCTCGGGTTCGAGTCCCGGTTCTTGCATGAATGTTTCTTTTTTCTGTGTTTTCTTGGCCATTCTACTAAGAAGACGAATGATTGTGGCCCATCCTATAAGCGGGTTAGTGGGGAAGCGGCGGAGTTAACGCTACTCACCTACGTGACTTGGTTCACAGGGCCCGCTGGGTAACGATAAATGAGTAGCAGTTTCCGGCCTAGTAGTGGCGAAGAGTTTGTCACCCGTTAGTGCCCACCGTTAGAAAAAAATATAAATACATAATTTTTCAATCCAGGAGGTACATAATTGTATTACGATATTATTACTGTGCAAGTATTGATATACGTAATTGTTTCTTTGTTGTGCGTGTGTTGTTGCATCAGCATACTTGCTTATACGTACCCAAACATGGATCCTACTTGTTAGGGGGAGTCTTCAGAATTTAGAGACAGGGACCAAGCAGATGGCCCCACAAAACTTGACACAAATTATTATTTCAGTGATAGGACATAGAAACTAAGTCCTATTTAATGTGCACCAGCCACCCTTAGTGAACTAGACGGATATTCGAGTTAAGTCAGGATTCGAACTCTCGAACTTCTGATTATCAGATCAGCCGCACAACCATGCAGATACGCTATAAATATGCCTTATTTTTTATATATATAGACGTATATGCAGTGATTACCTATTACATTTCTTTTTTAAAAGAAATTCCTAATAATAAACAAAGTTTTGAAAGATATATCAACAACAGTGCCGCCAACCCTGTCTAGTGGTCAGAGTCCCTGACTACGGATAGGGAGGTCCTGGGTTCGAATCCCTGTTCGGGCATGGATGTACTTTCTCTGTCTATCTATCCTGTCTTTGTTCTTTCTGTGTATGAATGTGTTGTAAATGGTTGCCTACCCTATAAACGGATCCCTATGGCATGTGTGTACTGAAGAAGTTGGACTCCACACCAAAATAGGGTTCAGTTGAAAAAGTGTAGCAGTGCACCCCATATTGCCAGCCTAGCTGGCACACAACGACAACAACTACATCAACAACAGTTGAGTGAAGTTGGCAACGTTATAGCTAAAGGTAAGAAAATACCGGGAAGTTTCTTATCTCTTTCATTAAAACAGGAAAATAAAAACTGTACAAAAATAAATTTAGTTATTTCTGAATTAAAAGTAACATTTCAGGGTGAAGCAAATTTTCATTTTTTAAATAGCGATTCTCAAATGTGTGAAGAGAAAATTTTTTACATTTTATATCAGAGATTATATTTGAAGTACTATATTCATTACATTAAGTATTTAATTGGAAAACTAAACATGTACTTCCTATAACTTCTGCCAAAAATATATATATATATATATATATATATATATATATATATATATATATATATATATATATATATATATATATATATATATATATATATATATATATATATATATATATATATATATATATATATATATATATATATATATAACCGAAAGGAAACCAAATATGATTTGTGACATCCAAATAAATTTTTTATTCTTACGATACCAGAAACAGCAGAAGTTTTATTTCATTCATACCGGTGCATAACAATTTTCATAAGTGATACCTCAAAAAAAAAAAAATCTTATTTTAATAGTAAAGGAATTTTTTTTCAAAGATTTATGCAAAATTTAAAATGCAGACTTTATTCATAGAAATTGAGAGAGAAATGTATTTGTTTTTCTAAAGCAGAATGTTTAAGTGAAGTGCATGAATTGTTGTTTATTAGCTTGGGGATTATTTTCACTGCCTTCAACTCCACAATGACACTGATATAGATAAATGAATGGTGATATATATATTTATGCACAGAAAACAAATATATTCCTGTATTATTTCAATTCATAATGCTGTATTCTGTTGATAAATATTGGCATTTATTTCTAACATCTCACATAACCAAATGATGCTATAAAGTTTGCATTTTTAAATTAATTTTTCAAAACGATATTCAAGTACTCAGTAAGTAACTATGAAAGTGAAGAACTAATATTTTTTTAATTCTGAATAATTCTCAATCGAAAAAGTCATCATCCAATATTTTAATTTCAAAAATGATGTATGCATTTAATTTTTTTATTAAAAATAAAATGGTTGTTTCTTTCGTTCCAGTAGAGATTATGGCTACGTCGCTTTATTGCAATCCTCAGTGGCGTAAAATGTCCATGGTGTCAAATGACGTTTCATCTTCATCACATCGTATAAAGAAGGCGTCGTAAATCCGACTTATAGATGAATTGGCTGCCTGCCTTCAAATTGCTTTCTTCCAGCGGTAGCAAACAAGGCGAAATTCACCATCAAATGTCTGAGAATATTGTCGAAGTTCATTTTATTAATAAAACGATTTGGTTGGATACTAGCAGAGCCCACAACCTTGGTACGAATGATTTTAGTTGGTGATAATTGTGGCTTGTGCCAATCCTGATAACCCTACTTCGATACACTAGATATGGATACAGAAACTATTTCTGAAATTTTGTACTGGCTTGGTACTTTTTTTCAGTTTGTTGTCAAGGTTGTGAGCTCTCCTAGGATTTTACCAACGACTTTTTATATAAGAACAAAAGAATTGGTTTAAGAAGCCGTTTTCCATTGATTCAAGCCATTATACGTTGACTACAGAATAGAAGAAATACGTTGCCAACAGGATAGAAGAAAAAGCAAAATGAAAAATTCAAGCCAAAACATCCACTTTAAGGTTTGTTTAAATGGGCAAGGACAATTAAAATTTTTAAAAATTTATTTAATTAATATGATTTTAAATTATTAATTGCAGTATTTAAAAACAATCTTTTTTAAATCTTTAGACTAATGCCTTGCTTACGCCAACATTAATTTATTTTAATTGTTAATAGAGTAATGTCTGATTTTGCATATTTTACTGGGGAGATTGCTCATTAATTTATTACTAAGTTTCCCACAATATCATTTGCATCTAAGGTTAAAAACGAGGAATTTATTCAAAAATAACTTGAATTACTTTTTTAGACTAAACTTATGGCACAACATGAGAGTCTAAGCCTAAAGAGTACATACCTATTTTCTTGATCGAAGGTCATGGGGTGCAAAGCATGTGTCCCAGTTAAGTGATCAGCCTAACACAAAACCCCTAGTGATTAGCTCCCAAACATGCTTGGTACTCAACTTTATTGACAAAGTCAATAAAGTCAAGTCAAGAAGGGTTGGGCAAGGTTGAGTCAACCTTGCCCAACCCGGGGATTGAATCTCAGAAAGTTAATTTCTTCGCAATTTTTCATCAACAAATTTATTGATTTATGGAATTATTTTTGGTTTGACCAGTTAAATATTTTGAACAACAAGCGTTTCATTTGAAAACAATACAAATTTTACCGAATTGGATATTCTAGCAGTGTTAAGGACTCATTCCAGCGTTAATGGTGGATTTGCTTTTAATAAGCTAATTTTGGGTATCAGTTTACTTATTCGAATTACTGAAGTCTCTTCGAGCTTAAAAATTTATTTTACAATCAGCATTTATTATTGATTTAATGATTTTCGTAATTTTTTTTTGTACAACGTTAATAAATTTGATTCAAGGAATATTTATTTTAATAAAGTTTATTATATTATAAAGGAATAAGTTTAGAAATATGTAATTTATACCATATTTTATTACAAAATTGACTCATTTACTTACAATTTCTAAAAATCAGGATTATTTTGTGTATGCTTTTAAATTATATGAATTTCATATATCATGTTAATACACTATTGTCAATAATTTTATCATAAATACCAGTAATATACATTATTAGCATGTTATTTATGTTAGTTTAAAATCAGGTATCCTTGATTTTTTGGTGATTTTTTTTTATTCCAAGGTAAGCGCCAAGATGCGATTAACAAGATGGCTGTTGCCACTACACCAAAGCTTAACAAGTAACAGGATTACCAGAAACTATATTTTAACGCTAAAAATTATCACCAAATTTTCTGCCAAGCCAATGGATCCCCGATTCTATACCGAACTTTGTGTGAAGCATTATTTCTATAATTCATAAGCTTGCATAATTTATAAGAATTTATAAAAATTAATAATTTAACCTGAATATAACAGAAACAAATGCGCAGAAGCACCTTTTAATGTTAAATTAATTTTGATATTTAACAGAATGAACAATAAAATCAAAATCAATGGTTACGAGTTTAATTAAAATTTCTGTTTTTATCAATGCGTTAAATATGTTGGAATTTTTAATTATAAATGTACTAAAAATTGAAGTGTCAGAAATATTACACTCGTTTTTGATTCCATGTTTTAAGTAGAGCTTACTGTCAAAATTGTTCACACATAACACACACACACACACACACACACACACACGCACACACACACACACACACACACACACACACACACACACACACACACACACACACACACATATATATATATATATATATATATATATATATATATATATATATATATACATACATATTATATATATATAGCGAAAATTGAAAAGTACAAGAATAGATATAACACTTATGTTTGGCAATACATTCAGCGCAAAAGCAGCTAAAATGGAATTACTATAATATAATTAATAGTACATTTTGATAAAATTAATCAAAACCAAATGGAGAATAATAATCAAGTACTAGATGGAGAATAATAATCAAATACTATATGGAAAATAATACATTGAAAATACGAAATATAGTAAACAGATGGAAAAATGCTCACTATATAGTTTAAAATTTCAAAGAAAATAGAATAAAGGAAAATGTGGAACTAGAATGATTAGTATATTTCGTATTTTAAATGTATTACTCTCCATCTAGTATTTGATTATTATTCTCAATTTGGTTTTTGACTAATTTTATAAATATATTCTTATTCTTCATTTGGTATTTTAAATGTATTATTCTCCGTATAGCATTTGATTATTATTCTCCATCTAGTATTTAATTAATATTCTCCATTTGGTTTTGATTAATTTCATAAAAATGCACTATTATATATATATATATATATATATATATATATATATATATATATATATATATATAGGAGAAAAGATACCATATTTCACAAAATTATAAAAATATAATTCCTTTTAACATTTGCTATACAATAAGTTCCTTTTAGTTTTTAGTTTATACATACGTACTTTCAAAAAATCTTAATATACAAATGAAATATATTTTAGTTTATTGTGTGACCTTTTGTTTAGGCCAACCCTAATATTTTAAAGAAAGGAGAATAAAACAAAACGAAAATATTAGTGTTTTCTTAGTCTAGGTGATCAATAAAGGAAAAATTAAGTGCAGCAAAATAATATCATAAGATAACAATATATGCATACATATGTATTTATATATATGACTGATGAAATCCTCATGTATATAAGTGTGTGTGTGTGTGTGTAAATCCTTTTAATCTATTTATGTTATAATATGATCACTCTTATAGTAATAATATTTAAATAAGTCTGCTTTTAGAACACAGAAAGTTATCCTTTAAACAAGTCTATTTAAATTGCAGAATTAGAGTTTTAGAATACTGTGTGGGTCTACAGTCAAATTCAAATATTTATCTATTAATGGTCTATTCTATATAAGATATTTGCGTAAATTGTTATTCATACAAGATATTTTTCTTAGAAAAATCCTAAAGTTATAAATTTAGATTGTCTGCCTAGAAAAATTTTTACAGAAATACATAAATTTGAAGATAATTTAATTTGTAAAACATTTTGCACAAACAGATATACTTTAAATTGAATTAAATTTATTTAAAACCTTCACCTATAAATAACTATTCATGGTGTTTTGAAATATGTTTAAAAATGATTATTAAAATTTGTGTGGAATTAAATTAATTTCGTTAAAAAATAGCCTTTGATAAATTCTTATGTGGGTGTTTTAGTATTTCCATTTAAAGAACTGAAATAAAATTTCTCACAAAAAAATGAATATAATTCTAATTACGTTTTTAAACGTCTTCAAAATAATTAAAATTAGAGATAATTAATTTCCCCTGATAAAAAGCATGTTTTGCAAAAAAAAAAACCTTTAAATAATTTGATAAAATGAGACTTTAAACAAGAGTCTTACGCCATCAATAAGAATTATTTCAAAATAATTAGAAAAAGTATTTTAGAAGTTTCAGTTTTTGAACTATACTATTTTAATCATAGATTTTCTAGCAGTGTTGGTTTCAGTCTCGTAAGTGAGTGTGATCCTAATTTAAATATTTGAATTGTAATTAAATTTTTATTTCTAATTTCAACTTTAGTGAAAAAGAAACATATGGAGAATATTGAATAATTTTTAGGTGAATTCTTTAAGCAAAATTAAACATTCTGTGATCAAATTCTGTTCAAAGACGTTTTGAGAATATAATCTATGAACAATGTAATTTATGATAATTATTACGTTATTATCCAAAATAAAATTTTTCAGTAGAAGCAAAAATATCCATTTATTAAATTATCACACTTCCCTATTCTTCTTCAAACATAGGATTTATATTTTAATAAAAAGAGTTTCAGAAATTACAAACATTCAAAACTTTAAGTATCTTTAAGTTAATCAGAAAACTTTCCGCATTTTTCAGCAGTATATAAAAATTGCTTAAAGTATTTTTTGAATAATAGGTAAAATTTATTAAAATAAAAATTAACTTACGTTATAATGTAGCTGAATAATTTGAATAAATTTTGCAACATTACTTTATTTCTTTATTACACAAGAAAATTCTCTTAAGCTAATAAAAATATCTTATAGGTTTTTATTATTTATATTGGCATTCATTTTGTACAATAGAATTATTAGTTTAGTAAAGTAATGCGAAAAAGTAATTTAAAAATGTTTTACTCAAAAATCGAAAGTTGCATTCTTATTAGTCTATTACTTTATGTAAACATTTCTAATAATAAGAAATATAAATAATCTATTTTTTTAGTTCAAACTAATCTACATTTAAATAAGTTCTTGTGAATTTAGTCAAACTGTATTGTTTCCTTTTTTTGAAGATATAATTGCAGTGTTATATAATTTAATGTTATTAAGAGTTATAAAATATTTAAAAATTTAATTTTAACCCTACATTTTTATACACATTTAATATAATTTATATCACAAAGTAACTTCTTATAAAATAATTTGCATTTAAAATGTTAATTATTTCTTTTAAAGTTAATTTAAGTTTATCATTAAAAACTGGAAAATTCTGAAGCCATTTATGAAAACATAATCATATGATTGTTATTAAGTGATCAATTATAAATAAAATGATAGTTTTCCTGAAAGTAAGTTTAAAAAAAATGAAATATTTATCTACTTAAGAAAGAAAAATATTTCCTATAAAATTGATAAAATCCATTCCTTATTACATTTGATATTAAAAAAGATTTATTTTAAATTCTTGTGTTCATATTTTTTTTTAATATTAGTGATGGTCTTTTTTCCATTTTAAAAACAATTCCACATGACAACAATTAAAAGAAATTTACCTTCTATCCTAAAAAATAGAGTAAAATATATTGAAAAATTTTTTAAATAGTGTTCAGAATTAATTATTTTTTGTATTTATATTATTTATTTTAATACAAATGCTTAATTATTTTAATACAAATGCTGAACATCAACTTTTAGTTGACGGTTCTTCAAGTACTTCTTGACGATGAGATATTGAGATAGCATGGTGCAATTATTTAAATGTTCAAAAATCACTGATTTATTAAAGTCACGCAAAAAAAGTTTGAGGAATCCACCGCTCTAATTCTGTGGAGATGGTCCTGTAAGCAGTCATGTCCAATTAGTTCTCTGTATAGAGCCACTGTTGTATTTCTTGGAAAAGGGGGAACACAGTTCTCTCCTCCCCCAGAATATCCCATCTCATATCCCTTACGCGTTGAATCAAACCTATGTTTAAGAGTTTTTCTAAGGGTCAGCATAATAAACAATGCCAGAGTGTGAAAAGATGAGGACGATATCTACGTTGTCCTATCAAAGTTAACTTTTTAGCTGATGCAACAGTTTTTCTTTGCCCATAATTCCACAATGGGCAGGAATCCATTAGAATGAAATTCGGTATGGTAGTGCCTTAAGCAAGAGTCTACACTCTAAATCTCTTTGGGGCTTATTTTGATTATTCAAAAACCTGGAAGCGCGATTTTAGAATATGATAATATGACAGCTGTCGCAAAAGGTGGCCGCGAATCAACAGTTGTATGAATAACCACGGAAATAGCTTCGATTACACTTATTTAATGCGCTAGTAATGTGTATTTGTAATACTTCACAGTTACAGAAGAGACTATATTGATATTTGTTTTGAATATGTTGTAAGACGATATTTCTTCTTCTTCTTAGAGTTGGGTTTGTATGTCATTGGGCACCTCTGCTTTTATCAGCATTTTGTACTGTTAACTCCAAACCCAATGTTTCCTAGTTCCAGTTGCTCGGGTCACCCACTTTATTAATAAAGTCCGAGTCCTTCAATGTAGTCTAGGTGTAACTCTTACTTGTATGGATGATGCCTAAAGAAGTTAACCTAGGGAGGGCAAGGGCCTCGCATTCGTAAATGGTATGCTTGGCCGTTTCCTCTTGCATGACATTTCCTGCAGATAGGGTGTTGCTGAAACAGTCCCATTTTATGGAGGTGTTTTCTGGAATAATAGTGCCCAGTTATGAAGCCTACGATTAAACGTATCTTCTGCCTAGAGCATCTTAGAATTTTCAGAGGCAATCCTCGCTGATGATCCACAGATGATTCTGGTCAGAGAGTCAGTCATGCTAGCGATAGCTTCCTGACTTTCACCAGAAAAATATGGTTTGGAGGTCACTTCTACCTCCTGTGAAGGATTCATTGCTGCCCCTTCACTAGATTGCCTCTGAGTTCCCTTGTCTTTTTCAGCAAGGTCTACTTCAGAGGCTTCACCTGTAAATGCAGAAAGGTTTGTTATTTCTTGTGTTTTTTCAGCCACAAGATAACAATTAATAAGCTCAGGTAATATAACAGTCCACCCAGCATTGCCTGAGTTACTGGGCAAGGCAAAAAAGCTCTAGAAGTTCGCCAGGCAACTAGAGGCTCCGTTAAGACACTATTACCGCGGTGCCAAATAGCCCTAGGCACGGGTCGCATAACACCAGGGTTTACGGGAGCTGGTTCGCGGCCTCTAATTCTATATTCAAGGCTATCCTGTCATTCCTACAGGATGTTCGGCGATCCACCACCTGCCGACGCGCCTGGTAGCTGCTCAGGCCCCTGGAAGACAATCCTTTGAAGAGATTAATTTTCAAATTTTGCTTACAATCAAGTCATAGGACAATCCTTATACTAGCAAAAACAGAGGTAAAATCCGTATCTATATCATCTATCTTTTGATTCCTTAACACCATTTTTTCATGAAAACAAAGAAAACGAGTGTGAACAAAGTTTTAATTCTGAAAGTTAAAATTTTTGAAATTATAAGCAATGAGGAAAATCGAATATTTTAAACAATCATTTATTCGTATGAAGCGATATTAAAATAATAAAAAAATAAGATATTTTGGAAAATGATAGTATATATCATTTTCCAAAAAATCTTAGAAATAATTTAATTCGAAAGAAATCAGTATCTTACTCATTGATAAAAGTGTATCAATATACATTTAATATTTAAAAAGGATATTAAATCTTAATTGATATAGTTGTATTAATAAAGCACACACACAGGCAGAGTGTTTTACATAAATATTTATTTCTGTGAAAGCATTAAATGTGCTTTCACACAACCAGCTAAAAATAATCATCAATAATGAAAATCTTATTTTATAGTATAATAAACACCATTTTTATTTTAAAATAGTTATTTAATTACAAATAGGGACAAACACACACATTAAAAAAAAACTCTGACTACATTTAACATTAAAATCTATTCCATTAAATCTTTTCCTCCTCGTATAGCATTTTCCAAAAATATCTTAAAAATAAATAAATTGGAAAAATAATCAGTATGTAATTCATTGATACAAATATATCATTATTCAATACTAAAATGAATATTCAATCTTAGACGATATAGTTACATCAATAAAGTAAACAGAATATTCTATATGAGCATTTATTCGTGTGAAATGATTTAAAATCAACTGAAAAAATAATATATAATATAACAAAAACACCATTTTCTTGATATTTTAAAAAGAAACCCTACAACTCAGTATCTAGTACAGAAATATTTCGAAACATATTTGAATCAAATATATTTTATAACGAAAACAGCTAATAGCCTAACTCGAGCATACGGAGAGAAACAACGTCGTTTTAAGTGTACCATTTGAGACTGAATAATACTTGAAAACCTAGAAGACATAACCGGATGATATCGCGTCATGTGAGATAATAGGAGAAGCTGCCTGAAAAGCTAAATTTGTCTTTATCGCCCATAAAGCGAGCAACATGCAGGCCGGATTCCTATAAAACTCTCGATTGCATTTCGCATCCAAGCGGATTCGAAAGCGTCAAATTGAAGTAGTTTCCATGGCGACTGCCGCCGCTTCCTTAAATCACCAACAACCTATTTAGGAAAGTGCATACCCGGGAAAAGGCCTACTGCAAGGCAAGGAGGGCGTCTATGCGTGGGCCAGCTGCAGGGGCCTATAGTATAGACGCAAGCCTACTGCAAATAAATGCGTTATAGGCTTTGCGTTGTTGGGACGCAATTAGATATACAGCATTCTTGAAATGCTTTGTACGGTGACATGGAATGAAAACATATGGGGTGACGATTCTTTCGATTTGTGTGAAGACTTGCTAAAAAAAGTGTAGAATAAAAATGGAACAAAAGTTTAGATGTGTTAAATGCTGAATTTCTTTTGATTTAGTAAAACAACAAACGGCGTAGAATAAAAAACATTGATAGGCGCCTCGAAATTTATTTCAAAAAATGGTAACGTTCAGTTTTATCTCACACAATTTTATTTTATTTCTACAGACATATTGAACACTATCTAAAGCTTAGTAGGCATTTAATTTGTCTACATTTGTCATTATTTTCATGACGATATATAATATATTTGTAAATTGAAATTTCTGTTGATTGATTGGGTTTTAGCATGTGCATGAGATGGAATTGTCTTAATAATTTTTATTAATGTTTCTAATTTTTTTATAGTTAAGAAAAACCAACAGAATTTTCAAAATTTCAAAATATGGGGAAATAATAATAACATCATACAATTGGCTTTTAAGCGTTTCCATAGCAGTTTATTCAGTTTTTTTGGCATCAATGAATATATCATATTATTTGTTATAAGAATAACAAGCTTGAAATCGCATTAAACTGAGAGTTAATTATTTACTTTTTTATTGCAATAATTTTAGGCTAAGTACTTGAAAAGTGCTTGATTTTCTATAAAAAAAATCTTTTTTATAACATCTTTCCTCATTATAAAAAATATTCTCATCATTGAAATAACAAAAGAATAATGAATTCATAAATACAATAATTAAAGTATCATTTACAAATAAAAATAGAAATGTAACACGACAGCCCAATTTGGGCCTAGACCTACAGGGACAATATCTGTTTTCCTGACCAAGGGCAATGGGTTACAAAGCATATGTCCCGATTAGGTGATGAGCTTAACTCGAAAACGCCAGTGTTTAGTTTTCAAGCATGCTTGCTACTCAATTTATCGACTCAATGAAGGGTCGAATTACCCTACTCAGCAGTCCCGGGATAGAATCCCGATATATATATATATATATATATATATATATATATATATATATATATATATATATATATATATATATATATATATATATATATATATATATATGTATGTATATATATATATATATATATATATATTAACTACAAAGAAAAACAAAAACAAAAATATTGAAGAAAGATGGAAATAAATTTTCCTTCTCGTCAGGGAAGCAGAGGGCAAGAGGAAAGCGATTCGAATTCATTTGTGCAAACATTCTAAAGATTTCACTATTCAGTAATGAACCATCGCCTGCGTCTTCGAAAGAAAAATTAATATAAATTAAAAGTATAAGGCTGAAGTGAAAATATAAATATATACATGAATACCGATTTACTCCGAAAACAAAAAGTTGAGATGTTCTAATATATTCAGTTATATATTATACACAGCACTTACAATTGCCACCCAGTTTATTTAGAGGCCAGCGTGCCTGACAGAGGATAGGGATGTCCTAGGTTCGACTCGGGCACGAATGTATTTTTTCTCACTCTCTCCTATCTTTGTCCTTTCTTTGTATGAATGGTTGCCTACCCTATAAACGGGTTCCTATGGCATGTGTATACTGAGGAAGTCGGACTCCTCACCAAATTACGTTTCGGTTGGGAAATTGGAGCAGCGTAACCCATATTGCCAGCCTAGCTCCCTCAAGACAACATTAGCATTGTGAAATTTAATTAAATTCAGAAAAAGTAGAATAGAAAAAATGTCTATTGATTTGGCAAAAGTATATGAAACAAACATACTACCCCCCCACATATATGTATATATTTAATATGAAATTTTTATAAAGTTAATCAAATACTAAATGTAGAATAATAAAATGAAAATACGAAACATAGTAAACAGATGGAACATATGTTCAATTAGAAGAAGCTGTTCAACACTACCATGACCAGCTTCTTAGAAGAAGTGACCACAACGTGACCACGACCTACCGAAAGTGCGCCAGCAACTTTTATTGAACACGACTGGTCTTCATTAATGTTGGGATTTGAACTCACTACCTCCTGACAACGAAAGTCATGTTCTAACTAACAAGGCTACATCTGACTTGAAAACGACGTGTAAAAACTAATTTAAATTTATACTAGTCTTTGAGGAATAACTCTTAATAACTATACTGATAATATAGTTCTAAATAATAATTAATAGTCTGAAAAAATCACAGTTTAAGCAGCCAATCTATGTACAGTCACTTAGCAATTTTGTATTTCGCAGCTTTTTTTATGATTTCTATGTTATACAAAATAAATAAAATACTATATAAGATTTGAACTAATTATTTAAAGTCTTATATTATTTATCTTAAATTTCATTGCTGATAACGAAAAGAAAGTTAGAACAGCTTTGAATATACGAGTACATGTCTGAACTGTTGCCACGCAGTATCACAAGAAAAATAGTCTTAGGCGCGGAACACTCTTACGCAATAGTACAACACATTTTCTGACTGACTTTCGTATATAATGTGTAACAAAATTTTTTAATTCAATTTAAAAACTGAAATTATGTTAGTTAAAAACTGAAATTATGATGTTTGCAGAGAAATAGGATTTGCGAATGAAAAATCGAAAATTTCTTAATCTTTAATATTTATGCAATGTTAGATTTTATTAGAATATTTATAATTAAAATACTTATAGATAAAATAGAATTAATTTATAATCTTGAAGAGATGTTCTGTGAACTAATTATATATATATATATATATATATATATATATATATATATATATATATATATATATATATATATATATATATATATATATATATATATATATATATATATATATATATATATATATATTTGTAAAATTATAAAAACAGTGTTTATTTATGTTTTGATATTTTAGTATTATAATATGCAGCTTTGAAAGAAGTTAATTTGAGTAATATATTTAATATTCTGCGTATCTAAAATAGAAGAATTAACAATGACAGATTTATGTTTTATGATATTCATAATGATTTTAAGAAATCAAAACTTCTTCTGGTATTATTTTGAAGTATTTACACTATATAACCTGATTAGACACTGAAAAATAACGATTCCAAATTTTGAGCAACAATTTAGTGAAACATTGAACAAAAAAGCACATACAAAATACATTTACAAAATTTCCCTTTACTTTATTAGAAATAGAGCAAGATTTTACAAGTTAATGCGTATTGCTTATCAACAACGTGGCTGATTCAAATTATCAGTAAAAATGACGTGATGTATCCTTTGGTTACTAGAATTAGAATATCAGGTGCTTAATGTTTTTTCAAAACCTACGATTAATCGCCAAACATTGACAACTCTAAATGAGTTCAGAAGCAGCGCCAAGATTTTAAGCCAAGTGTGATTCTCTTGAGGCAGTTTAAATTCAGTATTTGTAGGAACACCGAATAAACAAAAATAAATAAATAAATAAAAAAATAAACTCTAACTAAGAGATTAATTTCTTAATTTATTCATTAATTAAGCTATAGTTAATTCATTCATAAGGGTAATCATATATTTAATCACGACATTATATTTGCAGGACAAAGCATATGCAAATCTTTGATCGGAATTTCTTCTTTTTTGGTTCAAAGTATTATAATTAAAATTATAATTTTAATTTAAACATTATGATTTTAATCCTTGTAATTCATAATATCCATTCTGTTTTAGAATTTTGTTTTTATGATTGCAGTGTATACTGTTAAACGAATGTCTCCTTAAAAGAATCTTTACCTGAATGCAAAATGATCCTTTTTGTGAGGTAATATCGACATTTAAACTGTTGACATAATATGTTATAAAACGCATAAAATCTTTATAACCAACTGCTGATTAAAGCAGGGATTCCAAGCTCATCAATAATTGGTAAGTAATTATATATCTTCCATAATATGAATATCATTATTTGTGAACTTTTGCTATTAAACATGGTTAAGATACCCTAGCAGAAAGTTTCAATGAACATTGTAATAATAATGATTTGAACCTAATGCAAACTAGAGCTATACTACATATAATATTATGAAATTAATTATTGAATAAAAATTTATGTATATTTAATTAATTCCTTTTCATATTGATTTTACTTCTGATTTATATTATTCTTTGGTATGGTTGTCTTTAAACTCCGATGGTGCAACAATAATTGGTTTTAGTGAAAGTGTAATTCTAGAGACAGAAATGAGAATAATTGTATCACAACCAATCAAAAGACAATCATGTTGATAGGTTTAATGCATTTTAAATTCATAGTATTTAATATTAGTTTGGCTTAAGAAGAATATTTGGATTTGTGGTTTTAGTTTCATTATTTGATGGTGGTTATATAAGGATTATGAACTATGTGGTAAAACTTATATGCTGGACTATTGAAAACAGCCTATTTCCTAAACTTTGGCACGATATGTTTCTGTCTGATTATTTCAGATATCATAATTTTGGCACTGCATGGATTGGAAAACCTAAATAACGAAGGCTATTGTAAGCTCTTCTTAAAGGATTTTTCGTAGATAGAGTGGGCCATATTCATGTGTCACATGCGAGGAAATTTAAAAGGTATCCAAATCCCACCCTAGTAAATGTGGATAAAGAAAGTAGAGACACATCATTCGTTTTTTATTCTTCTAAAACGACTGGAATGGAACCCGTGAGACTTACTACACCGAATATCCTAAAATTCACAATCTTTCTTGATTTTGAGCCATGATCAACTGAAGTCGCCAATACTTGAGTTGGCCTCTCTACTCAAGCGAGCTTCAGAGCTTGTATCCCATCTCATGTGGGTGTCGACGGAAGTGCCGACTATCTGGCCAGAACTGCTGCTGAAGAGGGAGGGAGCCCTTGTGTGGCTCACACGTATAGCGAGATCTCCTCTGCTGGGAAGATGGAATTAAACCGACTTTTAAAATGATTCTTCCCAATCACCTGTGGAACTTTGGAAGAAGCCCGGACGGGTCTTTTCGGCTTTTGCCTCGAAAATATCAAACAGCTTTCTCTCTCGTTATGAGTGGCCATCTCAGAGTACTCCCAGCTCGGTTAGAAGATCTTCCCAATGTGCCATTGGTGTGGGTGACCTCGTTACATTTTTTTTTAGTTTGCTTGGATTTTAAAAAAATACAACGTCCTTCAGGATGCTCCATTATTTTTAGACTTTTTGTATATTTTTTGACTTAAGAGATATCCAAAAGTTTTGCAAGCTAAACTAAACTCTGTAGTGGCATGACAACCCATGTGAGTCAAGGCCTATTGTGCCTATCTCTGTTTTCCCGACCCAGAGGCCCTGGGTGCGAAGCATTTGTTCCGATTAGATGGTCAGCCTAACGTGAAACTCCCAGTGTTCAGTTTCCAAGTATGTTTGGTATACAGTTTATCAACCTACTAAAGGGATGAGAGGCTGAGTCAACCTTGCCCAACCTGAAGATCGAACCTGTGCCTTGGGAACGTGAAACTCCACCACTAAGCCATTGGACTTCGTCTAGCCTTGCTATACTGTCTGATATTAGTAACAACAGCAACGGAACTTTAACTCTGCATTAGCTTTCTCAGTATGATGGTCTTCTGTTGTGTCAGATATATAGAGCTTACCTCCAACTCATGTAGTCATCGATCCTCTTCAACGCCAGTCTACTTAGTTTTATACAGGGTAATATAGATATACATTTCAAATTATAAAGAATTTGGAAATACAATTTAAAATTAAATTTGAGATGATATAGAAAAATTTACTTCGAAACAATGGATGGAAATTTAGTTTAAGTCAAAACCTATTTCCCAGCAACACGATAGAAAAAAAAGTTTCGCGGAAAATCGAAGATGAATCATAAACAGAATCATGCATGAGCGGATCTTCGTTTTATGTAGTGATTATCATGCTATGAACAAGCGAATCCAGCTCCCTCTGTTGGAGTGCATTTAATCACTTAATGCATTCCAGTCTGTCTCTCAGGAGATAATTATTTATTCTCTTCGGACGAGTTAGCCAACATGATCTGGGTGTCAAGCACATTCTCCACGCTGCACGTGTTCACGATATCTTTAAAAATCATCGTCGGCGTTAATAAGTGTGTATCTACACACACACTCTTTAAGGAGCGTGTTTAAGACAACACCACCCCCTTGCACAGTGCCAACAATCACGGAAATCAAGCACTCTTCATTAATATTTCATGAGTGATAATTTTCAATCTTAAAATAGCTCCCGGCTTGCCCGAAATAATAGTTACTAGAGAAACCCTTTTCTGTTAATGAAAGAAACGGGGGGAGGGGAAGGCCGGGGACCTCTTAACGCGATGCTGATTGGCTGCACAGGGCAAGAGCGTGCTCCTCGCCGACGAATACTAATTGCCCAGCAATAATGAGGGTGAATTAAGATGCTATTTATAGCGTACCACCGTTTGACGCAGTCTGAAAGAGTAACCCTTCGTCAAATAGGCCTAAATGATATTTTAATCGAGAATCGATGTTGGCTATGGTTGCTCCTCGGCTGCTCGTCTTCTCTCCCCAAATGGTTTAATAATTTAATCGCAGGCATTGTTTTATGAATCGGCGGAGATGAGTGTTATTTCATTTCGCCAAGCTTGGCTTATTTTTATAGAAGAATCGAATTTTATTCTCGGATGAGCCGCTTCGTTTGGCTTCATGTAAGAACTGAACTGAAGCGAAGAAGACTGACTGACTGACTTAAAGCACGCGATATATCGAGTTTTTCTTTGAAGATGGGATTATATAAAGTGTCATTCAAAGTGATATAAAAAGTGTATTTTGAAAACAGTGTTTAATTATTTCTGTACATTTTATTACAATATATTACTATGATCGATCAATTAATTTGCTTAAGGCATTTCCAATAACCTGCAATTAATTTTAATCTTATTGGTTTTTGGTTCATTCCATGTAAGATTTGTTCTAGTTGTTTTCGCTCTGATCTATTTGTGATGTCGAAAACACTATACAACTATATATTTTATTACAGCGTTGTGGACACGTAAACGGCCTAACTCTATTAAGGTCTTTTAAAGTATTTTCCTTTCGGGAGATTCTTCATTGATAATGAGTAGTACCCACGTGTTGTAGGAGAGAAAAACTGAAAATATCCCAATACCTAACCCTACAGAGGTGCGCAACTTTCTTCTCCCATTGTTCAACAGTAGCTGGAATTGAGCCCGGCACCTTCTGCCCTGAAGACCGTTGTACTACTATTAGGTCATGGTGCAGCTACAGTGACTCAGTAGCTTCACACCACTTCTTGTTAAGATCATTAAAGTGAAACATCATTTTCCGTTGGCCATGATTGACCACATTCGCCCTCACTGAGTTACTGAAACTCTGGAGTTTAGGGGAGTGTCCACGTTAATTATCCACATCCAAAGTGTGACGGGAATGTGGATATGAGAGCTCAGGAGTAACCTCGTCACTAGACCATGTCTCAGAACTAAGAGGCGAACATTCCAAACCCGTTTATCTCAAGATAGAGCCCGGGCTTCAACCGCATGCGATCCAAGTCCTATAGACTTCATTATAGCAAAAGTAATTGGCAAAAAAACAAACAATTAAAATTTATAAATTGTATACAAATAATCTTAACTTATTTTTAATTATTTTATATCGATAGAGAAATTAATATTTTTCACGGTATGTTTTAAAAAATATACAAAAAAGATTTTTCTTAACCGGAAAATTGTTTCAATCTATCTTTAAAAACATTATTTTCTTTGACAGGAAGTAAAAATTCTTGAAGCAAGAGACTTCACTCGCGGAAGTCACTTTCTGACAACATTTCTTCGACAAATTTATAAATTCGAGAAGAAAAGAAATTGCATCAAGATCAAAAATGCCGCCGCAAAGTGGGCGAGTGATGGAGATTTCTCGTGGAGTACACGCTCACTTATGGACGCTTCTCTTCCTCTAAAAGAGATTTACAAAGTAGACGTGACGGCATAAAGCATTTTTGAAAGAAAATAAAATTCAACAACCCCTCCTTAGATAAAACATTCCGTTTTTATTAAATAACAGGTTAAACTTACATTCTACATTAAATTGGGAACTTTACTTTTTTAATAATAAATAACATGCCAAGAGTTTGCTTGATTTTGTTTTTTATGTATAAATTTGGGAGGAAAATTAGGACCGGTATGGTTTCGGACAAGGGTGGAAAAACCATTTTGGGTCATGAACTACTTTTAACTTCTCACTATCCTTGATAATCAGGGGTGGTTGTTGCACCAGTCTAGAGTTGGCCTCTAGCAGATAGTGGAAGAAGCCGGTTTGGAATCTTAGTAATATAGAAGCAGGAATCAAGAGGAACCTATTTCACTTGGAGAACATTACTTAACGTCACTTTTAGTGCACACGATGGATTCGAGCTCACTACCTTGTGATAATAAAGACGACGCCCTTACCATCCAGGTCACCGTGGCCCACTCAGGGGTTCAACATGTATATTTTTAGATACGTGGATCATAAAAATTAGCATTTGAGGTCACCCAAAATGTCTGAGTGATCTACCAGTCGAGATATTTTATAAGGTTTATGAAAAAAATCAAATACAAAGCTTGATGCTGAAACAGGAATTTTTTTCTCAAAGTGTAAAACGTCCTGGCCTTCACTTCAAGAGTTTGTGAGTTTGATCCCATTGCAGCAGCAAAAATTCCGCTTTAAATTATCGATCATGGTCTAAACAGCCCTGGTAGGGAGTTGTCGAATGACAAGCGAACTAAATCAATAACCGAATACCACAATAAATCAACCAGTGTAAAAAGTATCGCTATCACGTGTTTAATATATAATATACATTGTATATATCCCATCAACTGCATAATGTTTTCCTAAATATTGTCCTAAAATATAGCGATGTTTTTTATAAAGTTTCGTACTCTGATTGATATCACACCTAACTGATATTGTAAGAAAGTGTAAATCACACACAAAACGATATTTTAAATGTCGAGTTCATCACTTGGATGCTAACCTAACTTACGATGCATTGTCACTCAATATGAGAATCATCTCGAATCCTTCGATAATTTTTGGATTACGAAAATTTGTTACATATTCAAGTGTTAACTCTTCAATGAAAGATGCTGCTGAGTAAAATGCCAATTTAAATTGGCTAACTTAACATTTCCAAGGTAAGTTTAATTTGCAGATTGAAGTATTATACTGTCACTCGTAGGATTTAATGGAAAAGATCGGGAGTGATATCTTTAAATAAAATTATAGGCATATATCCAATGTTCAAAAGTGAAGAATTCTATTCAGTTATAAAAGTGAAGTTCTACCATTAAGCTACGGGAAGCTTAGAAGTTACAGTTTCACTTTCAGCATGTACATCTGCCAGGGAGAGTGCTAGGGAATTTTTCAAATTCCCTACCACGCAACGCGTGAATACGCCCCAGCTTATATGAAAAGAACTCCCACAAAGAAATTGACGAGATATACATTAAAATCTATACAATAACCTCAAGCCGTAGACTGTACAACACGTTGCGTCGAAAAGTCTAAACCAGAAGGAGGAATCGAGCCCAGGAAGAGCTGCTCTGAACGCTAGTTATTCAGCTGCCAGCTCAACTCAGTTAATATGGGTTTATACCATAAGAAAAAAAGTGATTGAATCCTGATGTGTGTGTGATGCTGTACTTCATCTGATTTAAATATTATTATCGAATTGTATAATGCTCTAATATACTCTTTAACTTGTAAATATTCACATTATACAACAATGAATCATCTGTTCGATATTTATATTAATAATACTCAAAAATTATTGAATGCTCTAATCCTTTTAATTCAATTTTACTGAATTTCACAATTACTTATTTGTTATGAATCTTGTGAGTACTGTTATCCCAAGTAAATCTTATAATCAAGAATGTTGTTACTGATATATAGAATAATTAATATAAATCTACTGTTATTATGAATACTGTAAATATTATTAATCTATTTATATGCTATTATACTCCATAGTATTGCAATTCAGAAATTATACCAGTCTCTGTCTGCAGAATATAATACCTCCTATATATTCTTACCCTTCTTTCTTAGTCTAAATAAAAAAAAAACTTAAATGGGAATGATGCCGTGGGAATCGAACTGCCATACCATGACTGTGAATACCGGTGACCTCGTATGGTCCATCACCATAAATCACCTCCTGAACCTCTTTAGTTAAAATTAATATAGCACATTTTTTTTAATATTTAACTTATTAATTATGACTAACAAGCTGTTTTTTTTGAAATTTTTATCATTATTATATAGGAGATAAGTACACTTAACACGGGTGCTATACTCTATGACAGACATCCCCTTGTCCATTGAACTTCATTCGAACATATTTCAAGCAATTACTGGTGAATTCTTAAGATTTTATGCAAGATTTGTGAATGATATATTTAAACGATATTAATGAATAAATTAGAATGTAACTAATTGCTTAGCGCATTGCACTGAATGACTATTATTCAGCACATGCTATTAGAAAAATATATATAAGCATCTATACAACGCACATTATATGTGTGTGTGTGTATATATATATATATATATATATATATATATATATATATATATATATATATATATATGAAGTTCGGTGGCTTAGTGGCAGCGTTTCACGCTCCCATGACACAGGTCCGAGGTTCGATCCTCGGGCTGGTAAAGGTCGACTCAACCTTTCATCTCTTCAGTGGGTCGATTAACTGAGTATCAAGCATGCTTGGGAACTATAAACACTGGGGTCTTATGTTAGGCTGACCACCTAACTGGGAAATATGCTTCGCACCCCAGGGCCCTCGGTCATGAAAACAGTTATGGGCACTGTAGGCCTTGGCCCACATGGGCTGTCGTGCCTCGGAGTTTATATATATATATATATATATATATATATATATATATATATATATATATATATATATATATATTCATATATATATACCGCTTTGACTTGGTTGTTATATTTATTGTTATCGGAAATTTGTGAGTGCGAATCCAATCGAAGATCCTTCGTATTCGTCGTGTTCGCTAATGGAGGCTGGGGCATGTTATGTAGTGGTCGTAATGTCCTCCACGTGAAATGATGCATCTGGAGTGATAGGTCGAATTCGGGGTCTTCTGTAAGATCCCTGTTTCTAAATTACGAAGACTTAGTTTCGGGGCTACAATGGCACATCCACTGGGTGCCCCTCTAAATAAGATACCATCACTTCCACCCCTTTTAACGATTAAAAATAGAAATCCTAGTGGCCAGGCATTTTACGAGAACAACACATTTATTTACATACATATATATATTATACTTTCATTTGTAATTTATGTTAATTATTCACTTATCAATCAGATAAAAATATTTTCTTTCCAAATTTACCAAAAAAAAAAAAAAAATCAAAAAATTATTTTAATCTCCTAAGCAAAAAAATTTATTCTTTATTCCAAAAAGCATTTCAGCACTCTAATAAAAGATATGCTGCCTTTGAAACATTTGACAAATTACCCACACTCCCACCAGTGCAATACTCAGCTAAAATTACACACATTAACCGCAAGCAGTTTGCAGCCCTGGAATCCGAACTGTGGAGTAATATTTACTTTCCGTGATTCGAAATCCCATGTGCGGCGGAGGCCTACCCTTTTACATGGAGTCATTAATTCCCACCGCACGCAGAACTATCATTTTCTTTAATTGCAGTGGGAACGGAAATGAGCGTTTATTTTATTGAAACGGGAAATAAGTCTTTGTACTTCAGGTCTAAAATTAGACTGTCGCCAATTCCTTTTAATTTCTTTATCCTTTGTTAAGGTTCTGAATCTGTTCAGATTGAGATAATCAATAATTATATTTTCTGGCGATTGTTTGCACTGTTTTTCCGCGCCAATTTCTGAAAGAATAATTTAACTGTATGGCTAATTGTATGTAATGAGATAGTAATGGCTAAAATATTAATGAGTTTCAATGCCTATTGAGTTAGATAACATTGTTCCCTTTTCGGAGTAGTTACAACGTGTATGTGTAAGCCTGTAAGCGCAAAAGACGCCAATTTTAAATATTGGTGAAGTTTCTTGTAGCTTTATGGTTGCATGAATTGTAAAATGTTTGGTATTTCATAGAACTTATAGTTAAAGAGAATAAGAATAAATAATTGTGTGCTGTGAAGTAAAACTGAATATTACTTGAATTTTAAAGTTGGCTTTTTCCCAACTTTATGGTTACTCAAATTGCAAAATGTTCCAAAATTGGATACACAATGGAAATTATAACTGAAAAGAATACGTATTAACACGTGTTGAAGTAGAGGCGAATATCATCTGAGTTTAAAATGGTGGCCATGTGTTTTGCAATTTTATGTTGATTCAAATTTCAAAATTTTTCAAAATTATATATAATAAAATAAAGCCTAAACCTGTGGCACAACAGCTCATACGCATACCAAGGTCTACAGTGGCCATACCTACTTTCTTGACCAAGAAAGCATAGAGTGTTGAGCATATGTCTTGGTTAGGTTGTCAGCCTAACGTAAAATCCTCTGTGTTTAGTTCCCAAGCATGTTTGGTGCTAAGGTTATTGACTCACTGTAGGTATGCAGCGCTGAGTCGAGTTTGCCCAAGGATCGAAACTCGGACTTGTCCCTTGAAAGCTTGAAGCGCTACCACTACGCCATGCAACCATCGATATATTTTGATGCTTCTAAATAATTCTTGATAAATAATTCTTCTACCAAATCAGCTTCATAAATGTGTTGTATTTTTATAAAATTTTTACATAAAAATAACAAATGAATAATATAATATGTAAACTATGCTTAAATATTTCCTATGTTCGGCTGGCATACGATATAGGCTCTACAATAAAATAAGCAAAAACATTAACATATCACTTTTTATGTTACAAAATTTAAAAATAGATTTATTTTTCAATGATGAAGTATTTTATAAGAAATATCTTATTTCGAAGTGGAAAAATAAATTTATCTCAGATTTTAAGTTTATTCGATCTAGCTCTTTGAATATATATTAAGTAACAGGAATAAAGACACTGATATTAAAAAAATAAAATGAAATAATAGATAAAAACTCACTAACCATGATTTAAGAATGGCAACTTTTATTTAATTTGATATTAATCAACATTCAAAATTCATTTGTTGACAAATATTTTTATTTCATTTTTCAATTTATATCATTAATTTAAATAGAAGTTTCCAACACAATTTTATTTACAGTAAGATTGGAAAAAATAGTAATGCTGTGAAAATATATAAATGTAGTTGAGATTTTCAATATATATATATATATATATATATATATATATATATATATGCAAGCTGACCCAGCCACGCGTTGCAGTGGCTGAGTTTTTATAATACATTGAATCAATTTTTTAATAATTCTTGGGTATAATCAAATTAATATTTTCTAAAAATATTTATAGGTTCATTCATATGAGATTAAAAATAAAACATTTTGCAAAAATTATTTTTACTATTTATAATATTAAAAATATTCAAATTGAACACTACACAATAATAACACAATACAAAGTATAATTATAAAAATGATTCACGAAAAATTGTTACAGTATGATTATACATCATGAAAATATATGTAAATTCTATATTCAACCACGCGCTTGCGCTCGCACGCTAATTTACTCTGGGAGATACTATAATCTAGAAAAATAAACACGTCGCCATCTGCCGAATACCTGTGCAACTTCGATGCTAAATCACCAACTATTTGGAATTTACAGAACTAACTGATAAATAAACACTAATATCATATAATAAATATTGAGATCAATAATTAAGAGATAAAAACTATTCTATCTTTTAAGTTGGGCTATATTATAAATGGTTACAAAATTTTATCAAAATCCGTTCAGTAGTTTCGGAGTTTATCGGGAACATACATCGTGACACAAAATTTATATATATATATATATATATATATATATATATATATATATATATATATATATATATATATATATATATATATATATATATATATATATATATATATATATATATATATATATATATATATATATATATTATTATATATATATATATTATATATATATATTATATATATATATATTGAAAATCTCAACTACATTTATATATTTTCACTGCATTACTATTTTTTCCAATCTTACTGTAAATAAAATTATGTTGGAAACTTCTATTTAAATTAATGATATAAATCGAAAAATGAAATTCATTTGTTGAGAATAAAAATATTTGTCAACAAATGAATTTTGAATGTTGATTATGTATGTATATATATATATATATATATATATATATATATATATATATATATATATATATATATATATGTTGATGTTTTATTTATTCGACAATTAAAAAGTGTTGTATATAGTAATTTTATACAAAATTAACTACTTTCTGCTTTAGGCAATCTGTACAAATTTGACGAAACCTTTATATTTGAAAACATATTTTTAGTTACATTTATTTGTGCGTAATTAATTTTATTATACAGAATAAAGTAGAAAAGGAAATGTGTGTGTGTGAGAGAGACAGAGAGAGGGAGAGAGATTTTATTTTCAGGTTGCTTTTTCTTAAAGAATTTTCTTGTATTTCAATAAAAATTTGTTTGAATTCTATAGTCCCATTTTCAATAAGTTGTTGATGACTCCTTTAACCATTTTATCATATGTGATAAAAGAACTTTTACAACCTCTTCCACCAACGAATAATCCATAGCAATTTCCCTTTTTTAGCACAGCAGATTTGCATTACAAAAATCATGAAACGCTTTTGTTACACTTGTGTTGTTTGTTGTGTTAAATATTTACCCTTCAGTCGAAAGCACACCTCATAAAATATTTTTAGTTTTTTACTTACCATTTCGCTTCAACACAAAGGAAAATATATTTGTGTGAACATTTAGAGTGATTTTTGTGTTGCATTATTTGAAGGATAAAATGCATAAATGCATAATGCATCTTTTTCCTATTTTCTAAGTATTTCAATTCTAAAACTTAAAATGAATTTTTATATTCTATTTCTGACAAAGTATGGACTGTCTGTCTGTTTAAATTAAAATCATAAAAATATTTCTATATCATGTTCATCATGCCTCATCTTAAATATTCAAAATTAGAATAAATACTATGAAAGAATGAAATATAGATAGCAACACAACATCTGATACATTGAAATCAAATTCCAAGATGCATTATCTAGGGAAAATTATTCGGATTAAAAGAAAACAAATTGTTATGTGAAAAAGACCCTCCTGATTTATAATAAATTCGCAACATAATCATAAGGTCTCTCAAAATGACAGAAATCAACAAGATTATAAAGATAAGATGAAAATTCATAATGTAATAAAGATAAGATAAAAAATATCACAAGATGAAGTAATTAAAAATTTCGGAGGCAATCATTATAGCTTGTTGTCAGAGAATATCCAAGCACGTTATTTCTATATATCAAAATATTGTGAAAAAATATTGAAATCAAAAGATGGTGTTTCTGATAACTCATTTAAAATTATGAAAAATCTTTTTTAAAGTCTTCCTTGTGTACTTCAAAAGAGAATTTAATTTATACGAATATTAGTCTTTTTCATCTCAACAAACAATTCTTTTCTTAAAATTACTGAATGTGGATATCAATTTAACATTAAGAAAAATTTTTTTCCTTTATTTATAACTTAAATATCACCGCATAGTTAAAATAAAATTAATAGAAATATAACTCAAGTGTTATTTATCTTTCAATGATTTATTTTCGTTATACATTTTATAGCGCGAAAATTCTCTCGTAGCAATTTATATTTTTTATTTTACACAGAACTATTAATTTACCGTTAACTTATTAATTTTAATTGAATATATTTATAGTTTAATTTCTTTGTAAAAAATAAATAAGTTTATTATAAATACAACTAAACAATTTAGTTATAATTTGTAATAGTTATTGCATAATGCTCTTTGTTTTAAGCAGAATCATCATTTACATCTCCCTAACTGTATTCGAGTAGCAAGAACATTGCGCACTCAATTGAATTATATTGTTAACCATGAAATGTATTCATGCCTAAATAGAAATTTTTTTTACATGTCTGGATCTTTTATGGCGTATTTTGCGTTGGTGATTCCCTTGATTTCAATGAAATTGCATCTAATTTACATATATATATTTTTAAATTAACTATAATATGAATAGAATTTCTCATCATATTATTATGAAAGTCTTACATCGAGGTTATAAAACTAAATTATTAATAAGTTAGTTTTTAAAAATCATTCCTTTTTATTATCATTATTTTAAATAACTAAAAGTTTTTTTGAATAATATAATAAACATTATTGTATTAAAAAAAATATTTATTTCCACAACTATCAAATTTGAAAAATGTCTTTTAAAAGTTATTATAGTTTTCGTCACCATATTATGATATTATTATATTAGAACTCTATATCAAATTATTAATATTTAATATAATAAACATTATATTTTTTAAACACAAGTTATTAATTTGCATTATTGTTAAAAAAACTGATTTTTGAAATCTAAGCTATTATTTTAATTATTATATCACGATAGTACGTTAATATATTATAATAATATAAATATAAATACTAACTTATTAGATTCGGCACAGATTCGGTATGATCCAGGGTCAAAAATTTTGAATTTTTTTGGCGACTATGAAATGTTGCCAAGATGCCATAATTGTGACGTAATGCCGAGCGAATATGTTGTGATTGTGACGTATAGATAATTTAAAGTAATGAAAAAGAGCAATACAACCTGGAATTTAAGTATTCAAAATGTGAAGCAAACTGCAAAATACATTTATAAAATTCGTACGAAGTTTCTTAGCAAAAATCTCTAATAAAATGCGAAAATAGAACAAAATGTTCTAAATCTAGTCGGGATGGCGTTAACAATAGGGTTGTCAAAATTGAATTTTCAACATAATTCTTATTGGTCTTCATCTGTATGACGTAATAAAAACAAGGTTGCCAGATAAAAAAGAAAATCCGCCAAAAAATCACCAAACTCAGAATTTGGCATCCTTGATTATACGGCACCTGTGCCTTAGATTTTAAATAACATAAATGATATTATATTATTTAAAAAACGTTAACTTCTATTGCTATTAAATTAATAAACTGATTATTAAAAGTTATAATTGTTTTTATTATTATATAGCTTTTTAATTTAATAAAAATTTCGTTACTCTGAATTCACAATTTATATTTTACATACATCCAAAATATTACCAATTATGAATAAAATTTTCGTAATAATCTGCCAAGCATTTAAATTGTTTAATATGTTTTATAAAACGTTCAGTAAAAATTATTTTAGTTATCTTATTTCTAAATGAATACTTATTCAGAAAAGTTGAGAATGATTTAAAAGATAGTTAAAACGAATGAAATTTGAAAATTTGAACAAGTTTTAATAAAATTTTTGCATTCTATATTTTTGCTTGTTTTTTATATTTGAACTTATTTAAAATTAAGAAAAAAATTACCTTTTAAGGTGATAAATTTTATAGTCAAGAAAGATAATCATTATTTTTTACAGTAGTTAAGCACATATTTTATTATTATATATTTACAATAAATTTAAGTATTGAGTGTCGTGTTTAGAGAGAAATATTAATATTCTTGAGGATATTTGAGTTTTATTTCCTCACTCATTTTTCAAAATGAAAATGTTGGAAATTTTATGTCAGAAAGCGAAATCAGTGAATGGTTTGTTGCTTTTTTTAATCTCTCTAATATACATTTTGAGGTATTTTTAAAAACGCGCTCTTTGGCGACCTTTACAATGATCAATCACCACCTTGAGCGAAAGCTAATGAATATAATCGAGAACCACCTGTTGTTGACAGGAAGGCTCTCGTTCGGCAATAACCAATCTTAGGAAGAGCAGGAGAATCTAATTACTCTCCATTACCGCCGATGGATATCGGGTAATACAGAAGGGCACTTTCTGCTGGAGGACGAGGATAGATGCATCGGAACGATTTTAGCGCAGAACTCTCTCCATCCTAGGCTCGAGACTAATGTCAGACGATATTTACATAAATAATTACATGATATGAATTTTAGAGACTGGCAACAACGAAAATGAGGAGCAAATAGAAAATGAAACCTATACATTTGAAAAAGATATTCTCAATTATTGTTTAGCTATTACAAAATTGTGCACTATAGTAATCAAGAAAGAATTAATTAAAAAATACTGGATATAATTTAAAGAAATAGAGAAATTTTCATTCAAATCATTAAATATAAAGAAATATTTGACTAATTTTCAATTTTATAGCACATAATATATATGTTCGAAATTTGTATATTCTTACAATTGAAATATGTAACTGTTAAAAAGATATGAAAGTGAGAAGAATTAGTAATAAATATACCTTTCCTACTATGATACGAATAAAATAAATATGAAAATAAACCTGAATCGATAAATAAATCTGAATAGGATAAGGTCAATTCTTGAGCTTTGATATAAATTTTTTCATATTATGATTTCTTGTTAGTAGTTTATAATTATATATTATACTATTCTGCGTGACGGGAGATGCACAATTAATCCAACTTCCTATCCCTCCAGATCAATGTCAAAATTGAGGGAGTGGATCCTCAGGTGGTGCCATCTATCGGAAGAGTCTTAAAGCAAAGACGTACTTTCATCTTCGCGATGCTCTGATTAAACGAAAGACGCACCTTACTGACTTAAAATCACATAGCTAACGGCATAGCGAGCTTAGCTTGTCCAAGAGCCATAAATAACAACAACGAAAGTTGTGCTTGCCTTAAAATAAAATGAAATTAATGAAATATTTAGCCAAAATCAGCCCAAGTTTTGTTGGGCTTGTCCAAGTGTCATCAGTAACAACAACACATTTAATCTTTGGATCAAAAATTCTGATCCCAGTTTTGTTTTTAGATCCGAGCTTGTAGCAATCTATGAGGTACTACACTTTATTAAATGGTCTACTGAAACAGTGTTCGAGGACATTCAGGAATCTTTCTGGTTGGATGACTTATGGGGATGTGTCAAGCCTGAATATTATTCTTGGTCTTGTTGTTCGACTTTCTGATGAGCACACAATGCTCCTTCAGTGGATCATTTCCCATGTCGGTTTGAATAGTTACGAAATCGCTGATAGTATGGCCATGTCTCTCTCTGCTGATACCCTGCATGGCAATACCAACTTGACATACACAGAAATCTCCTCAGCCAAAAGGATTGGATACTTTGGACAATTCCTGCTGAAGACGCTTGGTACTTTGGGGGAAAACCCGTTAATGTCACCAGCTCACTGTTTGGAGAAAAAGGCAGACTGCTCTCACACGCTTTTCGAATGGCCACGTCACACAAATCCTTTGCATACCTTCAGGGATATAGGAACTTTCCGGAGTGTCATTGGTGCAGGCCACACCATATTCTCAGGTGCTTAGTTTTTACGGTCCCTGAGATTTTACAGGACCCATACCCATTTTTAGAAAATTTTGGTTATATGAAGTTGGAGTAGCAACGCTAGGATTAAAAAACAACAACATTTCATATTAGAGTTAGATTATTTATTGATTTTTGCACCAATTATAAAAAATAAGAAATTATTCCATTTATCTTGTTATCAGACAATGAAACTGTGTGTGATTCACCAAACCTCTTTAACTATTAATATTAGTTAGCTAACTTATTTTCATAATATAAAAATAACGTACTTTTATTTAAATTATTTACGATTTACTTTCATAGCATACTGTTCTCTTATGAAATATGAAGCTTACATATACAAAATGTTAAAATTCATCGAAAACTATCTCCATTAATGGAGTATCCATCCAATTTCATTAATTAAAGGACAATTTCATAAATCACTAAGATTCTTTGCCATGAATTTGTTATGACTATTCCTGTCGATACATAAAAATATTTTTTCAAGAAAATGATTTTAGTGATAATAAACTAATATTAAATGTGATTTTGAAGAATATATTTAAATATCAAATAATAAACGTGAAGACTTTGTTGTGAAAAATTAAGACATTTAAATTTCCATGTAGATATCCAGTTTTGAATACTTCAATTTAATCTCTTCTTAACCTATTACACCATAAATTGACTAACTAAAATAAACCAATTAATTTGGATGGATGAATCAAATTGATTAAACACTTTGTAAAAAAAGCATGTATGAAATAAATCCATCCGAGATAGTTAAAAAAACAATTACAGCAAAATATCATTTATCGAAGATATGGTAAAAATGCCTGAAAAATATGTATTTAAAAAAAAAAAAAAAAAAAAAAAAACATAGCCTTACTATTTCGGGAATCACCCCATGTCATATTTACGAAAATAATACAAAAAATAGTTCCCATTTCTTTTCCAGGGAAAATATTAAGAATGCGCAGAGCAATTTAAGAAAATTACTGTAACTGCAGTAGGTAAGATCTCTCGCTCGAGCGAGCTTGTTTACCAGTTCGTGCCGGAAGTAATTTGCTGTCTTATAAAGATTTCTCAATCTATATTTACGAAAAGCGCAAAAAGAATGAATAGGGTGAAAATATAAATTTCAAATTATTGGACAGCATTTTTTTTCTTTTGGTATAAAAAGATCAACGTAATGGATGCATCAGAAATATTAAAATAAAAACAAAACATATTGTTTGAAAGAGACTCATGAAAATTCAATAAAAAATTTTCGATTTATTTCTTCCAACCCTATATTTACTGTGCGGTTAGCATGACATAAATTATTATTTACTCATGAAAACTTTAAATAAAAAATTACATGTTTTGTTTAAAATTTAATGTATTTTTTTATTATAAATATATTAGGAAAAAAATAAATAGGAGGCATCTCACTTAAATATTTATGTATCGGTAAAAAGAAATGCATGTAATCAATACTTCAACAAGACTAAAAACAACCCCGGTTCGTTGTAGGATACCTTCTAAGTTGATATTTTTTCATTGTGATAAAAAGTATTAATATCACTTGATCAACGTTGTCACATGTGAATATCACATGATCAAAGTTATCACGTGAGACTTTGTAACACAAATTTTGTAATCACTTGCATTTTACTTACAATATTTTGTTCAATTTTGTAATTTAGAAATAAACTAAAAGGTAAACTCAGTGGCAGACAGCCCCGTGGAGCCTAAGTATAGTATTCCCATACCCGTGTTAATGTGTGTGTCCCGGTTAGCAGATCATACATACATAGCGGTGTTGGCGAGCCCTGGACTGTACCTTTAGGTTAACGGGTTTGGAATACTCGCCCATCACCAAGTGCCTCGGCATTTTGAACCACGGTCAGGAGACGAGGTCACACCAGAGCTAGGAACCTCCTCTCTACATCCACGCCACACCAGCGGAAGGACTTTGTACGTCACAGGTTAGCGTGGACACGTCCCCAACCCAGTGAAGGAGAGTACGGCGTGGTCAGGTTAGGAGATCAGCCTAACGTGAAATCCCCACCCTACTGTTTACTTCCCAAGTATGGTTAGAACTCAGTTTTACTGATTCATTGAAGGGTGGAAAGACCGAGTTGACCTTGCCCAGCCCAACGATCGCACCTAAGAACTACGGCTTGCGCTGGGCCATCGAGTTTCGTAATTCAGAACTGATATCCGTGAAAGTAACTTGACAAGTAGTCCATAAAAGTAAATTTATGAGCGCAAAAATATATATTCAAGTCTTTATATAAAAAGACAAACAATAACAATCAAGTGATTAAAATTATTTTTATGTACACGCTAAGGGGAAAAGTCCTTACAGAAGATCAATTTCTGAAACTCTTCCTGTTATATAATTCTTTAATTATAGTAAAGAGCTCGCTTTTCTGAAAGGACTTTTCACCTCCCATCTGCAAGATAGTGTCTGGATCAATCCAGGCGATCACCACGTTTCAACTGTAAACGTGTATATGCAGGGGGGGGGGGGGAAAGATGCCCCTCCTCCTCTACTGGAACATATTCCACTCAGGTATATCTCAATTTTTTTGCTTTTGTTGAGAAAAGCATAGCTTTGATTCTCCCCTCCCCCTTTTATCCTCCTCCATCTCTCTCCCCCCTTTCTGAAGTGGTCCTCGTGATATCTATTCGATAATGAGGATTCGTGTCTCGCTCTCATCGCTTTTCCTCCTTCCATTTTCTTTCACTTCCTGGGGAGGAAGTAAAGTGGACACGTTTAGCGACCGTCTCTCACACGTCACCAACACCCGTTGCGTTTCCCGCAGCCGAGTCTTTTGTCGATGAGAGAGAGATCAGCACATCTTCATCTGGAAATGAATTGCGGCAGGTAGGAAGGGACAGGTAATGGCTTAACGATTCCGCGATTTCCGATTCCTACCTCCACGCTGTCTGGTAATCAAGCAGAATTTGTCTCTTGGGGAGAGAAAGATAAGCAAGTAGGCACACACAAACAAATTAAATAAAGTATATCAATCAGAATAAGTTTATTTAAATGTATACTTGATGCGTTTACATTTATGACAATTAACAAAATAACAAATAAAGGAAGATAAGATATTGCAAAATATTTGCTTAACAACAAAAATTAATAAATTTGTTTTAACTGTCAAGCAATTGCATAGATAATTCTCAACACACTGTACTTCGCAATTTGACTGTTCATAATACAATATTACTATTAGAAAATGAATCATTGGAATATGAACATGCAAATATTCAAAAACATTCTTACTGTTATATATATAAATCCCTAAATGTTTTAGTGTTTCTATAAAAATTTCATTTACTTAAAAGCATTAAAACGAGCAATATTAGAATGTATATGAATCTTACTTATTTCACTTTTTCTGATTTTCCGAAACTTTTATAAAATCGAATTGTTCAAACTTATGAGTCAGATAAAATTATCTTTCACTTGATTTTGAGATTTTCTCTTATTTAAAGCTACATAATTGCACACGCCTACAATATTATATTTATATGTATATATATATATATATATATATTATATATATATATATATATATATATATATATATATATATATTAACATCACCAACAAATTTTAAGGAATATATTTAATCATTTTTAGTCGTCATGAATTTGTGTAATCAGTAATGCACAGGCTGACTTCTTTAGTAATGTGATTAGTGAACTGAGATAGCGAATTTTCTCATTTATATTTGACTTTTTGGCATATTTTTGGCAAAATTGTCTTAACACGTATCTCTTTCTGAGTTGTTGATTGAAAAAATAAAGAAAAAAATTATTAAATAGGAAATCCAAGAATACAAAAAAAAAAAAATTAAATTGTGTCATAGATAGAAAAATCTGTCGTAACAAAATAACCAGTATTGAAGTGGTAAAAGAGAATTGTTCACATATATGACATACTGCAAACTCAATAAACATTTGGAAACTTCAACAGTAATGAATCAATTATTATCTTTATAAATCAGTGTTTAATTAAAAATAAAAGTCGTACATAACATATTTTTTCTAATTTGTGTTGAAGATTCATTAATAATAATGTTTTCATTGATATTGTTACATATTCGATAAATAATATGGCATTTTGATTAGGTGCAAAGTTTAAATTGTGTTCCACATATGGTGTATATACTTAAAAAAAATTATGGTTGAGAAGTCATTATGAAGAAATTGCGCAATACCAACTCGAGAAGCATTGGTGTTCAGAAGAACGCAGACCAAGTTTCTCTTTGGGTAGACGGTTTGTGTAAACCAAATATAGAAATCTTGTTTTATATATTTTGAAAACTTTACGACCCTTTTTTATGTTCTGCTTACAAATTCTCGAGCAATTTAATTAAATTCTTAAGAAATCCATATTTATATGTGTGTACTGAATGCATTTAGTTCCTTTCTTTTCTTTAAATTAAATTTTTCCTTTAACGAATGTCACATAGTATAACGTTACAAGAAATCTGAAAAAAAAAACATAGTATTAAAATTTAAAGGATTCTAATACGAGTTCAGTCGCGTTTTCTGTATCTTATGCAATAGAATTATATAATTGTATCTTAAAAGTGTATCTTACATCTAAAAGATCTTGAATTAATAAAATAAAATTATTGATGTGAACTTGAACATTTCTATATATATATATATATATATATATATATATATATATATATATATATATATATATATATATATATATATATATATATATATATATATATATATATATATATATATATATATATATATATATATAAATATACATATATGTTTTACCAGAAAATTCTGTCCATTAATCGATGACGATATTGTTACAATTATAGAGAGAAAGATCTTTTTTCTGACAACATCGGATATCGCATAAAGGTTAAATCATCTCAGCAAACTATGTCGGACCCTATTCGGAATATAAAATTGATGTAGAAATATTCAAAATGGATGCGACATGAATTAAGTCATAAGAATTTCCATGATCGAGTTATCACGTGATATCTCTGCTTGTTCGGAACAAAATCGAGCCATTCTTGAACCGGGCGATGACTGGGATGAAAAGTGGATTACTTATGAAACCATTGCTAAGAAAAGTGTATATTGTAAGGAAAATATCGCCCTTCCAACTCTAAAACAAATTTGGTTCTGAATGTTGTGCATATAGTGGGACATTTGAAGAGAAATACATTACTAGCATAAAGAACTGAACGAAATTCTGAACAATATTGTCAACTGGATAATTTAAAGTGAGCAGTCCAAGAAAAGAGTTTGTCAAATAAAAATTGCAGAACTAGGCTGGGAAATCTGTCCCATGCACCATATTATTCTTTGTGCTTATGACCCTCCAATAATCAATTGTTTTTGTCCTTACAGAATATTTTGAAAGGCAAAAAATTCAAAATGAAGAAGATATGAATCAAGCACTGTTTCAATTTTTTGCATTAAAAGATTAAACATTTTTCAAAGATGGAGTATGCGAATCACCCTGACAAAAAGTCATTAATAATAGTGGAAATTATATTATTTAATAAAGTTTATTGACGCTATAAAAAATTTGTATTTTTAGTTTTATTCCAAAAATTGCAAGAACTTTTTGGTAGACCTAATATATATATATAAGTATGTAGGCTTGTATGAAATTTTGTTGTCTTATATGTAATCAATTGTCATATATTGGAGCAATCCCCAGTCTAGTAGCCACTCCCACTGGTTGCCTCACTCTAAGAGATGCCTCCCTTCCACCCTTTACAGTGATAAAATAGATGAAATATCTGCATAGCAGCCGACCATTAAAAATAAAAATAAAATAAAGGAATTTATAAGGAAACCTTTTTTCATAAGGCACCATTAAACATTCAGGAAAATGAGAAGGTTTAAAAAGATTTAATATAAAGTCTGTGTTCCTAAAAAAGGAGAGAGTGAAACCCAAATAAAAACGCCCATAAAAAATTAATTTTAATTTTGAAATTTGAAATGCACAGGCATCAATCCTATGTGATATTATGTGTGTATGATCAAAATATATATATATATATATATATATATATATATATATATATATATATATATACACACATTGGTGAGAGCTCAAAATTAATTCTACGAATTAGAAGTTAATGTGAAGCTATGGTCTGTTCAATTACTAACCTAATTGCCTACGTAGTTAGCTTATGTAATCGAAAAAATAAATCAATTGGATTTTAAGACTTCCGTTTTAAGAAATTGAATAAGCAAATTCATTCACTTTGTATACATATTTATCTGTTTGTAAAGTAAGGTAATTATATCTATTATTTGAATTGCATTTTCACTTTCTTTTACATTTGTTTTCAAATCCAAATAATTTTAAAATCTTGCTTGTATTAAAAGAGTGATTTATAAACAATAGATTATACATTAAATATTTCTGTATCTTTGTTTTCAAAAATCAAATATTTGGATCAGTAAGTAACCAATAGTTGAATATAATCTTTTTGCAAATTTGAGATTAGGGTACAAATTTAATCAAAAGCAACTCAAAAATACACAAAAGTTTAGGTGTCATTCAAAAGTTAAGAGAAATTTCATCCAGTCAAAAAAGGAAAAATGAAGAAATACTACTATTTCTTTCATTAAATGTAAACTTTGTGAGTGACATTGACATTTACATAAAATTTATTGAATTTATAAAAAAGTTTGAAATTTAGAAGAAAAAAAAAACGGATATTTTTTCTGGGTGTTATATTGTAAATGTTCGTTTTAATAAATTTCTATGTTGAAATTTTCAGCCTCATTTCAATTTCACGGTGTTGACAATGACTTTGGTTAATCAGTATTCATAATCTATTGCTTACTTTGATATAAATCTTTGATTGATCAAATTTTAGAAATTAGCACTTTTAGGATATGTAACGAAAGAGACAGCTCCAATTTGTTGGCTGAAATCCTCCTGTTTTTGACAGTGGTAACTTGAAATAGGCCGACTGACAAAAGCATTACCCTTATCAACAGAATGTAACAAGACCAATCTTGATACAGTAAAGACCATGGATTGGTTTGCTTGTTACTCAACGATCATTTTTCGCGCTTTTGCAGCCATACATCGCTTTTTACACACACATTTACACATACATTTTTTACACGCGCTCATTAGATTCGGAACTACAGTTTACAGTGATTTCCGAACCCCAAAAAACATTCAATTCCAAGGCGGGATTCGAATCCACGTACTGTTGAAACAAAGATCAGGTTTCGAACTATTCGGATACCAACTCAATACAAAGACCATCATGTTGATAGAATTTACACATACTGAACTCAAAACACGTAACGCTTTACATTTCCTTTAGCTTAGAAGTTTAGAGGCGATAGTGCCAGCTCCGTTGTCATCGTCGTCATTGAACTGTAACTAAAATATCTATGCATTATTTTCAAACGCATGTTGGAATGTATTATATACCATTACAAATTGTAAAATGTATATCTCTAGTTTCACATAAAGAGAGATTTACAAACACTTAAAAATAATTCAAATTGTAAAATGTAATGTAAAATGTAATAATTCAAATTGTAAAAAAAACACACAAAATAATTCTACTTTTTATATAGTTAAGTTTTAGTATTATATTTTTCAAAGATAATATGGAATTAATTCTCTTTACAGAATTAAATACGCCTCCAAATTCTAATACCAGCTGCTGATACATTTAATACTTATTTTTCCCTTTTTGCCGACAGCAAAAGAAAACAACTGTAAGCCACTGTCACTTTCCAGTCCAAAAGCAATACATCGCTTTTTAAAAAAAGCAAGTAGAAAAATCCCTAAAACGGATAACGCAGCTGAGCAATCCGTCTAAGTAGGTGTCATAAAATAACGCATTTTCAACAAACTTTTTCCCCTTTCAGATTTCTTTTCCCTAAATTGATTTAATTCGATTAATGCTTTCAAGAAGAATTTCTGGCTATATTTATAACAAGGGAGAAAACTCGTCGCTTAGAGTAACTTGAAAGAGATCAAAGAAGGAAGCAATGTCAGAGGGATAAAAAGAGGGATTTTATAAATTGTTTGAAAAAATTCTTAGCATTTTATAATGGAGGCATAATTTTCTCAAGTAATGTCATTACCTTTATCGTTATTAGGAATGATTGGATGCTTAAGGAGTTGAATAATTCAATCTTCTTTTTCATTAACGAAGTTATTTGTTTATATTGGAAAATATTAACTAAGTGTGTTTGGATTTGTAATTTAGTAACTACTTTTGGATATTTTCTTTTGGAGTCAGTTCGTTTTACTCAAACTAAGATTGAGTTAGCTTTTTATTATTTTCACAAGAGTATTTTTTATTTAAAAGAAAAGTAAAAATCGCAAGAAAAGTAAATTTTTAATGTGACGGAGTATTAATTTAATTGATCTCAGAAAAAGTCCCCTTACAATCGCTTTGTAAATTTAGGAAAAAAAATTTATTTTTTTTAATATTTTCGAATAAAATGCAAAATATTTTACTTCATGAAAGGATACTATGTACGTAGTGTTCAATTATTAGATTAAATTAATAAATGTCAAAAAAAATGTTTTTATTCAAAAATAGTAAAAATAGTATACTGTTTATATTTTACTCTTATTGTCATGTCCAAAAAATAAAGCTATACTTATTAAAAGAATTTGTTAGGTTTTCAATACGTATGCTTCAAATTCCTTTTCCATATCATAAAAACTGAAGGTATTAACGTTGTTCTATAGTCATTAATTAATTCATTCTATGGAACATATTTTTTAAAAATTAAATCAAACACAAATACAACATAACGATGACATCTTAAGTGTTGCTGTAGTTGTTGAAGAACTTTCTTCTGTTTTCTTTTTAGGTTTGGTAAGGCTATGACAAAAACTGTTTTGGAGTATTATGCCGTAAGCTTATAGTTCGCATTGAGTAAGATTGAGTTTTTCAGAAAACTCGGAATAGTAAATATTCAAAATTTTAGAACAACTATAATAATCGTTTACTTTTTGTATTGTTTTCAAGTTAAAAAATGTTTCCATCTTGCTTTTACAAAATAAGTTACAACGTCAATTATTCAAAATTAGTTTTCGATTTCGAATCGCCTGAGTATCATAAAATATATTCCTTTAACAAAATGTTGGATATATTTTAATATGAGAAGAAAAGAAAATCTTCCAATTATCTGTATTTTTTACTGACAAAAGTAGAGCAAAAATGAAACAATTGTTTCATTTTGGCATCATTAGATCATTACACATGTCACTTTGATCACATTCTTTATTTAATTATTTTTTTTTTTTGGAAGAGGCAAAAATGTCTTTTATTTCGATAAATGGTGCCGTTTTGTAACTGAATTTCTCAGTTAGAGATTAGTACCATTAAAAGACGTATACTTTAAAAGAATCTGTGAGAACTATTATAAATTTTTTTTCCAAAATGCTTATAATGGATATTTATGGATAAATAATTATGATTGCTTCTTTCGTAATAAAAGATTATGTGTTCTCTACCTTATTACTATTGAATAACTTGAAAAGGCTGTTTCCATTCTGCGTTCCTCTAGCATGTACCTTTGTAAGCGCGATTGTCTAGCATATACGAGGTTTGTCCAGAAAATACGTACAAAAGTCGAATAATAACTTTATTTTACAGTTTGAAGTCACCGCCAGGTGGCACTACCGTTGTAACCAATCCCATCAACGCTCAGTTCGAGTCAGACCGCTCTGCGTGTAAATAGGAGTGTGCGGCTGCTTGTTGAAAGTTACTCTTTTTCACCTGCCGTCGGCATGAAGTTCTCTCTGATTGAGGAACGCGCATCAACATCAAGTTTCTTGCAAAGCTGGGCAAGAATGGCCAAAAGGGGGCAGGTGGATCCTTCATCACGACAATGCGCCTGCTCACACGTCGCTCGTTGTGCGTGAGTTTTTGGCCCGAAGCTCAATCACCGTGACAGAGCACCCGCCTTATTCACCCGATTTAGCTCCTTGTGACTTCTTCTTGTTCCCGAAATGCAAAATGGTGCTTCGGGGGCGGCACTTGGGAGATGTGGAAGTCATCAAGGCAGAAACGACACGGCAACTGAACAGCATCACAACTGAAGACTTTCAGCAATGTTATCAACAGTGGAAACGGCGTTGGCAGAAGTGTATCTCGTCTCAGGGTGACGTACTTTGAAGGAGACAATATTGTAATACCTGAATAAATGTAAAATAAAGTTATCATTCAACTTTTATACGTATTTTCCGGACAAACCTCGTATTCTCTTTTTCACTAAGCCTCTCTTGTTATAAGTGAATGCTGCTCATTATTTCATAAGAATCTATTAGAAAAGCATTACAAGATTATTACACAAAAATGCCTTACAATAGTTAGGCCATTTATATTTTTAAAATGCGACAGACCATATAATAGTTTTGCAATGTATTTAAGAATAGCAAAAGTCAACGGAGACGTCAAAGTATGTAAGAGGTTCTAGAATGATATGAAATGAATAAATAGCTAGCTACATTGTCTGACCTTTGAATTGTACTCAAGTAATTCATTTAAGAAGTTTCTTAATAAAATAAGGTCTGAGAATTCAACATTTCTGCTTATCCTATGCTGACAATGTATAATTTCCAGCAATACTTCTGATCATAAAATGCAACGAATACCATTTACTCGAGGACAGAAATCAAATCAGCGCCATTATCGTCTGCCGAGCCAATAATCAAGCTGATATCAAGTAACAAAAGCAATTAACATAGAGCATTGATGTGCTTTGGGCTAAAAAAAAAACAATACCACTGCTTACATTGAAATTACCCGGTTGACTAAAATGCATTGGTTGAGTTCACGAACATGAGGTCAGAAAGATAAGGTCATCTTAAATCAGAAATGAATAATGAAAACACTGCTTTGATCGATGATGATTGGTAAGACGTTACTTAGCCAGAAATGTAATGATTTAAATTAATAGCTTAAAAAAAAGATTGATTTTCATTGAGAAAATTTGATTTGACAACGATTTTGATAGAAATTTTGGAGTAATTTGATAGAAAATTGATTTTGTTTGAGGTGCAGAGCTCACAAGTTCACGGATTTAAGTTAACAGCTAGTTGACTATAGGTAGTTAACAGGTAGTTGACGGATTTAAGTTAACAGGTAGAGTAACCTTTAGGCAAGTTGGCAAAATTTTATTTTGGCTTGTCCTAGGATGTAGCGCCGAATAAGGCGCTTTGCAAACAGGTGATAGACAAGATAAAGTATTCTGTGATATCATCGTCTGTTTCTTAAATACTAATGAAAATATCTGATAGTCAAATACAATGAACTACATCTTGAAAACGGTAATGTTGAGCATTTCGAAGATCATTTCTAACAGTCAAACAAAGACAGAGTTTTCCAGGATAGAAATGCACCCCATCAGTAAGCCAAAATTGATAACGATTGGTTTGAGAAACATCTGGACAATTTCTAAGAAATTGCTCTACTTTTCAAATCAACAAAAATTATTTCTTTTGAACAAATACGATAGATAATTGAATTATTAGTTTATACGCATAATCCTTGGCCCCAAATGTATCCTTAATTTTACCGGATTTTTGAGTAGAGTAGTTGAGTTTCTGTATCGTTCCTTGGTTGAAAATCCAATGAAATTGCCTTCCTTATGGGACTTTCAACAACTTGTTGATTCAATGTCATTTTAAGATTCTCACTTTGTTCATCGAAAAGAAGTCTTACAAGATATTGAGAATTATACTATAACATTTAGCATATGAATGTGTAAATCAGAGCTAATTTCATTTATATGCAGTATTTCTGAGAAAGCAAGAGTTAAATGCATAAATTACTTTTTATTTGAGATGAATATAAGTTTATGTTCCATTTTCGTTTCTTTTTGTATAAAATGTTTAATTCACGTATGATGTACAAAAGTTAATTCATGTTGTTAAAGAAACTAAAAAAAATCGAATTTGCTTAAAAATGGCGCAAGGCTTAGGTCGTGATCATACAATGGCGTATCCAGTAACAATAGATCGCTCTGGCTTCATCAAAATACCATGAAAAGAAAAATATAAACTCTCACTCAAATAAGACACAGTGGAAGAAACTTCATTTTTAAAAAAATTCAGCTTCTTGAAGGAACAATTACAGGATCACAAAATTCGAAGTTTTTAGTGAGCAAAATTAAGAAGAAAACGGTTCAGAGATCTCTAGAAAGGAAAAAAGAGGAATAAAAACAAGAAAGAAATAAGAGGAAAAAATTTACAGAGGCAAAGAAATCACCAAAAATATGATTTTTTAATGAAAAAGTCTGGGCGAGCAAAATTCCAACAACGCAATGTTGAATCCAATGCCAGATTCTTAAAAATTCGAACAAAAACAACAGTTAAACAGTTTTGCGTTAACAGAACAATAGATCAGAAACAAAACTTTCGAATAAAAAAAATTCTACAAGGTGACGATATATAGAAAGCAAACGATATATAAAAAACAGACGATATAATAACTGCAAGTGTCACTTGACATATATACAAGTCATTGTTCATTTATAATACTCAAGACCTCATAAAGGTGTGGGATTGGCTATGCGGGGAGGAACATTATCATGCAAAAGAATAATTTCTGTCTACACTTTTCACTTCTTTTTCATTTCGCAGAATATTGAAGTTCATGCAGTATTTGCCATTTGCTGCAGACATGCGCCAAAGAAATTTCACGTGTTAAAGAGCCCTCAGCTTCTAAGAAGCGAACCACATCTTTCAATTTTTTGCTTGCTTTTGTTTCTGACGCTGAACGAACAGGCTTTTCTTTGTGCTTATTTGGAGGACAATGAAGAAACAACCATGTGTGTGTTTTTTATGAATTTTTCCTTTTGGACAGCTAGCACTATCGATGCGAAACAACCGTGTTGACTACTTTTACTAATAATATATTTTGTTGCATACGTTTGACTTGATTTAATATTCAAACCTTCTATTTTCCCTTGGTATTCAAACATGCATCGATTGAACTGAAAATGATATCATTTGAAAACTATAACAATATCAAATATTCTTTAATGAAAGATTGCATCATTTATTTCATTTTCTTTCAACAAGGAAGTTTGTGAAAATTGTCTGTAATATAGTACATAATACCATTTTACAATTTAACAAATATTATCATAAAATACTATAAGTATAGTATAGAAACTCTTTCTTTTAAAAGGTTTGCATTTGAATATTTTATGAACATGTGCATCATCACGCTGAAACAATTTTCCAGGACTACCATGAACGAACAACTGTATAGTATAAAAGAATATATATTGATCTAAAGAAACAATTCAGTATGGTGATAAATTAGTATGAAAATGATCAAAATTTTAAAAAAATGTTTAAATTAGGAGATTTTTAATTTCTAACAGATTAAAATTTTTGAGAGCTCAGTATGTCCCAGTTATTTACTTTCACATCCCCTCTCAATAAAATAGCGTGCATAACTCTTTATTTTTAATATATAATATCTCCATCCACTTTAAAATAAATATTTTTAAATTAAACGTGATGAAGTTGATTATTGTTGCATTGATTTTACACTCGTAAAAGTTGAATTGTTATACATATTATTATATTAGAAAATGTTTATCATTCCTTCTTTTATTCTACCATTTAATCAAAACTAAATATAAAATACCATGATTATTAATACTGATAGCTTCACTTTGTATCTCATAACTTTATCCCTAACAAGAAGCATTGTTTCTACTCTTAGAATTCATACATAAAAGGTCGATATTCCGTCAATAGAACTGGCAACAGTTGCAAAGGTATCTACAACTGTCTCCTTATTTCTCAGAGAAACCACGTGATCTCCTTCTCGGAAGGAAGTCGCTCAGCTGGTGAATCGAACTCATTGTCTACTGAATATTGATTGATGTTGCCATCTTGAACATAAATCCTGAGATGCTGCTGCATTACCATCTCCGGTGCATATGAGGCTTCTCCAACAGACACATCAAAGGATTCTCAATTATTCTCTCATTTTCCCATTCAGTTGGCAACGTCGATTGCCGTCCGATAGGGAGGAATTCAATGTGCAACATCATTACGACCAGCATTGTGCATAACAATGATAGTTGAAAGGGGAGTTATTCCCTATTATTTCGAAACACATATTTTTAAAAATATAGTATTCAGAAATTGTTGCAGAGTTTTCAATAATAATTGCGGTGAAATACGATCTCATAATGTTTACAAAGAATTGTGTATTCTATTTTATGATGGATTTCTTTTATTCTTCATATTTAAATTTTTTTTATGCTATTCTTTAGGTATTCATGTCATTAAGTTGATTCGGGTTTTCACTCAACTGCCACTCTTTGTATTGATTTAATGGGGATAATTTATTTAAACGGATTGAGAACCACTACAAATAATCATACACGTGGTGAGGATCGAATCCATAATCTGTTGAACAGAAAGCTGTAGATAGCTGTTACCATTAAAGTGTCAACTCGGCTTGCATCACAGAATGTGCTGCATAAGTAAGCCATTATCAGCTGTTTATGACGAAGTCAACAACTGAGCTGGCATATCAATCTTATAAAACTAAGAAAAATATGTATATTATGCAACAAATATCAAACATTTAAAGATTTACTCAACGCAATGACGTAAATCTAGACAGAATCATATACTTTTTTCTATAACTATCAAAACATATTTTTCAAAGTAATTGCTCTTTGTCCTTTATTAAGGTTAATTGCTAATATTAATTTTATTAATTAAATATATTAATTAACTTCTTGCTTAATCAGACATTTTTAATTTTGATTTTGTCATATAATGACAGTATTTTGAAATTATTCTAGATATAATGATCGAACTTCTAAAACCTCACTGTAATTATTTCACATGCAACAATAACACTATGAACAGGTGCATTATCATGCTCAAGAAATTAAAGTAAAAAAAAACTATTCAAATAGGAAGCGATTTTGCAAACAATTTTCTCTTATTGGCATTTATTTACATATAAAGACACATATTTTTGAATTAAAACTTAATTTGTAGACAGATTTTATTTCATTTAAAAGTAATACAATGTTTTAGCAATAAAATTTTTTTAACACTTTGGATAAGTTTTTACAATCTTAATAGATCAATTAAAAAGTTATAATGGCTTATTTATAATGCTGTTCGAAAATAATTCCTCGAATAAGCACATTGAATTTGTAAAATATTGAAATCTTTTAACCTTATTATTTCGTGCAAGTGTTTCATTTATTCTACTTTGGTCTTTATAAAAATTATAGTTAAAACCACAACTTTAAAATACGAAATAATTAAAAATTGATTTCAACAGAAAGAAGTTAATTCATTAATAATACATTCAATAAATCACTCAAGTATATTATAAATAAATATATTATCTCTGAACATGAATATGAATAAGCGTATGTATGTGTGTATATATATATATATATATATATATATATATATATATATATATATATATATATATATATATATATATATATATATATATATATATATATATACATAGAATAAAAAGTAATTCTTCATTAAAATTTATTTCTTAGGTGAATCAATATTAGTCAATATTATTGAATAAATAATATCTTCCCTGATATGGCAATAAAATAGAGAATCGATTCAATTCAAAATTAATCCACTTTGCCATTTTTAGTGTTCAATATAGCAGCTTGTAGGTTCGACGCCTACCCCAAACATGAGAGTTTCAATAGATCGCAGTTTAACATGTTAATTCTCTTAAATTTACTTGCATGCGAGAGAAATGAATGTAGATCATTAATTGAAACTAATTTATTACGAGTAAAACAGTAAAAAAACCAAACCAAATTATGATACTTTTACATTTTTCGAAACTTGTATTTTTTCTGAAAAAATAGCAGCTATAAAACTTTTCATTAAAAAAAATTTTTATGCAAAATTAATCTATGAAATTAAAACAAGTTTTTAATTTCTAATGATTAGAAATGAAATTAAAAAGTTACAGTAACATGTTATTGTTGTTTATAAAAAGTTCGCGAAATTGTTTCATTTTCGGTTATAAGTATTAAAATGATGAAATGTAAATTAGTTGGAATTTAACGTGCAAACCTTACAATTCATTTCGACATTATATCTATAAAAATCCTCCGAGTTGAATTAAGTATACAAATGATTTAATTATATTTGGAGTAACTAAACTGTTCAGATTTTGAGTACACTCTCTCTTTTATCTCTATATTTAAGCATTTATTATTTACATAGCAAGCCTTTCAAATAAGCCGTCTAATAGTTCTTAATATTCTTAGAAGCTTTGATTTACTTAAGCAATTTTAAAATTCCAAGAAAAAGCTGTTAATGGTAAGAGGTATAAAAATATTTCTTACAATAAAAATAGTTTCAAGAATTTTTTTTAAAATAATTGGTATATACTTCAGGATTTGTTTTAAATAATATTCTTTTTTTGGCGGGAGGGGAGTGGGGCAATGACAAGTAAACGAGAAAAGTAATTGCAATCGTTTACCTTCTTCCTGAACAAGTTTACAAATTATTTGATTATAACTGGGTAAGTAAAGTAGTCATATTTTGAACAATTTTCTCTTCTTAAGGGTGATTACTATGTCGTAAATAAGTCTTAGATAAGATTTTAAGCGATTATTATGTTATAGATGAGTTTTTCAAGTAGGTTAAACCTTACAATTCATTCCTTTTTAAAGGAGGATAAACCTGCTTTACATTCTGTGATTTCTTTAAGAGTCTCTAAGAAACCAAGAAAAATTTAGCTGTTGATGGTAAGATAAATGAAAATATTATTAAATTTTTTTAGAATTTTTTAAGTATTTCTTTAAATGCAAACTTTTCTTTTTTTTAGTACAGAAGTAAAGCAGAAGTAGCAGTCTAAGTTACAGCATTGCTTGCTAACGAAATAATCAGAGAACTTTTATCATGATTCCGTTTCTTTTAATAGAACTTTCTTCCTACAAAGGTGTGATCGATTCTTTGTTTTTTTTTTTTCTTCTTCTCTTTCTCATCCCGTCTTTATCTCTTGCTTGGACGATGCATCTCAGAAGGGGGTGGGGAGGGTGCAACAAGGGAAAAGTTGAATGGAAAGGAGAGTGCCGTCAATGGAATGGCGTCATGGCGACCATCGATCCCCCCACCCCCCGCAAGCCCTCTTCTTCCCATTCAGTGGCCGGACTTCCAGCCAGTCAGGGAGCTGCTCCCGGACACTCTCCTGCTCTTGCGCATCTCACTGCATCCGGCTGCGAGCGAATGGAGGAGCTGGCGTGTACAGGTACACAGGGCGTGTGTTCTAATCATTAGAACATTTACGTCATCCCTTCTGCCACCCCCTTCCCCCGACTTTTATTTTCGGGAGATCTTTCTAAGAATAGATTTTGGAAGGGGGGGCCAACTGTAGAACCAGACCTATTCCCTTCCCCCATTATTTTTATTTCACGTGCTCCCGTTAAAAGAGATAAGTGTGTTATTGTGCTTCTTTTGACTTTTAATTCTTTTGAAGATAGATAACCTTGATGGTGCCTCCTCCTTTGTACTGGAAAAGAAAATGTCTTGTTGTGAAACAAAAACTGTTTTTTTTTTCATACATAAATTTCGTGGAAATGAAGAGGTCTTAGACAGCGATTAATGTCATTGAGGAAAAAAATTGATAAAAATGACAGTTGGAAAATGCATTAAACTATAATGAATTGTCAAGTCTTTGTCTTCAGATGATCCATCAGAAAAGGATTTGTTTGGAAAACCAGAAATTATCATTATAGCATTACTTTACTTATTAAACTATTTATAAAAAATTTTATACATTTTTTTAAAATCAGAAAATTTGCTCTCAGCTTTGAAGGCCGTAGAAGATATGTGCTATCTGTAATATAACTATTCTATAAAATGATTTTTGAGCCTTTTTGAACAAATCTACCTCACTTTATCCGTCAAGAAATATTGAAGTCCTTAAGCGCTCATGTAAAATATAAATCATATAATTATTATCTCAATATTTAAAAAATAAATAATATTACTCTAATCAAATCTGAAATTCTCTCAACTTTCAAATTAATTTTTCATTTGAAAAATTTATCATTTTTCAAATGAATAAAACTTTTATTATATTTATATATTTATGTTCCAAAAAATATATTTATATTCCAAAAATATATTTATGTTCTATATGTATTTATATTCCCATTAAAAAGTTTTTAAATTATTTAAATGAGAGACTTATTCAGATCTATCTTAATGATTATAATTAATCGTATCACATTTATTATTGAAAGGTTGATCTGCAATATTTTTTCCGCAACTCGAAATGCTGACTTAGTCGAATGAATAAAAATTGACTTTCAGTTTAACAAGTCATGGTTTCGATTACAATGTGGCTATGCATGTTCATATAATGATTTAGAATTCTCTTTAAGATGTAATTCCTGGTCAACTCGGGCTGTATTGACATTAAACTATCAAGCCATATTTTTTAAAACAGCGTCAAATAAATAAAAACCAAATCATTTCTGGAGTTTTTTTGACAGCTTCTATTATTTGCTTCAAGTTTGCAATGTTTTACTACGATTTCACCTTGCAATTCCTTTTACATGAGTGAAACCTCGTATTACTTAATGAATGTAACTTTTGAAATGTATAACATTTTTAAATTTGTATTACAATTATAAAATTTGTAACTTTTTAAACATTAAAAATACGTATAGACAAGCTCAAAATCTATTTCTATTACTAAACTGATTTACGGTAAAAGTTTATATATCGGGTAAGTTTTGAATTTTTGGCAATTTTTTTTACACCAAGGTAGGCGTAAGAAGTGACTAACAAGATGAACGCAACACAAAAGTTAAACTAAGATAAAATAAATTTTATCGCCAAACCAAGGGGCATCCAATTCTACACTAAAGCCAGATTTAAAACTGAGACTGATTAGTTGTTATTTACTATTACTCTAAACTTGTAGAAATTTTAATTTTCATTTATAAAAAGAACAATTACACTGTTATATCGGTTACATTTTGCTCAAACATGGCAGCACATAGCATACATTTGCACGAATGGCTTATAGCTAATTAGAATCCTTTTTTCGTTCATTAGCTGCATATTAATTAGTAACTTTTAAACATGATTTTATCAGAGAAACAAGACAAATACAAAACACTAATTATGTAATTGTAAAAAAAATGAATAGTCATTTAGGCAAAATTCGGCATTTTTTAACAAAATTTAACCTTTAATCACCACAATTAAAAATAGGATAAAAACAGAAATTTGTTTTAGCAATAATTTTGAGCCAATTATCGCTAGTTAATCATTTTTTCAGCCAACGGATTGACCGGTGTTTATAAATGTGTTTAGTTTGGCTGCATAATGTCATTACTTAAAAAAAAACACTCATCATATAAAATTAACAAAGAAAAATGTAACTTTCTATATTTTACGTAATTCCTCTCAACGTATGGTTGCATTGATGCTTCAATCAGTAACATTGTTTTATTCAAAATGACTTTTAAAGTTTTCAAATAGAGAAAGCTTTCTTAAATTTCACTACTGAGAAATTCTGAATTCATATTAAAACTAATTTTTTAAATATAAAATGAACATATTTTTTAAAAACGTCGAATTATAAAATATTTTAAGAATTAAATTAATTTTTTATAAATAAATTCGAAAAATATTATGGCTGCTTGATTTGTGATCACTTTTTGAATACGAATTCAGCTGGAACTTAGAGTTTTAAGTGTATCGGGAATAACTTAAAGCATTCATGTCAGAGGTTGGACTCAAACCTAGAAACGTTGAATTGAAAGAGATGTTAATAAATCAAAACTCATTATATCGAATATTATGCCTCACACTGAATATTTTTCATTTTATGAAAATTTCTGATTAATTTTGGAATAATCATGTTAAAGGGAGCTTTAGGTAATACTTGTAATCTAAATATTTCTCTTTTTTAATGCCTGGTTCTTTATGTTCTTAAAAATATGGAAAAAATGTTTTAAATTGAAATAAAATAGTAATTTTTTTATTTAATAAAACAACTAAAAGAATCTAACAGTATAACACAAAAATAAAAGGCGAATGTTTCAATTCAAATTCTCTCAGCTCTTATAAGAAGGAATAGTTTTTATAATGTCTGAAATAAATTAAAAAATTTCTACCTTCTATAAAGGAGGGGTTTTCTATACTAGGATTCACGTCATAAATCAAAGAATTCTTCTTTAAAATAAGAGAGGAAAAATATAAAAAATATAAAAACATAATTATTTTTTGTATAGCAATTGTGAATATATTACTTAATGAATGAATTCGAATTGTTTTTCAAGATATATGATATCACTTAGTCTTCTTACAAAGAACTAAAAGTATAGTCAAGGTGATAGTTTTTTCTGTGTATGCATATATATATATGCAAGAAAGCCAACTGTAACAGATATTTCCTTCTAGTCGAAAACGTAAAAATATTTTAAGGGAAAAATTGTGATTTGAAAAAAATAACAATATTTACCATGATTTGAACACTATTTCCTAAGTACTTAGATTTGTTCAATTTCCCCCCCCCACGAAATCCAATTAAAATCATATCGAATGAAATGTGGAACGCACTCAAGTTTCTGTTTATTGCGAAGTTGTTAAATATAGTTAAATATTTCTTCTATCCGCGTTCCAATGCATTTACAATTGGCGGTGTACAGGGAAAGACGAAAACATGTTCGGCGCAGAAGACAAAAATAATGCTTTCAAAAATCAAAAAATGTAAATATGAATAATTTCTTTTAGAAGATTATGTCTCAATGTAGAAAAAAGGGAGTTTCCAATGTCGTACATACTTTTTCTCTGCTTACGATTCAGATGATACTTTTAAGAATTAAGAAAGAACCAAAAGCCTCCATTCTTGAAGCGAGCAGAGTTCCTGCGTATCGAAACAAAAACAATTTTATAATGACTTCAAATCACTCATACTTATAGTCGAAATCAATTTCAAAACACTGTAATGAAATTTTTTCAATAAAATATAGCCTGTGTTTGAAGCTAGTGAGAGAGCTCCTTCCATAACAATTCTCTCTAAGAAGGAGAAAATAGAATAAATTTATATTTATAGACATTGAGTGATTGATTTAGGATCTCAAATGAAGCAAGATTTTAAGAATATAAGAATTATATTAAATTCCCTTTCACATTCTAGATTGTTTCTTGTTTGATAAAATGTACTTATCGATTGAGAAGATTTGATTTTTGTCCTAAGGGACATCAGCGTAAGGAAACATGGGGAACTTAAAAAATGACCCTTCTAAATGTATTTTGGGCTTTAGTTTATGTCTTAAGCAATATTATATCATGCTACTAGTTTCATTTTATCCATTGGTGCATTTAAATAGCAATCACAAACATTACAGGAGATACAAAATTCCTTGCCCATATTATACTGAAAAAGAACAACCGAAATCTATTTTCATTTGTAAGAAATATCCAGTCTTATGGGTGGTCTTAAGTATCTTTAAAATAACAAAATGCCCTATTTTCCATTTACGAAAAAGAATTGCTTTAAAGTCACGCTGCTCTCTCTATCGTGCAGTGCCTTCCGTCAACAGATCGTGAGTTCGATTCTCTCTTCTACCAGAAGTGCTTGATTGATTTGGAAGCCATTTGAATCTTAAAATTAACTCATGTGAGCATTAAAAAGTAATTATAGAATAAGCAATCAAATTCCAAAATAATTAATGGTAATACTTTGTTTCGATCTTTAAGGTTGAATTAGACAAAAAAAAAAAAAAAATCGAAAAGTCATAAATCTAAAAGATATTCCTAGTTTTATTTAACCGAATAATTTTACTATTATTACATTAATTCACGATGCAGTGAAACTCTAAGTCTAAATCAAAAGAGATTTCGTTCTTCAAATTCGCTGTAAGTCAATAGAACTTTAAAGTTCCGTTCGCTAAGTCTAAAAATATTTCCGCAAACGGTATTAACTCAATAAATTTCGACTTCTCGTCTGTTCCGGTCGGCCGGTTTCTCTCTCGCTCGCTCAGATAATTCAGGTGAGATTTTGACTTCCTAATCTCCAGAAAGCGGAAAACCAAGTGGACCGAAGCTCGGATCGATGTTTGATAAACTGTTAATCGAACGTCTGGAATGAAACACATTGATTTAAACAATGTAGGTGCAAAAATAACTTACAGTACAAGCAGTAGATTATAGAAAAAAAATTGGTCACTTGCGCGGAATGATAAAAAAAAGCAGTGCTTGCTAAGAGGTGCAAAAAAAAAAAAAAAGATTTATTTTAGGCGGATTGGTGCTTACATGGCATGTAAATTCCCTGAAATCTCAATTTCTAACATTCAAATATGAGCTGTTGGTCACAGGCTCGAATCCCAGTTCGGGCATGGATGTTTCTTTCCTTCTCTGTTCTCTCTGTCCTTTCTTCGGTGATGATATATGAATGTGTCCCGCCCTATAAACGGGTTTGTGGTGGTATGGCGCGGGTAACGCTACTCGCCTCCGTGATTTGGTTCACAGGTGCTCGCTGGGTAACGATTTTTGAGTAGCAGTTTCTGGCCTTGTTGTGGCATAGGATTCAGTCACCCTTGTGTGCCCGCCATTGGATTAATAAAAAAAACATTCAAATATTATTTGATCAGTTGATTGCTGGACGGAGTTACTATAAATGCCTCATAATTTAGAATAATAGGAAAGAGACGGTGTCTGTACCTGATCTGAACTGTCTTCTTAAGACCACGCCAAGCTGACAGTCGAATGGTTAGCTCTCTTGCCTTCGGTTCAGCATTCGTGGGTTCGATTCTCACCTTGATATTGGATGTTTTAGTGCTTCAAAATCCACTTTAAGTCGTAGGTCCCAATCTAATTAGCCCTCGCGTGCAAAAAATGATCGTTGAGAGACAAACCTAACCTCTGAACGCCACATCAGTGGAGGTAAATGAGTTCATATAAATGTACTCCCTTTGAGCAAGATAATTAGTGATTTGGATAAGGATATTTAAACGAAGATATTTCTTCCACGGATGGTGCATCATGCTTTTAAAAGTTGGAGAAAGAAGAATCTATCTACGAAATCTGTAAGCTGCAATGCGTTCAACTAGGAAGTTACTTTGCTGCTAACGAATGTGATTAAAAAGTTAAAGAATAATCTGACCGCGTAAATGAAAAACAATTCTTTTAATTAGAAAAAACATGAATCCACTCATTTACTGTATTTGATTATTCTAAATATTTCAAATAATTATGGTTTTTATTAAAAAAGAATAAGAAGTAATAAAAGATTTATTTAGTGTTACGCATTAATTTAAACAGTCATTACAATTTTTGACAAATTTTTAAAAAGAGGATAATCTTGTTAACTGGGATGGATTTCAAAATATTATAAAATGATTACGGTTTATATATTTAGATTTGTCACAGAAACTGCCGAAAAATTATGTGTTTATGCAATGTAAAAATTAGTTAACATTTATATCGATAGATGGCGCTTTTAAAGGAAAATATTTTGTTAGTGTTTTGTTTATATAATATTATAATTTAACTAGAAATTAAGTTATATGAAAAAAATTAAAGACTAGTCATTCTCTTTTAAGGAGCTGAGATTTACATGCTTCTCCATTACTTGACTTTAACAGGAGGCATTATTTTCTTGTGTCGTTAAAAATCTCTTTTTTAAAAGATTGCTTGACGTGAAGTAGACACGTCAATTCGTTTTGTGTGTGTGTTCTTATTTTTTTCTTACCTTCATTCTGTTCGTTAAATATGGAACAAATGTATAGATTTACCTTGAAAAAAATATAAAACATCAACTACTTTTCTTTTTGAAAATTTGATTTTACCTGTTTATTATTAACTGAAACCATAAATATGGGTGATTTGATTCACTGTAATATAAGAATGATTATCCTACAATGCACACCTCACCGGAACTTTGCACGCCTCAAGAACGCTTATGATTATTTCTCAACTTTAAAATGTCGTATGTGCGTAACTGTTGAGGATAGATTCAAAATATCAGATTCTCTACCTTTTTGCATACACATCGAGTAGTTATTATAAAATAAATAAGGTTGTTTACTATATTTTTTAACTTTCTATTTTGCTGTTTACTGTACTTTAAAATGTCGAATATGCGTAACTGTTGAGGATAGATTAAAAATATCAGATTCTCTTCCTTTTTGCATACACATCGAGTAGTTGTTTTAAAATAAATAAGGTTGTTTACTATATTTTTTAACTTTCTATTTTGCTGTTTACTGTACTTTAAAATGTCGTATATGCGTAACTGTTGAGGATAGATTAAAAATATCAGATTCTCTTCCTTTTTGCATACACATCGAGTAGTTGTTTTAAAATAAATAAGGTTGTTTACTATATTTTTTAACTTTCTATTTTGCTGTTTACTGTACTTTAAAATGTCGAATATGCGTAACTGTTGAGGATAGATTAAAAATATCAGATTCTCTTCCTTTTTGCATACACATCGAGTAGTTGTTTTAAAATAAATAAGATTGTTTACTATATTTTTTAACTTTCTATTTTGCTGTTTACTGTACATTAAAATATCGTATATGCGTAACTGTTGGGGGTAAATTAAAAAATATCAAATTCTTTTTCTTTTTGTATACACACCGAATAATTGTTTTAAAATAAATTAAGCTGTTTACTATTTTTTAACTTACTCTGCTTTACTGTTTACTATACTTTAAAATGTCGTATATGCGTAACTTGTTGAGGATAGATAAAAAATATCAGATTCTCTTCCTTTTTGTATACACATCGGGTAGTTGTTTTAAAATAAATAAAGCTGTTTAATATTTTTTAATTTTTAGTTTAAAGTACCCACTATAACGAAAGTGTTTTCGGTTTTTCCAATACGACGCAGATCGGAATTTCATCGGATTGTGACTGAAAGTTTTAAATAATTTCGTAACTATAGAGAATTTTTAAGCTTCCTATTTCCGATTCAGTTTGCCTTTAATTGACCTATATGTGAAACCTTCCTTTTTGGTACAAAACAATGCTTCGAACCAGTGATTAGTATAAATATCGTATTTGAACGAATCTTCTACCATAGCAGTATGTGCATGTTATGTGCTGGAAGCTACGGTTCGCTAATGGAGCATAATATCTTGAAATATCACAAGCAGCGAATGAGAATATATATCATCCAAAAGGTGATAAAGCATGAATTTCTTTCTTCGCGGTGGAGAATTTTTTTAAAGTTTATTGAAATAATATATTGATAACTTCAAAATCTTTCTTCTAGAAAAAATTCTTTGAATGCAAATGGGAATTATTTCCGAAGTTTACCTACAATTCCGGTTATGAATTAAATATGGAACATTTGAACTTAAATACTGAAGATGTAAAGATAACGCTGTGTTGTCAGGGAAACAGTCAATGAAAAATAGTTTATTTCTACTTGATTTTTCTTTACTGCTTGAGCCAATAATTTGCCTTAAAGTCAGTTTATTCTAGTGGATGAACTTGGTCCAGTATTTCTGTAAATTTAATATGGCTGATTTACCATAAATATATTAAAATGGCTCTGTTAATTTTTCTTTCTCGTATTCTTGTTATTTTTCTAAATACAAAAAATGTCATAGTTGCTTTCTTTGGTAGGGAATATTATTGTTGCACCCGCATACTTCCCCGTACTTACCACAGAACGTGGCTCTTCCAGTTAAATGGAAGCAGCAGGAGGGAAGAATAGACAAACCACAGAAGACCCTCAATAATTGACTAATAACACCAGAGTTATCTTTTCACTTGGAAGACATTGCGACGACGATCTACTTAAGTGCCCATTCATTTTTAGTGAACACGATGAATTTTCATTTAATTTGGGATTCGAACTCACTGCCTTTCATATTTCATATTGAGTCCCTTCCACTATTAAACCAAGATTTATTTTAAATTTGTGTTTTCTTCATGGATACCCAATGATGATCCTGCACTCTTTCGATGAATGTGATCAGGAAGCCGAAAATCAAAACTTACATAACGTTGTTGAATTTTGGTTGGGATCGAACCTGGATACTTCTACACCAGTGAGCACTGTTATGGACATTAGTAATTAATTCAAGGTGAAAATGGTTTACTCATTTTTCTTTAAAATAATATTAATGTTTCGAGTAAAGAAATCTAACATATAAAATAAAGTTGACCCTTTTTTACACTGATAATTCCAATTGCCTTTAACTAAAAAATACCATATATCATTGCGATTTGTTTTTTTGTGAAGACCGGTGAATACACTAATTCTTACGAGTTCGTGAGGACTGATAAAATAGTTTTTAAAATATAAAGTTTGTAAAATAAAAACATACTATTCAATCTTAATTTGTTTTTCTGTGTGCAAATTCCTCGCTTTCTAAATATAAGGTATTGTTAGAAATATTTTTTAAAAATCACTACATATAAGAAAGATGCAAAATAAAATCCATTCTCAAAATTAATTCTTACTTTCATTTTATTCGGGGAAAATTAAAAAATAAAACAAACTTTTTTCTGTTTCAAAATTACATTTTTTTCAATGTAGGAAATTATTTTAAAAATTCTTATTAATTATTATTATTTTTTCAACGAAAGAAAATATATATGTTTAAAATGAATGATTAGATGTTTGAATTCTTTCTCTAATCAGATCTACAATCTTTGTCAATTTTTTTAAATTTAAAATAAGTGTTTTTTTAGTAGAACAACAAATAAAATTAACACCACAAAAATAAAATCAAAAATGCTTTTATAAAAGAGCTTTTCCTTCTGAATTTCCAAAGTATGACACAGTAGATCATTTTAAAATTAAATAAGTATCTGAAATATATTCAAAGATTTTCTTATATAGCTAAAATATTTCTATTAAAATAAAGTTTATTTAAGAATGCACTCTAATTTTTTGTTAGATAAAGCACAAATTAATTAACAATTGAGTAAAGAGCTAAATAAATAAGTATAACGAATAATAATCATTGTAAGTTTTAAAAAATAAGCTGTAGTTCTAGGAACAAGATCTTTAGCACAAGAAAATGCTAACTATTTTATAATAAAGGAATGATTTTTTTAAATGAAATGAATTCCTGCTATTTTAAAAATAATTTTCTAAAATAGTCTTTCACATAAACAAAGTTTAAAGTCTATACAAAACACCTTTGATATATGATAATGATTTTGTCTCTAAAATATGAAGAGTAATTTCACAAAAGAATTATCCACATTAAAATTCAGCTCAAAGATGATTTGTTCTGAGAAGATTCAGTTCCAAGAAGAGACGATAGTATCATCAGCTAAGAAGTTTGAATTATTTTGCTCCGAAAATTACATTTGCAATGTAAATTAATCATCTCTCTTACTTTTTGAAAATGTTAGCATCTATTTTTAGAGTCAAAACAGGAGCTGAATCTTTTAAGAAGTGAAAACTTATGTTTTTCACTTACAAATTATTTAATCTTAAAAATTGTTAAAACTAAACCTGAATAATAAAGTAATTATGTAGGAAATGAAGAAATTAAATTCAGTTTAAAGATTATGAGTTTATTTTTATATCCCACAAAATCTTGACATAAACATACGTGACGAAGCACTTTGTCTGTACCTTAGGTTATCAGGTAACCACTACGTAACACATCTAGATTGTGATAGGATTGTCATGAATTTTGAATACAGAATTACACTATTGTATTTCAGTAGATTTCTAATGCTGGAAATTATAAATTTGACAGAAATAAAACATTTAGAGAATTTCCACTATGCGAAATGACATAGAGTAAATATTGCACTAAAATTTGTAAAAATATTCTTAAAAACTGCTCTGGAATATTGACAAATAAAGGATTATTCAGAGAATAAGCGCGTAATTTTGAGCTCAATTGAAGGTTTTTCACAGTAGAATAGTGATAATAATCCATTATTGAGAAATCAAGTTCACAAATTTGAGCTCAATCGAATGGTGATCAGTGTGAAATATTGACAATAATAGATTATTCAGAAATCAAGTTCGCAAATTTGAGCTCAATCGAATGGTGATCAGTGTGAAATATTGGCAAAAATGGATTATTCAGCGATGAAGTTCGTAATTTTGAAGTAAATCAAATAAATGGTCTTCAGAATGAAATTTTGGAAATAATGGATTATTCAGAAATCAAGTTCGCAAATTTGAACTCAATCGAATGGTGTTCAGTGTGAAATATTGGAAATAATGGATTATTCAGAAATCAAGTTCGCAAATTTGAACTCAATCGAATGGTGTTCAGTGTGAAATATTGGAAATAATGGATTATTCAGCGATGAAGTTCGTAATTTTGAAGTAAATCAAATAAATGGTCTTCAGAATGAAATTTTGGCAATAATGGATTATTCAGAAATCAAGTTCGCAAATTTGAACTCAATCGAATGGTGTTCAGTGTGAAATATTGGCAATAATGGATTATTCAGCGATGAAGTTCGTAATTTTGAAGTAAATCAAATAAATGGTCTTCAGAATGAAATTTTGGCAATAATGGATTATTCAGAAATCAAGTTCGCAAATTTGAGCTCAATCGAATAGTGTTCAGTGTGAAATATTGGCAATAATGGATTATTCAAAAATCAAGTTCGCAAATTTGAGCAAATCAAATCGAATGGTGTTCAGTGTGAAATATCGGCAATAATGGATTATTCAGCGATGAAGTTCGTAATTTTGAAGTAAATCAAATAAATGGTCTTCAGAATGGAGTTTCGGCAATAATGGATTATTCAGAAATCATATTCGTAAATTTGAGTTCAATCGAATCAATGGTCTTCAGAATGGAATTTTGACAGTAATGGATTATCACAAATCAAGTTCGTAAATTTGAGAAAGGTTATCTCATTGAAATATTGACATTATAATGAATTATTCAGAGCATAATTTTGGCATTAATATAATCTTGAGCTCAGTCGAATGGCGAAATCCACCTTAATGATTTTAATGTGCATTGAATTCGTCAACATGTCGAGTTTCAGTAGGAACAGATTGAATCGAATATATGTAAACATACTTATTTTGTGTGTTCGATGAAAATTTGTCCAGATTTGAATCCGAAAATTAACTCAAGGAGTGAAACGCAATTAATATCTGGAATGGTACTCTCTGACTCACTTAAGACGCGGACTTTGTTTTTATTGTAAAATTTTATCGACAGCATTTGTAATAAATTGAAAACATCAATCATGAATGCTCATTTGAATATGCAGTAAAGTTGCTTTTTCTGCTATACACACCATTCTGGAACTCTACTCGCTTCAGGAATGGAGTCAGTTAGCCTTTCAAATGGCCCAGACTTTTTAAATTGCTATTTATGCGTAATCACTGGAAATGGAGGAAAAATTTTGAATAACAAGGAATCTCTCTTTTTTTAAACATTCCCAAAGCCTTAAAAACAACGAAACTAACTAATTTTTTTCCTTTTATTTTTTGAAAAAGTATTGTTTTCTCTAATTTTAATGAACGTGTTTTTGCTGGAGGGTACAAAATAGCATTTTGAACAAAGTTAAATAAGTAAATAAATAGTAACTATATTGTTAAAAATAGTGAATATCATAATTTTTCCAAATCACAAATTTATCAAAAAGCTATGTCCAAATACCCCTCCAGCAGCCACTGCTAGAGAGAAAAAGTGAGCTTAGCCTCTTAATTTCTAATGTTTATACATAAAATAGCAAAGCAAATGGGGTATAGCTGTTCTATTTGAATTAACATGTTCATATTTGTTTATTAAATAATTCAAAAAAGAATGTTTACTTTTAAATAATTTATCACAATACAAAGCATAATCCGTTATTTTAATGTAATATATCCGTATTGATTTTAGGAAGAGAGTTTCTAGGACACACCAGTCCCCAGACCACGCAACAATTGAAAATAGAAATAAAAAATGTAAATAGAAATAAAATATCAACACAGATGAAGACTCCTTTTTTTTTTATCAAGCATTGATGATTTACAGAACAATACGGATGTCCTTATGGAATGCTTTGATACTGCGTAGCCTGATCATTGAAGACTATTTTAAGATATCCAACGCGGAGTGGTTTCTAAATGGTATTTTTCTAAATAAGGGACCATGTCGACGCATCATCGCGTGCGAAGAAATTCCCACACTTCCAGAGATGCGCATGCAAAATACAGAAACACAATGCCCATCATCGCTTTTTTAATAGTTACTAAGTTTAAACCCAAGACCTTCCATTCCGAAGAACACAGTTCCAAATCATCAAAGTACACTATATATATATATATATATATATATATATATATATATATATATATATATATATATATATATATAATTTTTCAAAGATAGTTAAGAGAAATTTCTTAAGTCGTCTAATACAGTGTTTCTCAACCGCCGGTCCGCAAGAAATTTTTTACCGGTCCGCGAAATATCCAGCTTTTATAGGCCGACCACCGATACAGTACTCCAGAAGATGTACGTTCAGTTAATCTGTGGATAATCAATCCATTTATTGATAATTATGATAACAATCTCACTACAGTCCAGGAAACAGAACTTATTGAACTGTCTTCAGATCTAGGACTTAAATCACAGTTCAAATCAATAAATATATATCAATTCTGGATAAAGACTGCAACAGAATACCCCAATCTTCATGCAAAGGCGTTGAAGATTTTATTGCCTTTTTCCTCAACATATTTGTGTGAAACTACATTTTCGGCTATGACTGTTATTAAGACGAAACATAGAAATCGACTTGCTCTTGCAACTGCTTTACGTATTGCTGTAACTGGTTTAAAGCCTAGGATTGACAGTTTAGTCAGCAACAAAGACCAGCAGCAATCTCATTAATTTTAGTTTTTATATATCCTTTATTTTGGTAAATTATTTTTTCCTTATTTGGTATCTACTTACGTTGTTCACATTTCGACTCATTGTTGTTTTGGCTAATATATTAATTAAAAATAATAAATATATCATTAACATTGGAATTTTCTTGGAGTTTTAATTAAGTTTTGATGCTTTTATTCTCGATGCAATATTATATAAGTAAGTTGAATATACAAATGTAAATTATAACAAACAAAATGCTTTAAAAATTATGTATGTCTTCAAGATTTATCTTTGTGAAAAATTGTGCATTGGGTCAAATTATTAATATTACCGGTCCGCACGAACGTGCCGAAATATTTTACCGGTCCTTGGAGTAAATTCAGTTCAGAAACACTGGTCTAATACATTTTAAATTTAAAATGGATAAATGTACCTTTTTTGATAACAAGTAGCAGATTTTACATAATTTAACGCCAATAAGTGAGAAAAAGTCTAATTTTCTTGTAATGTTTTTCTTTTCAATTTTTCCACGCCTGCATTGTGAAAAAACCTGTTGAGGAAAGTAGAAGCTCCTTTCCTTCAGAAGCAGCCCATCGTCTCGGAATATCGCATTCCATTCAGAGAGAAAAGCATTGTGGGAGCGGAAGAAAAACGCCAATAATCCTCCCCTCTATCGACCCTGCTCCGTTTGGCGCATTCAGAGGCTGGTGTAACTCCATCGCAAATGGACAGCAGCCAAATTTAGAAGCCTCTTCCCATTCATGAATTCGTCTCGCGTCCCCCCCCAACTAGGCAGCGCAGATTCACTGATGCTCTTACTCCCTCCCCTCTCTCAGGGCTCGTGATTCGACCCCCTAACCCTCCGGGAGCGTCTCGTAATTTTAATAAGTGTCCTTGTGGTTGACTTTCTGAGTGTCCGTTGTCGCTCAGCAGCCAGAGTCAATCCTGGAGTGTCCACTTCTGATCCTGAATGGCCAGTGGTCAATTCATTATCGTAACTATCTCCGGACACAAGAAGGCTAAGTTGTTTTTGTAGATCTGGATTGGGGAGGATTGTGGAAACACAGTCTTCGTGCTTGTTTTTATTCAGTCCATTTATTTAATATCTTCAGCGATTCTTCCGCGTTTGTTTCATCAATTGATTCATGGTCAGTTCTAAACTTGATGCGTTCTGAAATCTACAGAAACGATTACAAGAAGAATAATCATAAAATTTTTAAAGGATGTTTATATAAAAGCACGCATTTTAACTCATAATTCGGCAGATTTTCTTGGGAAAAGAAGCGATATCATACAGTTCATAAAGGAGCAAGGGAAACTGATATGGAAATTGTAAGAACTTTTTTCTTACAAAATATGCTACACATATTTCTCTAAGGTTACATATTCTATAGATATGAAAAATTATATGCATAGATAATGATGCTTCACACTCCAGGGCCTCTCTTTATCAGGAAAACAGAGATAGGCACTGTAGGCCTTGGCCCACATGGGCTGCCGTGTCACAGAATTTAAGAATTTAGATAAAGGAAATGTATAAATGGATAGAAATATAGATTAGAGGTGCATAGATAAGAGAAATCACGTATTTTTGTTAGAAAATAGTTAATATTTCAATAATGACTTAAATTATTGAAACATTAACTAATTCTTAGCTGATAATCAGGCTGAAGCAAATTGAACATGTATCATTAAATATGTGGTGTAAAAAGAGTTCATTTCATTCCAACAGTGGTAATATTAATGCAGAAAAATGTAATATAAAATCATTAACAAAGTGCACTAGGTAGTTTCACGGTTTTAAATTCGTGGCCTAGCTTAGAATCATAACTTAACAGCCTATGGTTGTAGCCTAGTATTTAAATATCTACCACACTATATTCCATGGGAGAAATTTCATAGAGCATAGGAAGCATTCTTATATTCCAAGAAAAGAAACTCAGAAGATTCCCAAGCACAAACCGTGACAGATATGCAAAATCCATTGCCTATTATTCAAACACTGGCTAAGATCAATACTCGTATTTTTCGCTCCGTACAGTGCTATAATGCAACTAGGCTATGGTGAACCCTAGCATAAAGACATATATAATTTTAATATGATTTGATGTATTAAAATGACATATACAGGGTGATTATAAAAAAACTTTGCCAACATCTGCACTTCTAGCGTCCATTCTATTTAACCGATCAAAATGATATTTCAAATATAGTTCTTTTGAGATATGCGCTCGAGATTCTGTGAATGGCAACAACACAGTGGCCCTCGCGGTTACAGTTATAGTGACAGAAACTCGAAATTTTCGAATGGCAACGTCTACTTTTTACCATCGCAAAATGTTCAGCACATGCGAAAACCCTAAATAGTGTTGAAACGGTACCGATATGTCTAAAAACGGACGTGTTCTGCAAACACAAAAAGAGTTCTGAAAACCGGCCAATAAAACACGATCTGGGCGCACGCAATAAATTTGCATGTGACAGAGTCAAGAAACCAATCACAGAACGCCGGTCGCCAGATATTCAGCGTAGGAAACCTATAAAATACCAAGCAGGTATGCGAAGTCGTCATTCGGGAACTCGCACATGCCGACGATATGAGTCTTCCTAGGAAAGTTCACGGTGAATTGATCAAACTCTATTACCAAAATGGGATGAACGCTGCGGAAGCCTTGCGTGTGTATCGCCGCAATCATCGACAACGACGCGGCCCATGTACTCTGCAAGCTCTGCGTGATTTAGTGCGGAAATTCGAAGATACAGGCTGCACCTGTGACAAACAGCGCTCCGGACGGCCAACTGTTTCTGAGGACGTTGTCATGGAAGTGCACCATACAGTGACTGCAGGACACACAGAAACCGCAAGAGGCATAGCGCGCGTGTTGGATATTCCGAACTCAACGGTCCGCAAGCTCTTGCGCTCGGTACTTCACATGTTTCCCTATCGGTTCCAGCGCGTCCAGATGTTGGAGCCGGGTGACCCACAACAACGTCTGGACTTCGCAAATGCATTTTTGTTACGATATGATGCGGATAACGACTGGCCACTTCGCATACTATGGACGGACGAGGCGCATTTCACCTTAAATGGCAGCATTAACACAAAGAATTGTGTGCACTGGGGAGAGACGAATCCTCATGCTGTGGCGCCAATACCATTATTTGACGCCAAAGTGACTGCGTGGTGCGGCATTACAGCTACATTTGTTCTGGGCCCGTTCTTCTTTGAGGAAACGACCCCGACTGGCCCTGCAACATGTTCTGTAACGGGCCCTCGGTATGCAGCCATGCTGAAAAATTATGTCTTACCGGAGTTGCGTCGGCTGAATGCACTCAATGACATTGTTTGGATGCAAGATGGCGCACCTCCACATATAGCGAGGTCAGTTAAAAGGCTCCTGGATCAGCATTTTGGTGATCGCATCATCTCACGCTATTATCCTTTTCCGTGGCCTGCGCGATCCCCAGATCTGACGCCTATGGATTTCTGGTTTTGGGACTATCTCAAATCCAGAGTTTATCTGTGCAATCCGCAAACATTGTCGGACTTAAAGTATTCTATACGGCGTGAGATTGGAAACATCCCTCGTGCCATGTTGCGTGCAGCGACATTGTCCACCGTCTCCCGCATGCAATGCGTAATTGCCTGTGATGGCACTCATGTGGAAAATGTTTGAAATTAATAAAGATTTTTTTCTCTATGTGTTCTCATCATTGAGCAGTGTCTTGTCTCTGTCGTATGCATTATTCCTCCGTGCGCCTTGAAGAACTGTTTGTATGTGTATAACACGTCGGTTTTCGGACAGATCGGTACCGTTTCAACGCTATTTAGGGTTTTCGCATGTGCTGAACATTTTGCGATGGTAAAAAGTAGGCGTTGCTATTTGAAAATTTCGAGTTTCTGTCACTATAACTGTAACCGCGAGGGCCACTGTGTTGCCATTCACAGAATCTCGAGCGCATATCTCAAAAGAACTATATTTGAAGTATCATCTTGATCGGTTAAATAGAATGGACGCTAGAAGTGCAGATGTTGGCAAAGTTTTTTTATAATCACCCTGTATTTTAATGTAATCCATTTTATTAAAACCTTACATTAAATCTTATGTAGGCGGCTGATATATATATATATATATATATATATATATATATATATATATATATATATATATATGAATTTTTACAAGATTAATTACAAATAATCTTCTTAGGGGAAAAAAGTAAGTGTGTATATTAATTATGATGTTTGACGTTCATTTTGTAAATATTGCAAAGTGCAATTACTCTTTTTATAATTTAAAATTAATTAATCAGCATAATTATACGATTATTCTGATAGGATTGTATCAAAAATTGGAATAAACGGGCTAATTATTAATTTTTGAGACTTCCCTGTCATTTATATTTACTTTGGTTCTATACCTTTTCCTCACCTTGCCAAAGGTTTGTGTTGAAGGTGAGCATAGATTTGGTTCCCGGTTTCTTCCTCTGAAAAGAGGATTGCTATCAAAGGTTGTCCATTTAATTACAGAATATTCGCGTTTATTTTGAGGGGAAATTTGGCATAAGCCAAAATGGTTCACTTCATTTTGACGGAAAAACATCCTATTTCTAACAAAAATATTAAGATTTGGTTATTTTTCCATAGATCCCATTAATTTAAGATTTTTTATAAATATTTTAATATTTAATTATTATTTTTTTTTCATTATTTTTAATATTAATTATTATAATTTTTTTATAAATAAGTTATATTTTTGAAATTTAAAATTTTTTATAACTTTTATTTTAAATTTTTGATTATTTTTTCTTATTTAGTGGTTAATATAGACGACTGATTAATTAATAGTAATTGGTTACTTATTTAATCAAATAAATTGATGTTTATATGTAAATTGTTCTATTCTACAAACGCTTAGACTTGGAAAAGAAAAATTTATAATGTATATTTTCGATATGGATTTAACACTGCGCACTGGACAGCCTTTGTAAGACATTTGGTCATCACCTTCGGGGAGAATTTGAAAACTCTCAAGCTCCCACTAAAAAATGTATATCCTAAAATATGTTTATGAATTTTACATGATTATTATATAATTTGAGTTTATGGCATATTTTCTAAAGATGAAACAAGTCAAATTAGACATGAGACAAGTATCTCACTAAACTCTAATAAATTAAAAACTTATAGATTGAATAAAAAAATATACATATTATCATTTTAAATTCAAAAAAGATTTTACAATTAAAAAGTATGTTGTATACCACCAAAGAATGCCAAAAAAAAAGCACATAAATGAGAAAATAAAAATAATTTACTATACAGTAGAAAAATCATAACTTATAAAAATTAAATATATTATTACATTTATAAGTTTATCTTATATACGAGCAGAAAACTAATTTGGCCATTTTATCTTAACAAAATTATCATCAAAGGACTTACTTTAAGGAAGAAGGAATTCTTTATGTAACAGAATATGACTCTTACCTAGAAGGAAGAAATAAATACATTTTAATGGCAGAACAAATACCGCGAAATTAGAAGCTAAGAAAATCAATATATCGTTAAAGAATTATTATTTTAGTTAAGTAGGATTCATTAGTTTTCATTTCAAAGACTAAAACTACGTAATCTTTTGTAATTTAATTGGATGGGGCAGCCATTTCAGCCTATTTCTTAATCAAGCAAGACCTGATTGTTAAATAGCCAGTAGGCTCGGGCCTTTAATTGAAGAAATTCAATGTATCTTCTATATTCTATTTCTATAAAATGAATAATGTGATTAAGTTATGATAATGAATTAGCACATTTGTCATTCGTTTGAAAGGTTAAACGAACTAAAAAGAGCAAGCTTAAGGTGATAGTAAACCAGTATATTTATCATTCATTTATTACGATTAAAACAGCTGAATGGAACAGTTATATTAGAGCAATGAACTAGCATATTTATAATTTTTAATAAGGTTAAACTATAATTAAAATGAACAGATATAAAATAATAGCGAGCTAGCATATTTATTTAATAAGAAAAAGAAGCCGAGAAAGAGTCGGGAATAATAAGAAAGAGTCGGAAATAAAAACCAGAGCAGACCAACATCATCACAAAGAAATGTCTTAATATAACTTTACATAAAAAAATAAAAATAAATAAAAAATTAAATAAAAAATAAAAAATAAAAAAAAACGCTTTGTATACCTAAAACATACCATCTATACCTCTTATAAACATTAAGTGAACTTGGTAGGAATTTTTCATTTCATAATATATATAAATATTTAAGTTCCTAATCGAAATCATTTCATATTGCCCTTAAAAGTCCTAATCTTAATTTCGCAAATAATGCTTCGATAACATTTTATTGAAATAAATTCGTATTTAATATTCACATTTATGTATTTTATTTATGTACATGTTATGTATACTTATGTATGTACATGTCTATGTATTTACTGTTTTCATCAATGAAAGCAGGTGGTAGTATGTGATACACAGTAAGCCTAACTAGAAGATAAACTACCATTTTGGACTAATGAGCATGTAATGAGAATACCATCACAGCTGCCACTTTCCTCATGAAAATTTCCCAACATCTCAGAGAAAAGTCACCAAGCCAGGACTGCGTCTGCACTCCACCAACAGAAAAATCTATGGATTGACAACAATGTAACTCTTACTGTTTAGTCGCAAGAAAAAGCTCCGAGGGAATATTTTGTTATTTAAAGCATGATCAAGTGATGTGGTTGATATGGAAAATTTAATACCAAATAGTTAACTTTGACACTAAAACGTTGTTGTTGTACCATTATATTTCAATGTAGCCAGACCAGAGTTGGGCTCTACCAGTTAAGAAGCAGATGGGTGGGAGTCTTCGTCATTTAGAAGCTGGAACCAAGTAGAAGAACCCTCAATCCTTAGCATGTCTTCCCTAGAGATGTTGTTTCACTTACAAAACTTTGCAACCGAACTGCTTAACGTGCTCCAGTTGCCTTTGAACACGACGGACCTTCGGTTGAATAGGGATTCGAACTCACTACCTTCCTATAATGGGAGCGTCGTCCTCACTAACCACGCCACCGTGGCCTTGACACTACGTAGTGACAACCTGACGGACTGAAGTTTGGGTGAGACAATTTAATATAGATCACGTGATGGCCTTCGGGATGACTTTACATTGATAATGGGCTGTATTCATCTGTCGCAAACTAGGAAACCTAGAAAACTTCGAAGCTCCCACCCGACAAATGAGTATGCAGAAGCCAGATGACAAACATCCATTGGCTCTTGTTCAAAAGCGATTGGAATAAAATATTGAATTTGGCTAAATAAACTGTTTTATGAGATAACAGCTTCTTCTACAAATTCGATCAGATGAACGAATGAATAAATTTGTTGTTGACGTGTGTCAGGTAGGCTGGCATTATGGGATGCGATGCTCCACTTTTCCAACTGAACCCTATTTTGGTGTGGAGTCCGACTTCCTCAGTACACACATGCCATAGTACCCGTTTATGGGGTAGGCAACCATTCACAACCCATTCATACAAGGAAAGGACAAAAACAGGATAGATAGAAAGTACATCCATGCCAGAACCGGGATTCGAACCCAGGACCTCCATATCCGCAGTCAGGCACGCTGAACACTAGAGAAGTTGGGCGGCTATGAATACAATTTTAAACTGATTAATAATATTGTAAAAACTTATAAAAATACATCTGAAAATAATTTGCTTATAGTGCATAGAGGAGAGGAAAATGTCACCAGGTTTCAATCATATGAGATGTAATTATCATAAAATAAATACTTCACTTCATTTCGAAAAACATTTTAACATTCCTTTTAAGATTTTTCTGCTAGCTCGAATACTTAAACTTGAATAATACAACTTAGATATGGAATAAATAAAATTACAAAAAGTAAAATTTTGTAAGAAAGAAGAAAAAATCTTTCAAAATTGTAGCTATTCTGTCAACAATTTATTTTACTGTTCCTTCACATATTTTTATGCTAATTAAGTATGGTATATATCTATAGAATTTATGCAAAAACGATGCATTTATAACAATTTTCTTAAAATCATTTACTTGTTTTTTTATATAGTCATTGATTAAAATTTCCGAACTAAAAGAAGAAAATACAAAACATCCAAGACATTAAATCTTCCAATTAGTGAAAGAAATGTTCGCTGAAACACTATCGCATATGACATTCATTTCGTTTCGTATCGACTCAGAAGACAAAGAGATTATATTTTCGAAGAGAATTCCGAACTACGGAATGGCAACTCCTTAGTTTTAATTAACGAATTCCGAATCGAAGAAAGGTGTGTGCTTGTGTTTCTCCTGCGATTCCTGGCGCTGCGAAAAACAAAGCGCACGCGAGAGTTAATCGCGCGCTCGCGGAAGTCAATAAATCAATTCCGGAGATCGGAGAACGACGCTCAACTCAATTTTCTCCCTAAAACAAGGATTTGAAAGGACAGAGGTCAAATTCACGGAGCAGCGCAAAAATTCTCAGATTTCGATTAAAGCGAGAGAATTCATATATAATTTCTCTGCCATGATAGCGCACCTTGATTTTCTGTCTAGTAGAAATATTACATTTGTCACAAAAAGTGAAGGAATACATTATTAGACGTTTAGTTTTCGAACAATGCAAGCATTTTTCTCAAATTTAATGATGTTAAATATTTTAGGAAATATGTTTGCTTTTAATAAAAACTCGCAAGTAAAAAAGCTGTTACAATGTCACTCAAATTTTCGTAAGTTGAGCGCTTTTACTAGACATTTTTATTACAAATGCGATTTATACAGAATTGTTCCCCATTAAATACGTGTTGAATTAGTGTATATTTAGTGAATTAAAATGCTTTATATTCCAATGGAAATAAATAGTATATTTGAAAGGGTTATTATATCCAGCGCGAAAATGTCCAGTGGTTAAACCATGAGCTTCTTTACTGAAGCTTGTGTATTCGATACTGTCTGCCAACATTCGGAACATACTTGTTGGTAAGATGCAAGAAATTACGACTCTGCTATTTCTGAAAAATTACTCCCAAAAAGCAATAAAAAATACTTAAAAATATTTTTACAACAGAATTTAGCAAAAAGAATGTCCATTGTAAAATATTATATTAATTTCTATATTTTTTGCAAAGTTTGGCAAGCAATTATCAGTTTTTAGAATTAAGAAAATAATCTTGTATCTATATTTTAGAATATAAAAAATTAATTATTTTTGAAATTTAATAAAATGAAAGTTTTTAACTCGACTGTAGGAATAAGTGTGATAAAGCCGCAAATGTGATGTTTGATTTTTCATTCCTATGTAGAGGCATTGAAAGAGCTTTTATTTTTCCAAATATTTAAGCAACCGCTGCCCAATGTCGATATTACAATGTACAGGGGTCAACTAATCTTTCTATCGACTTCGGGACAAAATAATAGATAAAAGAGATCGCAGGAATGAAGTCTCTCTCACACAAAATCTTATAATTGTCACACAATTTTTTTAATTATTTTAAGCGTAAAAATTTAGCTAATTTCATGGAGCAAAATAATATATTTTATATTTGCTTTATTCTAGATTTTTTATTATATAAATAAAATTAGAAATAAAATAAATGAAATTATTTAGTAATAGATTAAAATAAAATAATTTTGAATAGTATCCGTTCGATGTCCTCCTTTGTCCCAATTATACGATAATTCTTTGCAGTCGAAAGTTCCAGGTTCAATACCAGCACTGACGAATTGAGGGAAATAGATACTACTTTTTGTCTACATTTTTGACGTTGTAGTTGCGTGGGAGTTTTCTTATTTTTATTTTGCACTTATAACATATAAATACGCATTCTGCTATTTAATCTGTCTACGAAAAACTATTTTTGTGAAAAAACAAAAATCGTGAATAAAAAAAAGGTGTATTCAAATTTATGCAATGATTGTTCAAGTGAATCCTTAACTACGCAATACAAAAATAATACGGAATATAAAATAGCAACAAAATTCAGGTATTTTTACATTTCGATTTAATCACTTTTTTTAGAAAGAATTATAATGAATGAGGACTAAGTTATAAAAATGATGGAGCAAATTATATTCAAATTAAGTACTTTTCTGCATTGTTTTCCACATTTTTATAATATTTATTTTTCAGCTTATTTGATTCTTAAGATAATTTAGATAAAAAGAATGTTAATATGAAGACTGAACTTTTTTTATGCGTTACTAACACGCAACTAAAAAAACATCTTTGAGTACAATATTAAGATTACCTAAGAAATAATCTTATTCAAAGAGAGCATTTCCCAATGGCACCAAATACTCTTACGCCAGTTAATGCAGTTAATACTTTTTTCCACTTTCCTCCATTTTTCCCCCATTTTTTTCCTTAAGAAAACTTAAGCTCAGCTAAGAAAAAAAGAGCCTCAATCTGTCTTGATATGTTTTTGCCTTCCTATTCATAAGTCACGCCATTACCATAAAGTAATACTCAGCATAGTAAAGCCTCGATAATCGCGCTCTGCCTCAAATATTTTTCTTCGAATTGCTCCTCGATTGAGAATTTATGTTTGAGGGTAAAAAAAACACGGAATTGTTCTTCCCACTCTTTTGCTTTGCCTGCCAAAAAAAATTGCCAAATCGATCCTTTCTGAGCGGGAAGAAAAGAAAGAAAACCAGCAGCAGGATCAGATGCTCTTTCTTGGATCACATTTTCTTCTATTATTACGGATATATACATCACTGTTTGTAATGACTGAATTATTCCACATACGAAGCAAACGGTGTATTAACCTTATATATATATATATATATATATATATATATATATATATATATATATATATATATATATATATATATATATATATATATATATATATATATATATATATATTTTAAATTCACAACAAACCGCGCAATTATCGATCATAAGTGAAATGTCTTTGTGAAAAAGTTGTGGCGCATAAAAAAGTTCAAATATATATATATATATATAGTTTTTACGGAAAAATACTGATTCGCTTATCTGAAAACAATGTTTAGAGAACGCAAAATTTTCGCAAACAGAAAAACGACCGATTATTCTTATGGGAATGCTAGTCTGCTTTTGAGATAAAAAAAAAGTTGTCTTTCTTGAAAAAAAAAATTAAAGTAAGATGATATTTCTTTTTTGTAAAAAACTGCTCTGGTGACTTTACTTTTTATTATATTTAATTGCATTTATTCATTAGTTAGGAGCTTTAGAAATCTCATAAACTGCAGAGCACGTTTGGCGCTAATCTCAGTAATAACTCTTATTCCTCATCAAATCACGATAAAGAATTTTCCCCTTTTTTTCCCCTTTCTGTAAAGAAATTTCTCTTCCTTATACGTTCATTCCCTATAGATATATAAGGATGGTTCATTCAGAAGGCAAAAGAAAAATATTTTAAATATTTTTAAGTTTAAATTCTTTGGCAAAATGAATCTTTTTTTTTTATTTTTTGGAGAACTTATATCATCGGATCTAACTTTTGGGTTTATTTTTCAGTTCGTATAAAAAGAAACTCGGTTTATAATTAAAACATTAAAAAAATCCTCAGATTTTTATGAAATGTCTTTAATAGAAAAAGAAAGAAAAATTTTTCATGTATAAATTATAAAGAAATGAATTCAAAAATTTGGATTAGAAAACGTAATTATTTTCATGGATAAGCTTTCAAAATTGATAACAGTTTCAATACAGTTAATACAAATTTCAAATATTTTATTTCATCATTTTTGGCATGGAATAATTATCTTGAAGCTCCTCAAATGTAAGAAACCAATGTAAACTCTTATTTATATACGTCAACTGACTTTCTATGAGAAAATAAAAAAAAAGTTTATAGGATGTTTCGATTAGCAATAATGTTTAAAAGAGTTCACAATATATTTTCCTCCAATGCAATGAATAAGCTCCTGCAAAATTTCCAAAATCGAAAGTGAATTTTCAATTCTAAGCGAAGAAAAATATTTAAGTAAAGATAAAATAAGTTTAAGAGTTAAGGTGTTGAACAAAAAGCTATCAAAACGTTTGCTATTATTATTACCATAATTATTATTTTTATGGATATAAAAAAATTATTTTACTATGATTTTTATGAATAGAAGGAGAGTTTTCTATTCTAAAAGTCGGAGAATGCTTTAAGAAGGTAAAATAAGTGTATATATAGGATTTGGCGACAAAGTTTACATTTTTACCGATATGATAGCAAATTTTTCTGATGAAATTCTCTAAAAAAGAAGGAAATTTTTTTAAACTTAAGAAGAATAATTTTTAGAAAAGAAAAAATCAGTTAATGAGATTTAGTGATTAACAACACGGTATCTGAATAAATATCAAAATATAAGATTTTCAACATGAAGACTACTTTCACAAAAAGGATTCACTGAATAAATGTGAATTTTTTCCTCAAACTGAAGAATTTTTTTAGCAAATATAAAAATTGGTGAGATTTGGCGATAACCAATGGTATCTGAAAGTTTGAAAATATTTTATTTTCATGAACTGAGGAAGAATTTCGTGATGATCTCTTGAGTAAAAAGTGAATTTTTTGCTAACTTAAGAATATTTGAGCAGAGATGAAACAAATTTGAGATTGGGTTGAATTAAATCTATCAAAAATGTCTATCACAATGATATTGGATTTATATAAATGAACCGGAATGACATTGGGATGATATATATATATATATATAATATATATATATATATATATATATATATATATATATATATATATATATATATATATATATATATATATATATATGCATCATTAGTGTCTATCACAATGAGACTGGGATTATATAAATGTATCAAAAGTGTCTATCACAATGAGACTGGGATTATATAAATGTATCAAAAGTATCTATTTTTGTGAGATTGGGATTATATGAATGTATCAAAAGTGTCTATCACAATGATACTGGGATTATATAAAAAAATGTATCAAAAGTATCTATAATTGTGAGATTGTGATTACATGAATGTATCAAAAGTGTCTATCACAGTGAGACTGGGATTATATAAATGTATCAAAAGTGTCATTCACAATGAGACTGGGATTATTTACATGTATATTTTTAAATGTGATAAGCATTTTATGCGATCTGATTCTAAACAAAAAGTGAATTTTCCCTCTTGAATTTTTCAGTAAAGGTAGGTATATATAGTAAATTTCGACGATTCGCAATAATATCTAAAAGTTTGCAAATATATTTATCTGATCTGATGTGATTTTCTAGAGAAAAAAAAGGGGGGACAATTTTTTGTACTATAAGAAGTGTTTTAGTAAATAAAAAATTTCGTGCCGCTTAAAAGGAACTAAGTTGACCATTATTCGAAGAAATGAAGAATTTTTTGATGCAATTTCTCTGAATAGAAAGTGAATTCTTTATATTGAAAGAAGAATGTTTGAGCAGAGTAAGAAATTCAGTAGGACATCATTTATGAAATGAGTGAATATTTGCTTCCAGGAGACTGGAAGACAGTTGTGCGTTAAATGATTGAAATGTTTGTTGAGATCGTGGGTGTAGACTGAAACGTCATGTCCCCCCCCGACCAGAACGTGACCTTGAGTCAGCGTGGGCGGGGGGACCCGAGGTCAAGATCTCAGGCGCTATCGCAGACAATCGATTGCTCCCTCTTGTGTTCCTTTGTGGAGGGGAGCGCTCGACCACCCTCCACGACACAGAGGAGGTAATGTGTCGTTAAATCAATGATTATTGAAGGTGCATTAACGACTTAAAGCCTTTTATGTATTTCCGGGTCTTCAGAAAACATGCAGTCCAGTGCCTTATGGATGCTCATTTAAATTATACTTTTCCCGATTCATTTAAACCTTATATTTCCAAGTGAAGCGGAAAAAAATCCCCTGAGATTATTATGTAATAGATTAACCTATTTATATTTCTTTTGATAATGTGTTTGAAAAGCCACATTGCTTAAGGTAAAATTTTTTGATCATTTCAGAAATTTAACATATGATGTAAGGCATTTTTATCACCTTTTTACTACAGCAAAAATTTAGGAATATTTCTTCACTAATAGAATTCTTACATTTAGACTGAATACTCCAGTGAAACCCGGTGGTTTAATGGTAGCGCTACGCATTCTCTAAGCACAGATGCGTGGGCTGGGCAAGGTCGACTCAGCCTTTCATCCCTTCAGTGGGTCGATAAATTGAGTACCAAGCATCCCAGGGAACTAAGCACTGGGGGTCTCACGTTAGGATGATTTTTTAACACCGAAGTATGCTTTGTACCCCCGTCAGAAAAACGGACATGGCCCACTTGGGCTGTCATGCCAGTGGCTCGTTGTCCCATGTAATACCATTTGAATGTTTACATATCTTTTTCGCACATTGACCATTATATAGCGCATAGATAACAGATGAAAGTTGTTGCAGGATACTGTGCATACCACATTGTAGGACCTTTTCAGATTGTGCATTCAGACAATGGAAAAATATCTTCCGTGGCTCACATACTCCGCAAAAGTGAATTTTTATAAATTCAAGTATTTGTCCTTTGAGCCCTTACACCCTGCATGTAAAGGCTGTAGTTAGTTTGCTTTCATCAATAAATAGTGCATATTTCATTTAGAATGTTATGTGTATGCTTTAGAAACTTGTATTGTCTCTCCCACGTGTATTTCGATTAAAATAAGATGAATTAATAGCATTTCTTTGTACTTCCGCAGATTCTAATTGTTTTCCTTATGTTTGATGATACCTACATACCTTGGCATGTTTTCTTGCGCAATACTTTAAGAATACTTTACCAAAGAAAAATTCATGAAATACATTTGTATTTGCACTTCCGATTTCTTTTTACATTTATTTATTTCCATTTTTCTTCTGTAAGACTTGAATGTATGAAGTTTTAAGTTAAAGAAAATGACAGAATATAGAAGTATGCGAGGAAAAAAATATTTTTTTAAATTTTTAAGAAGTTAAAATTAATTTAATTAAGAAACCTTTAAGAGAATGTTAGAAGTTTTTAAAAAGAAAAATATTTATGGATTTCTTGTTTTTTAAAGTATTGAAGTATTTTTTTTTTAAAAAAAAAAAAATTCCACTAGCAAAATCCTACATTAAAGTTTTCGTTTCAGTATTGATTTAATTGTGTTTGTGTAGTGCTTTTATATTTTTTATTCTTTTTTCTTTCAAAATGTAGTCATTATCTTTACTGGTGCAGACGTTAAAATTACTTTTTCCGACTTAATTTGAATGGCATTCTAATTAGTTTCATTTAGTATAATTGAATCAATTAATTAATTTAGAAAATGCAGTAATTTTCTAATTTTTTTCATATAAAATGAATTTTTGAAAATAATGGAACATGTCGCGTCCTTGAGGGGATTGTTATATTCGTTACAGTTTATTAAATTAATTGCCACTGCAAATATCATTTCTTAAAAAAAATAAAAATCGATGATTATTTTTGTTTCTGCTTTTAATTTTCTGGAAGCTCCTCTTTATGCTTTAACCGAATTTGTTTTTTCTTTTGTGGATTGGATTGGAATTATTCCTTTGATTTGTGGCAAAAATATTATGATAAATGTACTATTACTAATCGACCAATATTTGGTATTTATGCAATCTGGTATTGACGATTCGATTTTATCAAAGTTGCCTTATTCTCTGTAATCTTTTGAAAAAAAAAATCTTCACCAGCATATTGTCGATTACCTATAATTTATGTTTGTATTTCTTCGACCAGTAATCATTGATACTATCAATCGATCAATCACAAGACAATGGTTAATATGAACGTTCCGGTATTGCTAAATCATCTTTTTTTGTTGCAAAAATATTTTCAACTGTATATTTACATCAGTCGATTATGTAATGATTCGTAGTCATTCAACAATTGGGTCATTGATTTAATTAATCAATCAATTACAAAACAACAGTTGATGAAGGACAGTACGACATTATCAAAAATATTCACTCTGTTAGATTCTAAGCAGTTTGAAAATTACGGGACCAAAATCTTGTTGGTTGTTGATGGTGTTTGTAGAACTTTCATATCATTTAGTATTTTAATGGAATTAGGAAGGTACCAGCTCAGGTATCGATTGCATCATGGTGATCAAATTTTAAAATTGAAAGGAATTCAACGATGAACGTATTTGCTTCATCTAGATTAGATAGAGGACTGTTTAAATTGTCGTATAATAGGGGTTATAATTACAAATTATATTAATTTAAATTCTGTTTAGATTTTATCCTTGATGTTCTAGATTAACAGTTGAGTCATGAGCAAATAGGCAACGTTTTTCCGAAACTCATCTAGAAAGGCTGCTTGCAATTGTATGGCAGCTTTGGCGCTTCATTTTCTGTAAAATCTCCGGATCTCTTATGGAATTGCTGCTCCTTGTAAAACATCCAACATAATTCTCCGTTGAAACCGATGTGTTTCAATTTGGCATAATCGGTTCCCATTATCGGAGGGTAGATAGTACGATTCTCGACCTATCCTAAGATCCGTCATGTTCTCACTGAAGGAGGAGGGGTACATTCAATAGGTCGTGGTTGCAATGTCCTCCAAGTGAAATGATACCGCATGGGATGGTGGGTCAAATCGCACAGATCTTCTCCGTGGTCAATGCTGTTAAATTATAAAGACTCCCATACAGCTAGTCCCACCTAACCGATTTTGGGCAAGTTAGAGTGCTGAAAAGCTATTTCATGTGGGAACAATCTCTTGATGACAAATGATATCAAAACAACAGATTGTTGCTTTTTTTGGGCATCAACTAGAATTACAGAGAAAAGTTTCCCTACTAAAGTTTTTCTTTCCTTTCAAGCTAGCACTTACATCTGTCAAAAGAAATCGTCTATGACACCTTCTGGATGCTGGAAAAAACCTGTTCTTTGTCAGTATTACGTTCCCCAATCATGTCAATTGTATGTCTTTTTACGTAGTTGTCTAAAAAACGTATGAATAAGTTTTTTATAATACATGTTCATGGAATTACACAAAATTTTTTATTAAATTATATTACAAAATTATATTACACAAAAACACTTTTGAGAACATATACCATAGTAAAGATGAAAAATTCACTAGAGGGCGTTACTTGTTAAATAATAATTCTTATTTTTCATTTTTTTTTTGAAGTTTAAAATTTAAAATTCAATATTTCATATCAAATTTTCAAACTTAATTATTGTTATTACTTTTGACACCATGTAGTAGACAGCCCAGAACAGACCCTTCACAGACAATAGACCATATTTATGTGTTCCGCAAAAATCCTAAGTAACCCGACAGACATGCACGCAAAAAGCAGAAACGTTGCATAAAATTGCCGTGACGCAACAGTGGCTGGTATTAAACATGAGAGTTTTCGCTCTGTAGCGTTTTGTGTCACTACCTGGGAAAAATAAATCCAAAAGGATCTATTATTTCTTTGTGGTAGTACAATACGCCACAGTCGTGGGACAATCTCTTAATTGTTTTTTACTTATTTTTTATTACTTGTTCAGTAGAGAGTTGAGCAGAATTCGTTGTTAAGTGTTTTTGACTAACTGTGCCTTATCATTTTCAAAAAAATGTAGATGCTCTGATATCTAATTTTGAAGCCATGTATCACAGTTCGTTCTCCCACATCACGGGTTCAAGTTCGATCCTCGTGCACGCCGGTTGACTCAGCCTTCAATGGGTCATTAAAATTGAGTACCAAAGCATGTTTGGGAAGCAAATACTAGGAGTTTCACTTTAGGCTGACCACCTAACTGATACATATGCTTCGCACCCCGGGGTGTCGGTCTTGAAAACAGATATTGGCACTGTAGTCCTTGGTCCGCATGCGCTGTTGTGTCACAGGCATCTAATTTTTACTCATTTATCGTATTGTCTGCTAATGCTCGAATTATATATATATATATATATATATATATATATATATATATATATATATATATATATATATATATATATATATATATACCTATACGCATGTCATATTTTTACTATCTAGTTCTATATGTTAAGTGCTAAAAAATGAACGTCTTGTGGAAAAAATAACTTAAAATACGTAAATGAGGTATATTAAAATATAAATTTCAAATGTGTTACCAAATGAATTATCGTATCTGTCTAATAGTTGCAGAAATCACCCAATTATTCCTTTTGGTAGGCATTAATTACAATGAATATGATGAAAACTTACGGGACATATATCACATCCAGGCTAAAATAGTTTGAATTATTGTTTCGACATTCATCTAAAAGAAACCCACCAACAATCAGAGATCTTAAGTGAAACTTTTGAGAAATGCACAGACATGTAGGAAGGAGAAGCTTGACTAAACAACATTCGGCGGTCTTGGCTAAGGAAAGTGCTGAAAGCCCATTTAGCTCCAAATAAAAAGAAATGGTATCGTTAGAGGGGGAGAGGGGGTGTTATTTTTTTCTTCTATTTTGGGAAAAATACCATCACTCAAGATACAAACGAGGGAAACGTCTGATTGAACTTTATATTCCTCATTCATGTTTCTTGAAGTGCGTGGGCGTTATCCAAATTCTCGTAGAAATGTTTCAAAAAGAGGGAAGGACGAATAGTCCGAAATCGACTTGGTCTGGTCCCCCAATCACCCCTACTCACTCACACACACACGGGTCCATTGTTTATTTGATCGCTTGGCGCCAGTTTGTTCCCAGAACTGGCGCCAGTTATACTCCCCCACATACTCTTACAACTCTTTTGAGGCCATCTTCAAAATAATAATCAAATAAACAAGCAAATTCAGTCGCGCTATCTTCTCTATCGTCTGCGATGAAACAGTTGCCACTCGATTGAGATAAAAGTTACTCCACTGAGACGTTTCAAAATTTCTGTTCCATTGCGCAGCACATCGCTGAACCCTCCCCCCCCTTTGAATGTCAAATAGTTTTCTGAAATGTGTGAAATATATTTAATATATATATAAGCACTTTCGATGTAACATAAAACATTCGATTTTTTTTAAATTTGCTGAAGAAGTTTTCATTTTAGCTTAAAATCATACCAATATTACTATTTTCTCTTAAAATCTTGGCGCAAAATTTATTTAATTAATGATTTTTATTTTTTAATACTGATATATATATATATATATATATATATATATATATATATATATATATATATATATATATATATATATATATATATATATAAGTATTCAAATTCAATTAGTTCAATAAAATCATACTGATTCCAAAAAATTGTCAAAGATTAGTTTCTTATTTATTTAGAATTTGGTTTTCTAACAAATTTCTATATTGTCTAAGATTTTAAGTAAACTTGTTTTCAAATGACTATCATCATTACTTCACCTGTTTTTGAAATAACTTAATTAATAATTAAACAAATTATACTATGATAAATAAGGTATGTGTTACTGTAAAGTGTATGGTCTAATTATTGAAAGCTTTTGTCGTTAGGGAAATAATTCGGAACACTTCCAAGCACTCATACCAACAAATATCATGCAGAATGCAAAAACATAAGTGCAAACTTATGCAGTTGGTCAGCATGGCTTGGAGGGTTTAGGCGTTTATTCTCGTTATTGGAAGGTAGTGAGTTCAAATCCCAATCCAACTGAAGAATCGACGTGTTCGCTAATGCCGGCTGGGGCACGTTAAATATGTCGTTGTCGCAATGTCCTCCATGTGAAATGATACCTCTAAAGATAGCAGGCCAAGTTTGGAGGTCTACTGTTTGGTCCCTGCTCAGTTGTGTTACGGATTTTATGACGCTAAAAATTTTCTGCCTATGACGAAAAGGGGCAATGCGTAGTGGACATCTTCATGGTCACAGGAATATCCGTCACATAAATTGCCTTTTCATAGAGCTGATGAGTCACAAGAGATGAAATCTGGATAACTCCCAAATACTTAACTTGGACAATGTTAATGGGGAAGACAGAAACACAACACCCGTATTCTTAGGTTCAATAGCGGTTAGTATTGAGCCTGGAACCTTTCATGTTTAAGACTATCTCACTACTATGTCAAATGATTCAGAAAATGGGGATATCATTTCACTCCGCATAAATTAACCGACGAAACATTGTAAGATATCAGAACACCCTACGCATTTTACCCCACCTGGTGGAGTTTTGCATAGACAGCAAGTAGGATTCCTATGTTACAAAGAAGGAAACCCAGAAAAACTTGCAAGCACTCATGCTGACAGACGTGCAAGAAGAAAGTATAAATACGACGCCCCTTTTTCGCTGTTTAAAAGAGGTCAGTACCGAAACTGACGCCTCTCACTTCGAACAGCCCTTACTTTTAAACTATGTCTCTTGTTTTTCACGCCTCCACCCACACACATATACAAATATAACAGTAATACTTCACCGAAAAAAATACTCCTAGAAATATACCATTGTTCACAATTTTAATCTCTTTCTATGTTTATTTGATTCAATTTGCTTTGATATGATTTTCTGTAATAAATGAAAATATTTTAAATTAAAAAAGACAACTTTTGAATAGGAGTATTTGTGAGGAATATTTTTAAATTACGGAAACTAAAATTTATTTATTTAACAAATCCTTAAGAAATAATTTATGGGCTTTAAAGGAAAAGTTTGCAGTTCAGTTGTTTTACGAAACATTAAAGTATTTGTTGAAAGATTTCACAAGCAAACCTAAGTTTAAATTTTCGTTATAGTATTGATTTAACTAATAGTTGTGGAATTATACTTCCTTTTTATTCTTTTGGAATCTAGTCATTATCTTCACTTGTGTAGGCCGTAGCCTACGGAGATGTAAAGTAGGAGGGAAATTACTGGGTAGAGAAATTTGTAACTAGGAGCTTACATTGAGTTGACTTTTTTAAATTGAGTTTTTACTTTTGAAAGTTCGATTTTTAAAATGATTAATATATATAAAAAAATTACAATATTTATCCCTTTATTGCACAAATGAATATCGTAATCAGTTTTTTTAAAATCGCGTTAATTTTTAACTATAAATTTTGTTATACAATAATCTAATAGAATTATAATTAAATTGAATGATTTTTTAAAATTTCATCTTGCTTTTTGCTTATATTTATTATCTACTTGACAGATTAAATTTATTTATTACATACATATATTTTCAGACTTGTATGCTAGATTCTTGAGATCCGCTTGTAAGTCTTCGTCGATAATAGAACAAATAGCACAATGACAGATGTACAACCACAGAAGAATAACGAAGAAAACACCCAGGGCCGCGGTGGGAATCGAACCCACACTCCTACGCTCTCAAGCGATTAGCGGAGTGGTATATTGACCACTCAGCCAGGGAGAGCTCTACTTGACAGAGTACAGTAAATAAATACAAAAAGCAACTTTCTACTGTTGCCACATATCTTTTCAAAAATGGAATGAATATATCAATGACTGAAATGAAATTGAAATTAAATGTCACTGTTGTGGCAAATTTAATATCAAAATATGTGTGCACATTAAAACTGTATTTTAAATACATAATAATTATATTAATGGTTGAATAAAATTTAAATAATTTGAAGAAAAATTATATTTATTTTTTCTAATTTATTCAAATATTATATTTATTTCTTTAAAGTTTGTAAATAAATTATAGGTGAAATCAAAATATCGTTTTCTTTTTTTTTTCATCATTTGTTCCCTTCAAAAATCATTTGTTTCAGAGATAGTGATACATTTTTATATTTATGAAGTTTGAATCAAATGAAGGTTGTAACTCAATGAAAATATCGCATATTTTATTTTATTTTTTCAAAATATTTTACATCGTCAGTTCTAGCATTTTTTATTAGAACCATCAAGGCTTCTTTATTGTTTCTAAATCAAGCTTACTTCTATTGAAAACATTGTTATATTTGATTGAATTTTTCTTTCGTGGTTCCCGTTATCTGTGTTCCATATTACTTTTTATATTATAAAGAACAGTTGGCGAAAAAGAAAATGTTTTTCACCTTTTCTCTTAATCCAAAAAAATATTTGCAGTCCAAGTTCAAGCAGAACTTGTTTCCGTCTATTCACATAATTTGGAAACATTCCAAATAATATATGGATGTGTCCTGCAGAATGAAAATAATAAATTTTTATTTTTTTCTTTTAGCTTTGTTTTTTATTTTATTTTTAATTCGCAATTAAGAAATCTATACTTAATTTGGTTAATGTATTTCGATTAGAAGAGTCATCAGATATTATCGCCAAAACTTTTCTAGTTTCTGCAGGTGTCCGTTACACCATAAAGTTTCAAGAATAAAATTCTTTTTTCTTGGATATGAATATCACTAACAACTGAGCAATAAGAATAGAAACTTCAAAAACGTCAATTGAATTAAATCTTGCTCTGCAATAATTTGTTCACTTTAAGCTGTTTCTAATAAGTAAAATTATTTAAGAATCTATATGACTGTTTATTTTTTCTATGTACCACATATTTTTGATAACAGAAATTCTTAAAAAAAAGATGTTATTGGAACTCTAAAAAAATATTAAGATTCAAGAGCACTTTTCTGCAAGTATCAAATTTGGACCACATAAATATCAATTTTTCAATTTTAAAATGAATAAATTTATACAAGATTAATTTATTTGTTCCTAAGCGATCATTTTTTGCTTTCAATGATTAATTAGGCTAGAAACTACACTTTACAGTGGATTCCGAGGCAATTAAACATCCAAGCCTATACCGGGATTCCAACCAGGAACTTTTGAACTAAAGACCAGCTAGCTCGAGCAATTTATTTATTAATAATAAATATATGACAATGAATCACGTGGTATAAAAACTTGTGTTTGCCTGTTTTAAAAAATGATCACTATAAGAGTACTGTGGATGTAAACAAGTTTGTCCATAGCTCTTTAGTCCCAATTTTTATAAGAGGGCTAAATGAAAGAGAACTATAGTTTACTATTTTTCTTAACCACATTACGAATATTTTATATGAAGAGAGTATCGAACTCACAAAATGGTGAAGCACAATTCAGCACATTAACCAATCAGCTGTCAGCAAATATTTCATAATGAAATTTTACGTTGTGCAAATAAACAACTGTAGTGTTGTTCTAATCAATCAAAAATTCATCGACATTTACCATAACTTTTAAGCGTTAATAAAATTTAATCTATTAATACAACTAAAGTCATACTATTATATTAAATATTGAATAATTTGAATTAATTATTTTGATTGTATAAATAGGTTTAATATAAAAAAAATACTAACCAATTTTCTGAACAAAATTCATAAATTATTTTTGCAAGAAAGCTTATATTTAATTTTTTATAAACTTTATTAGTAAAATTTTTGCATGGATTTATTTGATTGTAGATATTAATGCAGTTTATTTTTTTATAATGTTGGTAATTTGCAGTTAGTTTTTATGTTTATTATTTAAAAGATTTATTAATATAATTAATTATAGTTTTCACATAGTATATCAAACTATTAAAATACATGCTTATGGAGCAATGAATATTGAGTCTGATAGTGAAGAAGTAACGGTACTTCCCCCCCCCCGTCTAGGAAATAAAGTCGCCAAATGTTATCATCCAATAATCGCCAAAAAGTATAGAAATAAAATGACATTAACGACAATCATCACATTTTTAATCATGAAGTTTCTTTCGTTCAAATTGAGATCTCATGGTTACATCAGTTAATTATAATTTTCATTGGTTTAAAATATCCATGACGTCAGATAACGTTTCATCTACGTCACATCGCATTGAGACGGAATTGTAAATCCGACTTGTCGATGAATTTGCTGTCTGCCTTCAAATCGCATTCTTCGAGCGGCAGCAGACAAGGCGAAGTTCACCATCGGATGTCTGAGAATAGTGTCGAAATTCATTTTGTTAATAAAAAATTTTCTTTTATAAAGACCAAAGTATTGGTTTGAGAAGCCTTTTACATTGATTCAACCCATTAGCCCATAGATAAAAAAAAAGGAAGAAAAAGCAAAATGAAAAAAAGAAAGACAAAACATGCACTTCATGGTTAGTTTAAATCGGCAAGGGCAATTTAAACTTTTAAAAAATTTCATTCATTAATACAATTCTAAATTAAAAATTAGATGCTTTCACTTCAAGAAGACAACTAAAGCCGGAAATCGTGGCCATTGTTTAGATATTTTCAACATAAACATTTGACCAATAAACTGAAACAGCAGACCTTTTGAGACCCACGAAAATTGAATATATAAACAGAAATATTTTTTAGTACAAGTCCTTCTTTATTCGTGCGCAATTCTAATTTCTTTGGAACAAGTTCAGTATCCCCATACACTGATTTCTCGCCAAATCTGGTAACCGTTGTTTACGTTGTAGTGTTGCCGATTTCAGCTTTTGTTTTCATTGTTTTGTTGCCAAATTTAGTTTTTATTACTATTTTTATTTTTTTGTTGCCAGATTCCGTGTTTCTCGTGTTTTAAATAATTTTTACGTTATATATGTGCTTTTTTTAGTGGCAATAGCTTAATTAGTTTCACTTCTAGAACTTTCCAGAAATTTCTTTACGAATTGTTCTACGTTTTAATTGCTAGTCATTTTAATTTCGTTTACATTTGCTGACGGAATTAGTGGATTTCCCGCTCTTGTGTTTCGTTCTCTCCAGTGTGTCTCCAGTGTCCAATTATCGTAAATTTTTTCTTTTTTATTATTTCTTTTGTATAATTTACTTTTATTTAGTTTAATTTTAATATATATTTTTTTATTAATTGATTTAAATTTATTTTATACATTTTAAATCGTTAACTATTCTTTTTTTTCAATTCGTTTTCTTAATTTTTTATCATCTTTTTATTGTTTTAATTACTTTCTTTATAAAAAAATGTCTCATGTTAAAAATACGGTTGAAAAATATCAACAAATTTTGTTAACTAAAATTAAAGATAATAATGATGGTTTTTTTAATTTTTCCAGCTCTAGACCAACAGTTGGAAAACCCGGAATTGCTAATAGAATTTTCTTAGTTCAACTCGCTCAGGATTCTAAATTATTAATTGAATTTTTAACGGAAATTAATTTATTAAAAGTCCCGAATTGTAGGAAATGTGGATCTGAAATGAAGATCACTCCAAAAAAAGCTTATTCTGATTGTTTTTCTTTTATTTGTAAAAAAACTATTGATGGAAATAGATGTAATACTGAAAAATCTATTAGACATGGTTCCTGGTTTTCAAAATCTAAACTTAAATTGTTTGAAATTTTGATAATTACATATGAAATTTTGCGGGGATCGAAAACCGATCAAATTATTGAGGAATATTCATTTGCTAAAGCTACATTGGCCGATTGGAGGCAATTTATTAATGAAACTATTTTAGATTATATTGAACTTTCATCAGAAAAAATAGGGGGAAGGGCAAAATTGTTGAAATTGACGAGTCTAAATTTGGGAAGCGAAAATACAATAAGGGGCATAAGGTTGACGGTCAGTCGGTTTTTGGGGGGTTGAGAGGGATTCGGGTAAAGTTTTTTTAGTTGCTGTTCACAATAGAACACAGGAAACATTAATTCAAATAATTAAAAATTGGATTTTGCCAGGAACTTCCGTGTATTCCGACTGTTGGAAGAGCTATGATTGTTTAACTGAGGAGGGATTTGAGCATTTAAAAGTCAACCATAAGTTGACATTTGTTGATCCCGAATCAGGATGTCATACGAATACAATTGAAAGTACCTGGAGGCATGTAAAAGCTTCTTTACCAACGTATAATCGTAAGACAGATTTTAAATTTTACCTAGCAATGTATATGTTTCATAAATCTTGTATAGCTTCAAATGATGATTGTTTTAATAAATTTATTGAAATCGTTTCGGGAATTAATTGGGATGAGTACAAAATTTCGGAGGTGTGATTATTTTATTTAAATTCTATTGCTGACATGTATTTTATATTGTATTCGTATTTCATTTTTATTTATATAATAAGTGTATTTATTTAATTTTTTTAATTTTAAAAAAATATATGTATTTGAAAAAATAGTTTTTGCATGATTTTTTTATTTTATTTTACTTTATTTATTTATTTATTTATTATTATTTTTATTTTATTTATTTATTTATTTTTTTTGTAAAATTTGATAATGGTGACACTGGTGACAAACGAATAATGTTAGCTTCACTTCATATCAAGTAAGTCCATTATTTATCTTTATTTCCCTTTTTAAATTTTCTGAAATGCTTATTTTTCGATCGAACTTAGGGAAATTTCCCGTTTTAAAAAACGCGCGCCTAGCTTAGCGACTTGGCGACAAAAAATTCGCCGCGTCGCCAAGTGTATGGGGATACTGAACTTGTTCCATTTCTTTTTCTCTTCATTTTAGTATGCAAACTATTAACACTAATTAATCAAAGATTATTGTGTACATTTCACAAAATGAATAGCAACTGCCATTTATTTTCAATTTCTTTCTAGAAAATAAGTAGACAATTTCGTCCAAGATGATCTGATGACGTCATACAAGTATTAAATTGCAATATTTAAGTTACGACAAAAACTGTTTTGGAGCTTTATGCTCGTAGGCATATAGTTCGCATTGAGTAAGATTGAATTTTTCACAAAACACGTCAAAAATTTAGAATACCTTTAAATTTGAGACAGAAATGAAAGAGAAAGATTTTTTCTTTGTTTTTTATTTATTTATTTATTTATTTTATTACATTACATATATTCAGACTTGTATGCTTGATTCTTGAGATCCGCTTGTAAGTCTTCGTCGATAATAGGACAAATAGCACAATGACAGATGTACACCACAGAAGAATAACGAAGAAAACACCCAGGACCACGGTGTGAATCGAACCCACACTCCTACGCTCTCAAGCGATTAGCGGTGATGCTTTAGACCTCTCAGCCACGGAGCGCCCCTTTGTTTTTTTCGCAATATTTATAAATAATCTCTTTAATGTCTTGCAATATAAGACTAATGCCTTGCTTAAGCCAACATTAAATTTTTTAATTCAATTTTTTATTGATTTAATTTTTCGTATAATTTGTTAAGATGTCAATATGAAAGTACTATTTGTTGATTTCCAAAATTTCTTAATTAAAAATTTTTACGATTATTATTCATGATTTCTTTTACCTATATTCCGTCTGATTTTTTTAAAAATGATTCGGCGATTTTTGCGCTCTGTGTTGAAGTAGAAAAGAACCAAAATAACTTCTGCGATTATAAAATATCACGATTGCGTTTTATTATCGTTATGTTGATAAAGTCTGTTCATGATTACACAAGTCTTTGTTTTGTGAAGCTCAACCTGTATTGTAAGGAAGATTTTAAACAAAGCTACAAACACAGACATTTCTCGAGTCAAATATTGTGCTTCGAGACAAATAACATTGAATCAAATGGAAGAAACGACAGACAGTTCGCCAATATTCTATTGAAAAACGTTAGTACATTGTCAATATATAAGAAAGAGTAGTGTCAAACAAACTGTTTCGAATTTTGTAATTTTTCTTTAATAATAGTCAACAAAATTGTTGCAGATTTTATTTTCGGTGTCTATGAGTTAATTTGCTTTTAATTTCAAATAAATATATATGGGGAGAAAAATACTTTTATTAAAAAATCTGTCTATTATTAAAAAGAATGCAAAAAGTGGAATTTAATGACTTCGTCCATAAAAATGTTCTTTATAGCAATAATTGTGTAAGTAGACGAAATATTTCATTTAAAGTATTCACTTTGTATTATGCAAAATAATTTTTTTGTTAAATTGGTATTTTCATGAATATTTATAAAGCTTTCATAATAAGTTTGAAGATCTCATAGATTACAATTGAGTATTTTTAATACTGCACGCAAATATAAAAATATGTTATCTGTAAAAAAAGTATTTTATAGTCGTCAATGAAACTTTCATTGAAACAATTTCAATTGTTTTTTCTACTTTTAAATATGACATATGCTATTTTGAAAATACCTCTCGAGAAAAAAGCTTTTGAATTTAAATTGATGTATCAGGATTAAAAATAACAGTGTTTATTATGCCTTTTATCTTTCCTCGTCGGAAGTGCGTCATAATTTGTGACTGATATCTTCAGGCTGCTAAATTCACAATGCACACGAGATATTATGTAAAGTAGCGGCGCCCAACTTTGTGCTTGCCAGCTTGATTAGATACTAGAGACAAAAAATATTTTAAAAATAAAAATACACATTTATATTTCTTTTCACAGTTTATGTATTTTCAACTTATGTATTTCATCTTATATAACTACTGTATTTCATTACAATCACAGTTTAACTGTAAAATTCTGTATTACTTTCCCTTTATTTACCTGTTACAATTACATGATTATATTTTATAAGTTTTGTAATCTGAGGATTTAAAATAGGTTTCTATTGTTGGTAAATTAAAAAGAATAAAATTACCACTACTTCAATAATGTATTTATATTTCAGTTTGGAATGAAAATATGTTTTTCAAATTCAAAGCAGACAATTTTTTAAAAGGAATTTCTTTTATATTTCATTAAAAAATGTATAAAATAAAAATCTATTATGAAATAACTATACATTTATTTAAAATGAAAAAAAGTATTTATTTTTAATTTCAAAAATTTAAATCTAGTAATTTTTTTTACTCATTTAAAGGTATAAAAATTCTCAAATCTATATACATGTACCAAAAGAAAATTAAATGAAAAACAGCGTTATCTACTGGTGACTGAAAAGCATCCTGTATACGGCTCGCATTCGGTTTTTGAGTTCAAAATGTGCCCGTGATAGGCTGAAGGTTGGGCACTTTTGATGTAAAGTCTCCAGTGTTTTTATACTTTTTTAAAAGTTACATTTGTTACTAATAAGCAGACCAATTAAGTGATAATGATGCATAAAAAATAAATGACCGTAGTGTTGTCTTCATTAATTTAAAACAATGCCTGAGGTGATTACAATTCATACCCTCTTGGTGGCACATAAGAAACAAGCCGAATTCTAGACTCCAATAAGACGTAAATGCTTCTACAAGTAATCATGTCCAGTAAACGCATGAAAGCAAGCAACTCCAACAGATAGAAGCTGGGAAATGCGGATTCTACACAACTTTAGCTGACAAAGACATTCCACCTCTTGCTTACAGCTGCAGGATTATACATAAGGAGGTTTTATTATTTTTTTCTTCCTTTACTGTAAATGATCCTTTTGATGTTTCGCATAGGAGAGTCAGGTTGTCACGTAACAGATCCAGTTTTAGCAAGCCTGTCCATCTGCTCGTTTCCAAAATGTACAACGCCGAGGAATCTATGGAAGTCAATGCTTTTCCTCGACCTCTTTAAGCTTAAGTACCTTCATTCTACAGGAATGAACTAGTGCATTTTCAGTATATCTTGTGAATTTGTAAGTGACATAACAACACCTTGATAATGGATAAGAAACACAATATTGTGTGCAGTACAAGTTTTGAATTTATCGATCGCAACTGCTATTACCGTAATCTCACCATCTAAATTATCATCATATTTTCCATCAGGATACCTAATACTGGAAGCACTTGAATAGGCTCAAGTAACAGAGATAGGAACTGCAACTAAGTTTTCGACTCTTCCCTTTTAATTCAGCAGAATGCAGAATTAAAAATAAAATAGAGTTCATTATACAAAAAGTTAAAATAAAAGTTGCGTTTATTGCAAAATTATTAAGGAAATATATGGAGAATTTCATAACACCACAAAAATCCTCACAAAATTTTTATTTTTGAAAGGTTCTATGAAAATGTTTATGCATATATATATATATATATATATATATATATATATATATATATATATATATATATATATATATATATATATATATATATATATATATATATATATATATATATATATATATATATATGTATATATATGGGCCGTTGTGTAGCCTAGTGATTAGGGTATCGACCTTCCATCTGGATGGGTAAGGTTCGATTCCCAATGTTGCCCCACCGAGTGTTCGTTAAATCTGTGGAATTGAAAGTCCTATGATAGGTTGTTGAGAAGTTATCATGGGTGCAATGGTATGAAGAAAATTTCCTCCCCCTTCAGATTAATGTAAAAATTGAGGGAGTGGGTGCTCTGGTGGTGCCACCTATCGGAGGTTTTAAAGAAGAGCAAAGACGTGCTTTTACCTTTGTTGGTGCTCTGATTAAAACGAAAGACGCTCTCTATTGACTTATATATATATATATATATATATATATATATATATATATATATATATATATATATATATATATATATATATATATATATATATATATATATATTGCACGTGATTATTAATTTAATTTTTCAAATTAACTTTTCAATGCCTTCATTAATTATAAATCACGTAAGAAGCATAACTTCATTAATTCTTAATCGTTTATAAACGAATCAATTTGAATTCTTTTCATTTTTTTTTTTACTTCAGTGATGAGAAATTGTAATTCAAATTCTTCGAAGAAGCTCATGCGGGAATTCTCCTACTCAATCAAACTATCGTCTATGCCTAAGGAGCATAATCTGTAGCTCGAAGTAAAAATATCTTTGTAAAAAGGGATTAATCTGTATAAATGGAGCCGGAAATTTACATAAATAGGAGGGGTAATCTTTGTAAAAGTACTTTTGTAAAGATAGAGATCATGACATGAACTCGCCCTTTTAAATTGGCATCCAATACATGTGTCAATATAAGTGAGGAATGGTGTTGCAAAGAAAAAACGCTATCTAAGTCTTTTCACAATCATATGAGCTTTACTAAAGAATTTATTAACTAATTGCTTTTTAAAGATAATAGGCTTTATTAAAGAAATCCAACAACATTTATTATATGATTTGAATGATGATAAGTTAAACAAAACGATAGAAGATGAAGTTCCACAAAGAAACCCACTCGGCCCAAAACTTCACCTCAGTACTTTTTGAATGTGAAATTGTGTAATTTGTTCCTGTGAAGTATCTATGATGTCATAATTGAGAGCATATTGAATGAAAAATAATTTTAAGTTTAAACAATTGGAAGACGAGCTTTTCAATCATCAGCAAAAAAGCAGAAAAAGGTGTCTTGCCAAATTGTTATTATATTTTTGAGGAAAACAACAATAATGTATTTTACCTGCATTGAAATTATAGAAAAATGTGCTTTTAAAAATGTGTTTTAGAGGAAAAAAATAAAGGATTGTTTGATTTTTTAGTCAATAAAAGGAAAGTATGGATAATTTTTAAATATAAATTTCATTTCGCACGTGTTTTCTGTATATAGAGGATATTTAACTTTTTTTTGGAAACTTTTATTTAAAAAAAAAAGAAAAATTTGAAATCTAGTTCTAATTTTTCTGTTTTACGAACTTTCGATTTTAAGAATTATTTTATCGATCCCTACAAGTTCGTAAAATCAAGCGATTGTATACAGTAATATAAACTATATTTAGCATTTTAGGTATCTGTAGTTTAAATTTAACTCCTTTTAAACTTTAATTTTATTTATTTATGTATTTTCCTATTATTTTCTTATATCAATTTTGTCCCATGAATGTAGATCCAAGCTTACAATATTTATCATTTACTGAGTGTATCGAAATGCTTTTACACCATCTTGGACCTGATGAGAAATTGCGCTTTTTTATAAGTTTCAAAATTATTTTATTATTATAACTATTAAATTTTCTCTTTCATATATTACATATATTAAACTAACTATATATGTATATATATATAATTTGAAAACATTATTCAGTTATTCATGTTTCCTAATCCATCTCATAAAAAAAAGCTTTACCTCCATTCAGAATGAAATGATCCAGTTTATTCCAGTAGGCAACATTTTGGGGGAGATGACTTAGTTCCAGTTAAAGTAGATTAAATTCAAATCCCTCACTTTACACTTCGCTCTGGGGGAGGAGGGGGAGGAGGAAGGATCAGGAGGGCCTCTGATGATTGGCTGTTTCTCCAACTACGAGGTTGAATAATTCCTGCGGGACGTAGTTTTATCGAAAGTTGTTCGAAAATAATGCGACCGGCAAATGAAATTTCGCGAATTTATATTAATCAAGGGAGCATTTGAGATTTATAAATGCTATTTATATGAAGTCTAAAAACTGTTAGCTGAACCATAATGAGGAGATAGTAATTTTTAATTTATATAAAAAAGTAAAAGATATTTTTACCATTTTTTATAAATACGTAATAAAATTTATGATGGAAAATGTAATTTTTGACAGGAAGTTTCTAGAATTCTGTATTTTGATATCATAATCATTATAAACATTTTCTTTTCCATATAAAAATGATAAAACTTGAATAACTCTGAATGAGGCATAAGCACGCCATTACAAAATCATTTAAATGTAAAAACTATTTTAATATTGTCATTCTTAATTACACATTTGATTCTTCCTCTTTTTCTGTTTACCAAATATAAAAATATAATTGCAACAAACGCCATCTATTACATTTACATGAAACTATTTGTCATGACATCACTAAGGTCCAAAACCGTAATTTAATCTATTAAAACCTAGAATAGGCAATTTTGTCCCCCTGATTTGTCGTCATTTCTAATGAACACACTTTCATTTATGTCCTTTTGTTTAGTAGTATTCGTTATAACATTTTCTTTTTTGCTGACAAGAAGATTGAGATAACATCAACTATAATTGAATAGAAAATGGCGGACCATTAGAGTAATATAATTAAACTAATTATATATACTATGCCAGAAATCACGCTAAATTAATGTAATTAGTTTAAAATATTCTATGCTAGTGCAAATAATGACGATTAAACAAAAATTGTATGCTAGTTGCGAAAACAGAAGGAATATGTAAATTTAAACCTCAGATAAAATTTAAATTTCTTAGAATAATCCAATAATTGAAACACTGTTACTATTCTCAATATTGTTACAAAACATAATTAATCAAATTATCAAATAAAAATTTAAATAAACAGCAAATTTCCTGTCTTATCAAGAGTTTCTTTCACGGAAAATGTTTAAAGTCCCAAAACAAAAGAGGCTATTAATCCTGCAGACTGAAACCTTCAATCAAAGGCAGCATGATTTTTAAATCAACAGTTTTCAACAACTTTTGTGAAAATTTTTAAAAAAGTGAAAAATGATGAAGTAGCAATTTTCCTTTTGAAGCCAACAGTTAAATTTGTGTGTGTTAAAAGTATTATTACGTCATTATTTTAATAATGTATTAAATACAAGTTTTAAAATAATGCGAAGGAGAAATAAAAATTCGTGGATCAATTTCTTACCAAAATTTTATCTTAAAAAGGAGGACAGAAAGATTTTTTTAAACTGAGTTTAGTATGATATAGAGGAAGATAAATATTAAGTAAATTTTTTGTTTATATCTCAGAGCTGCTTTTCAAGTATTCATTGAAACAAAAAAATGGATAAATAATTTATCTATGAACTATATTTAGATTTTTTGTATAATGTGTAATGCATTTATTAATATATATCATAATTAGATTGAAGCTATAAATCTATTAATTAAATTAGAAGCACAAACACATTTACAAAACTAATTTACTTATAAAAAATGATAGATTTTTAAATTAAAGCAAAATATATTTTGCTTTATTTGCAACGAGACAAAATTTGTATAATTTTTCATTATACTCTGAAATTATATCATTGCTAATTATAATTTTATTCCAGTAAAAATTATAAAAAAAATTTCTGGTGATATAAGAATACATTTTTATATCACCATATCATAATGATATAAGAATATATTGCCCTCTCGATAAATATTAAAATGCCTTGATAAAAATAATTCTTAATAATTCTAATTAATTTTAGACTAATTTAATATTTAATCTTAAAAGGTAGATGTAAAATGTTAAAGGTCAGGAAATTGATTAATTTTCTCAATTTGGCTCAGGTTTTCTATCATTAAAATTTTCAAGTATTTTTATATGAGAATACAAAATGTTTTGGATTTAAAATCGTTTTTAATCAACATAATTCAACAAGAGTGTAAAGAAACTTTTTGTGATGGTAATTTGTTTTAAAAACGATGTAACTTTACTACATAATATCTGGCAACAAGGATTTTCCTCTTTCAGCACCACAAGGGACGGAAGTGTTGGCCCGTTCTATAATGGGGCACCCAGTGGCTTTCTTATCATAGTCCCGAAAGAGAATCTATATAATTTAGAAGCAAACAAAAGACACTCTCAGACTCAGCCTACCACCCCAGAAGTATCACTTCACATGAACGATATTGCGACCACGACATATTTGACGCCTTTAGCGAACACGACGGGGCTCCGATTGAGTCGGCATTCGAGCTCGCTATCTTCCGATAAAGAGAACGAACGTCCTAACCCACCAGACTACGCTACACAACATGATCCTTAAAAAAATATAACCGTAAAGATATATATAATATGCAACAAGAAAAAAAATTAATCTTGATATTTAATATATCTATAGCAAAGGTAACTAGAAAACTTATAAATTGGCAACTTATAGAAAAAAAAACTATAGAACAAAAGGAACATTCTAATGAAGATAACCTTAATAACTTAATATTTCGAGTATAAGTTTATTAGTATCTACAGATGTGTAATTGTTCAATATATTCTGTTTAAAAATATAGATGTTACTGCTACTACAATTCTTGATACCAAGAAATTGAGATATTAATTTTCAATTTCAACTTCTATTAACTCAGATAATTGTAAAGAAGTTTTTCATTACCTGTATTATTTCTGCAGCAAGGCTTGCTAATTTCCAAAATCTTGGATTTTGGGTCAGAATCATTACATTAAGGTGGCAAACGGAGCGACTAACACATTCACGAAAAAACATCAAATATCAATGTTGAAATTATTTTTTTATTGAATATACAGGGTGTCCCAAAACGACCGCATAAACTCTGCACAGCTAGATTCTTCGTTGGGAGTACATAAAAACTGCGCAAAGAAGCGTTCCGTAGTAGATCCATAGTTTACGAAAAATATGCGAAAAACAAAGTATGAAGTCACTGCCGGTACAAGAAAAAACACTTTATTGAACATATCAACAACAGTATATGCAGTGGATATCGACGGACATACTCCCTAGCAGTTCGTAAGGCATTTCCATCACATTGCCGTACATCAAGTACATGTCGCAGTAGTCACGAACGCAATACATGGCCACCATACGAAGACTACCGGTAGCTTGGATCTTGGAAAAAGTAAAGGCCTGCTATCTGTGATAATTCCTTGAACAAAAACATTGGGGTACTGACAGGGAACGCTAGACTTGAAGCGTAGACTACCGGCAGCTGCAGGATGCAGCCTTTTAAATACCACTTCACCGGTGGATTGGCGTCATTCCATGGCGCCCGCATTAATGAAGCGATATGCGCGGTGAACGTTTTAAACACTATCGTCTTGAAAGATGTGAAAATAATGTTGTTGATTTGTCCAATAAAGTGTTTTATTTTCTTGAACCGCCAGAGACGTCATACTTTGTTTTTTGTATTTTTCTCTTAAACTATGGATCGTACAGGAACGCTTCTTTGGGCAGTTTTTATGTACTCCCAACGAGGAATCTAGCTGTGCAGAGCTTATGCGGTTGTTTTGGGACACCGTGTAGAGTTATACAGTGTGTTTTGGTAGAATCACAGTGAAATATGTTTTTGTCTGTTCGTTATGACTGTAATTTGTCCGTACGGATCGAAGCTGATCTCTGTCGTCAATAACTGTAAATGTTTTAAATGTTACAGCATTCAGCAAGAGTTAAGAGAAACCATACAGACCTATTGGAAAGCGTTCATCGTTACAGTACACTCAATTTGAGAAACTCAAATGCAACTCACAGAAATATCAAATATCAAGTTACTGCAAGATCTTGCATACCTTTCAGATTTTAACACAGCTGATGAACTCCCCTTGGGACATTTTATTTGCAGACATTGGTTCAGTGATTTGAATGGTACAGCAATGACGTAGACAACATTTTCTAGATAAGATGGGGTCTTGATCGTTAAGAAAAATACTACCCGACGTTGAAAACGCAACACCAAGAAGGAGTTTGCCAGAAAGTGACAAAGAGAGACAGCAACCAATAATAAGTGGTCTGTACTTCGGAATGACATGTATAATACACAGCGATTATTTTTTTCTCTTAAAATCTATGGCAATCGAATAACACCAGTGTAGAACGCAAATTTTGACAGAAAATGGCAAAAAACATGATTAATAACAGAATTTACTTCAACTAGTATCATCTAATTCTTTTATTAATGTGTTCTCTTTACAGTTTAAAGTACTGAGAGCATTTTAACTCAGTCTAACTAATCTGCAGGAAAGCAAAATAAACAACAAAATATAATGTTCTTCCGTATGTTTTACCTTATATAGGTTTCCATTTTATTTCTACATTTGGCTTTTCTTAAAGAGGTAAACTGTTGTGAAAGATTTTGACTCAGTTTAAGCAATCAACGATTAAGCAAAATAAACAGTAGAATAAAATTTCTTTTGTTTGTTATTTTTCATAAAAGTTTTCATGATATTATCGCGACTTTTGATATTCATCTTCACGACCAAATATGGAAATAATCTCTTAAGTGAATAAAAAGTTCACTAAAGACCACTGTTTTAATTTATTTTGTGTCATGAGTGAATTACCTTTACCAGTCATTTTCAGTAGGGGAAATCTATTATCGGATTTATTTTGTTTGAATGACTGCGGGGAAGCGAAGTTGAGGCTAAGAGGATTAAATCGCTCTTCTGAATTTAAGTGGGCGCGATAAAGTTCGCGGTCTGCGGTTAACATTTTTTTTAACAAGCAAGTTATGAAGTGAAATGAAGTGAAGTGATAAAGGGTAGTGTTTTTAACTCTTGTGGTTTGAAACTTGTTCCTAATTAACTGCATCACAGAAAGAATATCGATCATGAAATAATGCCCCTTTTGGATATCTCTCGGTGGAATATTGTTTAAATTTTGAAATAGAATATTTCTAATTTTCTTTCGTTATTTTCATTAGATAGCTCCTGCCTCTAAATACGTACCTGGATTGGAGATATTAAAAAAGAAAAAAAATTAAAAAATTTTTAATCTCTTTTAGATATGCTTTCAACTAACGTAATTCTCCAATATCTACATTCATTGCGAATTCCAACAAAACTGATCCCTCAACTTTTTTCTGAAGTTGCTTACAAATGGCTAATGGTAACACAAATAGTTCATATTATGGCTAATATCTTCTGAAAGAAAAATAGCGCATGATTTGAAAAATATCTCATGGTAAGAAAAATAGCTCACGTTTTAACAAATATTTTATGATAAGAAAAATAGCCCATGTTGTGACAAATATCTCACGATAAGAAAAATAACACATGTTGTACAAATATCTCATGATAAGAAAAATAACATATATCAAGTATCAAATTATTTGAGATGAATTGAATAGTGATTAGATTATTCGTTTAAATTCTGTCAACAAGTTATTTACATCTTATTGGAATCCTGGATTTGGAGTGTTGCCCTCAGTGCCACCAAAGGGATATGGATAGTGGCCACCTGAAGAATTGTCCCCTAGTTTTAAAGTTTCTTCAGGACAACTCTACGGTCCCTGATTTCAATTATTTTTACCCTTCATTATCTCTCTATCGGGTTGCTCGTCAACTAATGGCAAAGGTACCGAAGATGGGAAAAAACTTCTTGTGGTTAGTAGAATATCTCTATTCACCAGGAATTATTTTAAATTTCATTTTTTATGATAATTATAATTAAAAAAAACATTTACTTACTCACTTGCTAAAAATTATAATTATTTTAAAGGGAAAATTCCTATGTAATATTACTTTCATAGAAGTAATCAAGTATTGAATCTAGATTCCTGTGACTACAAGACTATCATTCTCATCAGCCGAACACTAATTTATATTTCTCTTTTTGCTAATTTTTATTTCAACTCCAATATTTACTTGATTTCTTCTAGTTTCTCGCGCATGCGCAAAAACGAATAAAAAATCATGTCCCAAATATATTTTGATGAAAAAATATCCTGTAGTGTGTTGCTTATATTTATTGTATTTATTGCTGTTGGAGTCTGATTTCAGAATAGATCGATATGAATTGGTTTTTTTTTAAAAAAAACCATACTTCATTTTCGTAGTTTGAATCCAATATTAAGATGGGAAACCAGTTAGCCTCAATTTTTCCGGGAATTTCAAAATCATTTCAAGTAATACTTCCATACTGGTTTTTATTTTCATCAAATGATTTGTCTTTTTTTAAATATCACAGCCTTATTATGGCCTTTGACACGAAAAGCAATTCTCTGTTAGGAAATTTTATGTTCTCAATTGTTCCAATCCACGAAATGAGAATTCTTATTTTCGACAGAACTTTTTATCTTGTTTTTTTTTAGCTACTAAAACTAGAAATGCTTAACAGTCCAGATAAAAGCTCGTAAAATCGGCTTAACAAGATAACCCAAAAAAACACTTTTATAATCTCGTATCCAGTATTATTTCGGTAGGCAAAGCAATATTAGAATCAACTAGTAACACTAGTCTCTCCAGAGAGTTGGCGAATTCCGGTTACAGTTAACTTGGCTCGGGAGGAATTACGATACTTACTATATTCATTTAAATAGGAATATCATGTTCTTTGAAAAGACTTTCTAAATATAGCCGTACTCAGCCGCCCTTTCCGGAACTGGATCAGGAACTGTGAAGAAGCAGGCCCTGATTGGGGCACGCGACGCGAGAGAATCCGCAATTTTTCAACTCCTTCGGAACAATTAAGCGTCACGCTCTTGGCGAGAATTTATTTTATGTCTTACTTTAGATGCGTTTCATAAAGTCTCAGAGAGATTTATTGGCGAGCTTAGCATTGCTATCTGTAATCATAGCACGCACTTCTCTTTCCCCGTTTTTTTTTTAATTTGACACTCACGCTGGCGCTAATTGCGTTTGATCTTAAGCCGGAATTTCGTTCCATGGAAAAGCATTTTTTCAGAAAACCTTTCCGGGCCATAATCTACTAAGTCAATGTTATACAGACGTCCTCACGTCATGATTTCACAGCCATCTAAAAGCAGTTTATCACACAATGGCTTTAATATAACTCAACCATTTCTTATTTTTTACATTTTACACAGTAGACAACATAATCTTGATACGGTTATATTTACTAACATGATGCGATTACTGGATATGGGATATACATGTTATGATTATATTTACCATGGTTAAATTACAATCTTGAATAAATTGGCAAATATAAGTTACATTGTTAGTCTAGCTATTGCTACTTATTATCGTAACTTTGTTAGAATATATCTTATTTCCTCAATTATATGAAATATATATCACTTCATATGACGTCAAAGTCACATGTTGAGTATGCGGTGATTTTTTTGCTGTTTGTTTAATGAGTCTCCAGCATAACTCTATTAAATTTGGGCTCGATGGATTTGTTGAAATTATGATTCGAATTGAATATTTATGTATTGACATATTGAAATTCACAATTTTTTGACTGTGAAACGCAGGCTTATATTGATATTTATGAATCTCGCGAATTTCGCCATTGGCGTTATTTTTGAAAACCGCGCCAAACACGTTACGCATGGATTATACTTAAATTTGAAATTAATAGGGGCACAGGTGTCGTGTAATCCATGATTCCAAATTCTGAATTTTTTGGCAATGAAGAAATGTTGCCAAGATGACGTATCGTGACCTCCGCGATGACGTAAATACTAGGGTTACCAAAATAGAATTTTCTGCATAATTCTTATAGGTCTCCATATGTATGACGTAATAAAAACGAGTTTCCCAGATACATAAATCTGCCAATTGCCAATCTCTGAATTTGGCATCATGGATTATACGACACCTATGTCTTAATAGGTTACATGTAATTCTGGATGATATCTATTTCGCCATTTGTTCGTGTGTCTTCAATTTGCTGCCATTTTGTTTCCAATGATGTCTATGATAAGCTTATGAGTGAAGGTAATTTCTTAAAACCTTACCCTGTTAAAATAAAATGGTGACTAAATTGAGAATATACTTGATTATTTTGGCAAAAAATTGAAATTATCAATGATACAATATAAACTGCTTTATTATCATCTATCATTTCTTATAAAATAATTTTGACTACAAATTTTTCTTGATAAATCCACAATAATGCTTTTTTATTCTTCGTGAAAATATTACTTTTTTCTTTTAATTGTGTGAAATATTCAGCATATTCAAACGGTAAAAGATTTATATATATTTAACGATTTTTTTTATTTTTAAATGTGACCTCGTTAAAATTGAAAACTATTGCTGCCAAGTTGTTGGATAAGTTTTAATTGGGCACATTCACAAGATTCGAATACAAATATACAAAATTATATAATGTAAGCAATAGACGTTTGGAAAGCGTTTCTGCATTTGTCACGTGACAAGTAACCAGTGCAGAAACTCCATCTGGTGATGAATTGACTCCATTGTTCCATTGAGGATTAATACTTCATTTACCAAATAACGTTGAGATTATTTAGTTCAGTAAATAAATTTCAAATTAAATAATTAATCGCGTTTCTAAAATCAAGCAATTCCATTATACGATAATCATTTTAAACGGGGGAAATTGCAATTACTGTCATAAATGTTTACGTCATGTATTGTTTAAAAAAGTTTACATTTTTTAAGATAACCAGAGTATGACTCAGGTAGAAGAATACAATTTTTCTCAGAAAAATAATTGAAATTATTTTAATCATTGACACTTTTTGCAACAGAGCATAAGATCACATAAGATAAAATTTTACTTCAATCCACTGTTTGCCTTAATACAAAATACTTGCTGTAAGGAAAGAAAAATGTACCCAGTCAAAATTGAAGCATTTTTTTCATTCAAACAATAAAAACAAGAAATACATTCAAATTTTAAAAGTGAAATTGTATTATTTTATATTTATTAAACACATTAAAATTGAATGTCTTACTAAAATCTTTTCTTGATTATAATAATCTTCGATCAAGTTTTTTTGTTTTGTTAAAAAAAGCATAAAATGGTTGTTTCTTTCATTATAGTTAAGACCTGAGTAAGCCACTTTATTACGATTCTCATTGGTTTAAAATATCCATGACGTCAAATTACGCTTCATCTACGTATTGAGACGGTGTTGTACATCCGACTTGTCGATGATTTTGCTGCTTGTCTTAAATCACATTCTTCGAGCGGCAGCAAACAAGGCGAAGTTCACCATCGAGTGATTGAAAATATTGTCGAAGTTCATTATGTAAATAAAATGGTTTTTTTATATAAGGAACAAAGCATCTGTTTGAGAAGCTGTTTTTCATTGATTCAAGCCATTAACACATGGGCAATAGAACATTAGAAAAAGCATAATGAAAAAGATATGACGAAACATCCACTTAAGAGTTAGTTTAAATCATCAAGGATGATTTAAATTTTTTAAAATTTTATTAATTAATAGAATTTTAAATTAATAATTGTAATATTTACAAACAATATCTTTTGAATCTTAAGAGTTTTGCCTTGCTTATGCCAACATTAAAAACTTTCTTTTAATTTTTTGGTTCTGCATTAATTTTTTCTCTCTGGATCTAAGATGGATTTCTTTATCTAAGATGTGGATGCTAATAGAATCCTGCCAAACATAGTCAAAAATTTTAGTTTACATTTTTCTTAAATCAACTTATCAATTTTGTTATCAAATTTTTCAAACGGTTAAGTGGAGTTAGTATTCGGGGGAAATTTATAACAATCAATTGCAGTTGCGTAAGCCAACTAAGAATTTCCTACCTGGAAGAAATTCGATTTTTTATAGCAACATCTTTTTAGAAATGTTGGTCCCATGATGTTTTAAATTTGGCCTTAATTAATATCCAACTTGTTGTGTGCGTGTGTGCCATTTTATGAAAACCTTATCTAGGTACCAAAAAAACTTTATCTTTGTAAAAACAGTTTTCTCCAACCGAAAATTATTGTAGTAAGATTAAAATGGTGACACATTAAAATTAACACCTATGTGTAGCAAGGAGAGAACATAGTAGATAAGGATTCAAAGTTATGGTACGGTTAATTATGAAATTAATGTTCAGGTCGGCCGAAATAGGCAACCGGAAACGTATTGCAATGACATAATCTAACCAGTCTAAAAATATAGAAAAGATCGTTTGTTCTAAGAATAGATATTTTTTGTCACTTTATAAAATTAATTTTATTTTCTAGTAAATGTAAATTATCTTGAAAAAAATTAAATTGTGCACCTTATGGAGAAGTAAGTTAATAATAAGTGATTTCGATTAATGTCTTTTCCTATGCATTTTTTTCTTTTTTTTCTTACTTTTTCATTTTTTTTTTTGCAAAATAGTACACAGTTTCGCTAATAGTACATAATAGACACCCTTCCTGCTGTTGACAAATAAGCCACGTTTGTAAATCACTATATCAAAATGTCGTAAGATGAGTTTCATCGTGAGCGTGATTCCTCTGCGCTTCTGTGACGTGGCAAATTTAGATGTCCTAAAAATTTTACTGGAAATTCGATAACTCTTAAATTTTAAAAAAAATGTTTTATTTTTAAAATTTGTTAAATTATTTTGTAAAATTTTGTTTGGAGAGATTTCTTTTAGACTTCCGACTGAATATTTCTTTTAGAATTCTGTTTTAAAATTTCTCTAGAATTTTTTTTTTGAATTTCTCGTAGAATTCTATAACTGAAAACTCAGTTTAAAATTCTCTGTTCACAATATTAAAAATTCGAAATCAGGCTGGTTTGCGAAATTTCGGATCTAAGTTTGGGTTGGCGAAAAATATGAAATAGTTAGCAATAAGATTAATTATTATGGTAAATTCTCACTGAGTGGAAAAATTTTACCTTCAGTTTTTTCGGTATTTAGGGCTTGCTGCCATTAATCATTTGAACTAGGAACAAACATAAGTAATAAATATGTAAGTAAATAAAATTAAATATATATAGCCTAAAATAAAAAAGAGTTTTCCACAGTTAACTCATATACAAGCAATATATTATAATATCAAAAGATATGAATTATTTTAATTTAGATAACTTAGTTTTCTAGTAATAAATTAAATATAGATAAAGATTTTTTAATTCTTGACAGATTTTTAAAAAAGCTGTAGTTATTAAATATATTTTACATAATTTAGTACGCAAATAAACGCTTCCAAAAATCTGACACGTCCACAGAAAAATGGCAGATGTGGCTCACTGGTCTCAAACCATTTTCACCTGAAATTAGTTTTGCATAGATTTTTCCGTCAAGGCATTTTTGGGTGAACTTTCACAAAGTTTGCTGATTCATTCTCTTTCCTTTATTATTTAATGACTGCTCTTTTCTGCTTTTATTTTCAAATATGTTAGACACTTTAACTTTGAAGAATCATAATTATGAAAAAAATTATACATCTTGCATTGTAATTAGTAAAATTGGAATAAGGAGTAGCATCTTTTAATTTCTGAGCCGAAAGAAATATTACATATTGTTGTTCTTTTCTTATTTTATTTAGTCTTCTAGTTTAAATTCCTCCTTTCGATAAACTTTTTTCAATAGAAAATTCAATTCAGAATTTTTGAATGATATAAAATCTAATAAGGAATGGTTTTAGTTTAAAAAATCTTTTTTGACATTTTATCGCATTCTGACTTATTAGATTACCAAGTCAATATTGAATAAAAAAAGAATAGAATACTAACAATAAATATATGCTTCTTAGTAAATTAAATTACTTTTCATATTTAAGTTTATCTATTGCGAGTAGAATATTTTCTCTTAGTAGATAGGTTGATAAAATATTGATGGATATTAAGCAACAATATCAAATAATTTTAATACAGTATGTTATGTAAGCTATAAAAACAAGTTCATATTAAAAAGGAGCACTAACAGGGAAACAAAGTAACAGAATCAAACGAACGATTATTGTTATTAGATAAAATTAAACAAGGGATGTAATTATGACTATAATCAATTATAGTTTAAAGGACAATAACTAAATTATGGTAATATGAAAAAAAAATTAAGGCCAATTTCTACTTAAGTCAACAAAAAATATTTTACTCTCCCATATAAAGCTAAAATTATATAATTAAATTTTTAATGAATTAATATTTAAAAAACTGTATTAACATCAATTGTCATGCACTTTAAGTTTACATTTTATTAATAGATGCTATTTGTTTCAATGTGAGCCAAAAGCATTCTAATATAAAATACAAGTTTCGAAAAATTTATTTGAACTTGATTGGATGAATGAAAGGCATAGATGCCGTATAAGCCAGGATGCCAAATTCTGAATTTTTTGGCGATGAAGAAATGACGTGCGCAATGACGTAAATACGAGGATAGCAAAATAAAATTTTCTGCATAATTCTATGACGTAATAAAAACCAAGTTGCTAGATATATAAATCAGCCGAAACATCACTAAATTCAGAATTTGGAATCTTGGATGATAAGGCATCTATGCCGAATAAAATGTATTTTATAAACAACTGAAAATTTGAACAAGATGTATATAGGAAGAGTGTGAACTAATAGTAGGAATTGAAAAAAAGATGAACAGTTTATGATGACGTTTTTGATACCCCTTGAGAATTATATTCATTAAATGTTTTACTTACAACGGATATATTATTATTTGATAACAGAAGCTTAGTACTAATAAATGCATGTTTATAGTTTTTTACTGACACCAAACTAGATTCAGGTGTTAACGTATCTTAAATACTTAGCTGAAAATTCGAAGCACAAAAATAATCACCAACAGTATAAAGGATTTTTTCACTCATAATTGAAATTGAATTGAAATTAATTCTGCAAGTATTGCTCCTGTTTTTTTAAGTCACTTATGGAATTTCCTGGTGATTTCAGCAAAATATTTGGCGATGAATCTGGTCCTGATACGAGAAAAGTATTCCCCTTTTTTGTTTAACTCCTTCTGTGTTCTAAATAGTACACTTTGAAATACAATGAAAATATATTTTTTCATCGATACCGAGTTTCAAATGTAGCCAAATCTTCCCTGCTAGTCGGAAAATTCAAAGTATAAAAATAATCATAAAATATTCTTAGTTTTTATAGACATTCCCCAGTAGCAAAATAGTTTGCTGTTATGGATATTATTATAATTACAATATTACAGTTGCAGAAATTACTATTCATTAGAAATTACAGTTACAGAATAAAAAGGAAATTTATTTTACCAAACGGTTTTCTGATAAAAGATGTCTATTTCCTGAACTTAATATAGAATTTGACAAAATATTTGGCAACGATTCTGATGACAGTTTTTTGCTAAAATCTCATGATAACAGAAAAGGGTACATTTCCGTTTCGCCGGCGCAGGCGATAAAGTCGCCAAAAATTATACAACCGGCGTTAGAGGGAAATCTGTGCTGGTAACCTTTTACTGCTAAGTTTCCAAAACATGTGACGGCCTTTTATTGTCAACGACTTTATTTCGACTCCTTTTTTTTTCCATTTCATAATTTTATACTATTTTGCTATATATATACAAATTTAATAATTTCATGAAATCTCTATAGAAAAAAAAACGGATTTTAAAAATATATCTTAAAAAATAATAATCGTAACAAATTCACATAAAATAATATGTAAAAAAAATAATAATAAGATTCTAAAATATGCATCACCCGATAAATTGTAATCTAATATAATTAGTAAATAAATTGAGGCTCTGGCACCCATCATTCCACGCATAGCGTGAACACGAGAACAACAATTAAATAAATAAATTAAAGAATTTTTATGTGTATACTGTGAGTTGTCGCCAATTAGCGACTTAATTTTCGCTTGGCGAGATTTGCGCCGGCGAAACGGAAAAGTACCCAGAAAAGTAATCTTATCATCATAAATCTGTCTACATGGTAAATAATGTTACTTACACTATGAAGACAATGATTTATTACTCTTTTTATGATTTTAATAATTTCTTTAATATTACGTAAATATTATAAAGCAGATTAATAAAGGTTTGGATATTATAAAGCATAAAAGAAGCATTCCTATTAAAAATTACCAAAATTTAATTTTGACTCTAAAAGTCACTATAAGAAAATGAAACATATCTCGAAGTACTATTGCATTACATCACTACTGAATGCCCAACTACTAAGTCCATCACAAATATTTTCTTAAAGTTAGTTTATCGCTAAGAACAGTTGATGAATCGAAAATAGTAATTGTGAAAATCTTTCCTAAATTGTTGTTGTTGCACTTACGCTTCTCTGAGTTGGGCTCTACGAGTTAGATGCAGTCGGGTGGGAGTAATTTAAAAGCAGGAAAAAGCAGAAGACCCCCCCCAAATACTTGATCTACCACCCTAGAGGTATCATTTCACTTGGAGAGCATTGCCACCCCTGCTTATTTAATGTGTCTCACCACCTTTAGAGAACATGACGAATCTTCGGGTGAATTCTGAGATTTGAATTCACTACTTACCGATAATGAAACCAACCCTAACCAACTAGGCTACTGTGGCCCTCACTCTGCGGAGATTGTCATAAATTAAAAAAAAATATTGCTTTAAATATTATTAGTTATGTAAAATAATACGCGGTTTTAGACAAATTCATTTTGTCATTAGTCTACAGAATTTTCTTACATACTAGAGCTAATTCAATTAGAACTGAAGTTATTTCGAACGTTACAAACAACGATGTTTGTGAACACAATTGCACTCAAAACCTGTTGAACAGATAATTAAAGAACTAACCATTCAGTTCCCAAATCAGAGTTTGAATATGGCTACTAGCGGTAAAAAACTAACAACGATTTACTTACAATTTTATTTCAAACTGTACAGAAGAAGTCTCCTATTTCCTGAAAAACAAAATAAAATAAAGCATTGTTTTTAACTAACCGAATGCACGTTATCCAAATGATATTAAATAAATATATATATATATATAACCATTATATCCTCATTCTCATTTTCAATCTTAAAATATTCTAAATCCATTTTTTTTGGTGATTAAAGCTTTTATTTTAAATTTATTTCGAATTCGTATAGATTTTACTAAGAAGATAAAACCTGTTACTTAAAAGGATTCTATAAATAATAAACTAGACGGAAATAAAAGGAGACTATCTATTTGTAATTTTACAAGTGTCCACAAAACTTTCAGTGAATCCGTAACGATTAAATAAATAATATATATTTATATTATCCCCCATTAAACTCTAGATTTAATCTTCAGAATTCTTTCTGAAAGTACCTTGTTGACTTTGAGGATTTTGTTCGCACACAGAAATAAGAAATACCCGTATCTGGTCATCCTGACATTTGAAGTCAAACAAAACATTTCTCTTTCAAAGGAAGTAAGTTTTCGCCCTTATAAATTTTCCAAAGGGAATATGTTAGGAATGATTCTAGACTATGAATTTTGTAGAAGAAATGCCATATGTCATGATTTAACCACACACATGCTTATCAAAATAGATATTTCAATGAGCTATAATGAAATTCAGTTGTTATGTTATAAATTTTTCAAAATTGAGATTTTGATTCGGTGAAAGTTAACGATCGGGTACCCCTTGATTCTTTGGCGATTTTTTTTGACTCCAAGATAGGTGCAAAGATGGGACTAATAAGATGGATATTACACAAAAGCTATACAAATATAGGGTTACCAGAAATTAGAGTTTATCGTCAACATGTATAGTCGAATTTTTCGCCAAAATAAGGGGTGGTTTATATGAACTGTTATGGACCCATTTCACGGTACATATTTATCCACAACACCAAAAAATTTAATTTCATTGTACGCAGTAACTCTACGAAGTATATGATCACCGGCATAAAATTGCGTTTTAAAGCTTAAGTCTTAGTTGTGTGGGTTGCATACTTTATAAATTCGAATTTAAAATTATGCTGGTTTGTCCCTCTTTGGACATTTTTTTGCACATAGGGGATCATTATATAGACCACAACTTACTATTTAATTTGGATTCCGAATTACTTTAAGTATCAATGCGAAAAATGGGATTCGAATTCAAAATGATAAACCAATGGCTGCTAACTTAGCTAAATATTTTGCTGTGATGCAAAATTTCAAATTTAATAAGTGAACATTAATAATTATATGTGATAAAGCCGAGTTCATTTTAAGTAAAGTAATTCAGCCTGGTGTTAGACAGATATTTATGTATAATCATCTCACAAACATCCATGATAAAAAAGTAGCCCTGTTATTTGAATAAGTAGATTTCTCAGAAAATTCACGAATTTTGAATGAAGTGAACAAATCATCATAAACATATGTTTGAACAATTTACACACACAATAGATAATATAAAACTTTATTATATTTGACAGTTAATAAAATTATTCCCCTTTTACAAATTTAAAGATTTATTGTTTTATAAACAATTAAAACATTTCATTAATTTGAAATACTTCTTTCTTTGAAGAATTAAAACAATTTTTTATGGAACTAAGACATCGTAGATACGTAAAGTAGACAATCAGTAGTTTATTGTACTTGCAATATTTAAAACTGAAAGCAAAGCAATTAATTACTAAAGATACGTTCAATACACGTTTAGATATATTGAACCATAATTTTTTGAATCATTCACATAGAAGGCAAAGGTAGATACTTGACGTCATGCTTAGTTCTCTGACTTTCACACCACATTAACGGAGAATCATTAGATGCAATGAAATTAATCGAAACATGTATTGTCTACTAGCACGCTCCATTTTGAATGGCTTGGATTTGAGTCTTCAACTTTTCAGTCGTGAAAGTAATTAAGAATTAATAAATGAATGATTGTTTGCGAATAATTAGTGAAGATGGTTTGTGAAATTATAAAATTATAAAATGAATGTAATAAAATAGCATGAAATTCATGAAATGTAAATTGTATTGTCTAAAGATAATGTCATTAACCCATTAATAAATAAAATACTGACGAATGTTTTGTGTTGGATAAAAATACTAATGCAAAATTATTAGTACAGTTTCTTCTCAAAATGCTTGTAATTTATGAAGCTTTGACGAGGTAAAAAGTTTCGTTACAATTTTAATATGCTTGATATCTAAATACAAATAGATTTAAGATAAAATATTATAGAGAACTTAACATTGGCAGGAAAGTATTTTTATTTGTTACAAAATAAGTATAAGCTTGAATATGGACTAATATTGATGTTTCGATGTCGAATTTGTGATCTTGCAGATATTATTCCAAAAACACCTGTGGATGAGAGAGAGAGAAAGAGACTTAAGTTACAAATATAATTGTTAGAACTTTTTCCAGAAAAAAAATTGAAAGAATTCCCAATTTATCCAAAAGGTGTTTCTACATTCTTTGAAATCGATATTATTTTATTTAATCCGAATAAATATTGGAATGTATACAAGTATATTTTTGAGCTAAGGTATGCGAACCACACTGATATATCTTAATTTAAGATATGGTCAATGTAGTCTTTTCATAAATATTAGAAAGAAAATATTTTGCTAAGTTAAAGGATTCATAATTTTATTTCCCTATGATTTTCTTCATCTAGATTTAATTTCGAAATAACAATAAAAATGTAACAATGTAAATAACTTAATTTTATAAAGTAACTAAGGGAGACTAGTCTAACAGTTTTTGAGGGTAGTAGCTTTCAGCAAAAGATATGTGCATAGTTTTCGAGAGAAAATTAAAGTTTTTGAAAAATAAAAATGTTTACTTTTTTTTTTAGATTTCACAATCTGTTTTGTATTTTACCAAGTGAGATTTCAGGTACCGATAACCTAAAATCAAATCGAATGAAATGGGGAAAGCTTAAGAAAATATTTTAGTAATAAGTTATTAAATACTGAGCACACATTAAACTTTCTTCTTCAGCAATCCATTGTATTTTTAATGATGATTTGTTTACTGGCTACATAGTTATTTTAAATAATACTCTGAATATTACTACAAATAATCAATTTAATATACCGAATAAGTATGGTTTCTTTGTGATTAATTCAATATTATTCACAATTATTAATGTTATTTATTTTTATCTAAAATAATAAAATATCAATTTTATAAACTTAGTGTGTCTTGAAATGAAATCTAAATGGAAGCTAATGAATTATAACTGTTCAGTGTTAAGTTTTCTGCATTAAAAATTTATTACTTTATCAACAAATTGTTTCCTATATTTAGATCATAGAAATGCACATATTTTCTGATATTCGATCTATGGAAATTTACATATTTTCTCTTATGCAGTTGGCAAAAATTTACATATTTTCTCTTATGCAGTTGGCAAAAATTTACATATTTTCTCTTTTACAGTTGATAGAACTTTACATATTTTCTCTCATACTGTTGGTAGAAATTTACATATTTTCTCTTATACAGTTGATAGAAATTTACATATTTTCTCTTATACAGTTGATAGAAATTCGCATATTTTCTCTTATGCAGTTGGTAGAAATTTACATATTTTCTCATATTTGTTCATGGAAATTTTTTTAATGATATTTAGTTCAGGGAAATTTATATATTTTTTGCATTCATTTCATGGTTTTTACAATTGTATATATTGTATATATCAGGATTTAAACGCCATATTTTTGACATTTTTCTAGAACTCTCTAACTTATAAGAGATTGAAAAAGGGAAATATTAATAAAAATATATTTTCATGTAAAATAAATATATTCTTGAAACATTTTTAACTACCTTAATTTTTTATTATTAAAGAGAATTTTTAAGATTCCTCCAATTAAATTATAAAATGAATATATATAAAGAAAATAACCTATATATATATATATATATATATATATATATATATATATATATATATATATATATATATATATATATATATATATATATATATATATATATGCTTAAAAACTGCTTTTATTTAAAATAAAAAGAAGTTTTTTTTTAATATAATTTATTATATTAACAACAATAAAGAAAAAATATTTTTAAAGTACTTACGATAAGTATGGCTCATATTAAAGTATACTTAGAAATGCATTTCTCAATTAATAAGACACAAAGAAAAAATTTCCTCTCTGATTTTAAAAACCAAAATATCCATTAGTTTAAAACTTATTTAAGAACGATACCTATATAAATTATCAATATAATAAATTATAAAATTTATTTCTGTATCAAATATAAATGGAAGTTCAAAATATTTCTAATATAATTATGAATGGCATCCACAAATTACTCTTATCTGCAGGCTATGTTATATTTAAAATAGTACGTAGCATTTTTTTGAAAGCTAAAATCTGCGATTTACAGAAAAAGAAAGCTTACAGTTTGCTAAGGACAAAAAGTAACAATTTGTCTTTAGGAATTTAATTGATAATTTTATGATTTAGTTAAAAAAAAGTTAAAAATATCTAAAACTGAAAGGAATGAGAAGGAATTGCTTTAGAACTTTTTTCCTATTGAATAAAAGTTATAAATTGTTACACAATAACGTATTTGTTTAAATTATCAAGGCTATTAAAATATTACTATTTCAAACAGTTAATTTAATTTAAATCTTCATTTTTTTTAGAAATGATATATTTAATGTTTTTTTAGAGTAACTTTACTAAATGAAAGAGAATAAATTTTTTATAATTATTGATTTAAGTAATTTTTGAGTTATTTTAATGTAATTTAACTGTGAAAACATGTTTATATTATATATATGATGAAGTTAGCTTCAATAATCTATATTTTACATTGAATTCATGCAAATTGTATTTTATATTGTGCAACATTTTTTTTGTATATTTAGTCTCTTAAAGCTATTTCTGTTAAACAATATAGTAAAATTCATGAATGCTTTACAATAATTAATACAAATATAATAGTTATACTTTTAAATGCCAATAGTTTGATTTTACTTGCATCAATTTAAGGAAGAATTTTTTACAAAATATTTGAAACAATTTTGTTTTATTTTATTTAATTGATATATATATATATATATATATATATATATATATATATATATATATATATATATATATATATATATATATATATATATATATATATATATATATATATATATGTGTGTGTGTGTGTGTGTGTGTGTGTGTGTGTGTTAGAGTGGATGCTTGTAAATGCTCCTAGTGTAAACATTAATACCAAATTCTTTGAAATGTAATTAGTCAGAACCAATTCAAACTTAGTTCAGCCAATCAGTATCCTTATTCTGTGAGTGTTTAGTATTGTTTAATACCTGAAACACACTTCAAAACTATGGCTATCGATTACATGGCGTCTCTTTTGAAAGAAATATTTATGAGACAGCTAAATTTGTTTGCAAATAAGAAACTATCTAGTATTCTTCACAACCAAAATTATATTGCGCATCTCTTCTTCTTCTTCTTCTAGAGTTGGGTTTGTATGTCATTGGGCACCTCTGCTTTTATCAGCATTTTGTACCACTAACTCCAAACCCAATGTTTCCTAGTTCCAGTTGCTCGGGTCACCCACTTTATTAATAAAGTCCGATATAACCCTTTAATGGAGTCTAGGTGTAACTCTCTAGTATGGATGATGCCTAAAGAAGTAATCTAATATTGCGCATCTAATTACACCCGTATGTGAGAACAAAATTAATAAACCTCTCTTTCATAGAGAGTTTCTAATCTAAAGAACTATGAAAAAATACTAAAATTATTCGTGATGCCAAATAAGTAAAAATTTTAACAGAATAATTTAATCTTTATATTATGATCATCATAGTACTATATTATACCTGTTAATAATAGTCAAAAAATTTGCATCCTCCAGAACATTTAGTGAGAATATTATATATATTTATATGTATATATCGATGCCAAAATTGATGCTATGTTTACAAAATCTCAACATGAGAATTACAGAAGATAAAAATTTAAAGGTCTGATTTATGAATATCAATTGGCAATTTATCAATTTATTGGTTGGTAGTTTTTCCCGTTGGAACGAGGTGGAACTATTTTCATTTCATACGAACGACAGTTTTAGCATTCCAGTAACTGCTACCCCATTTAGAGCTATGAGAAAACGATAGGAAAATCACAGTATATCAAAAGTATACTAGTCTAAAAGCTTAAAATAATCGTAATCCTTACTACCAGTAAGATGTTTCTAAGGAACAACAAGTCCCGGAGAAAGGTTCCAAGAAAATTCTAAATGGTAGGAGCTGAACTAGCAATTTTCATTTAACAAGAACGATAGTTTTACTAATCTATTAATTGCACCCCATTTAGAACAACGAGAAAGAGATAAAGAAATCCCAGTATATCAAAAATAATTAATCTAAGCACATTTAATGTAACCGCAATTATCATTACCAATAAGAAGATGTTTCTAAAGACAACTGAAGAGAAGTCCCAGAAAGAGCCAGAGAGGTAGGGGCAGTGAACTAACGTTTCAGAATGGGGAAAATTTAGAATGAAGATTATTGATTTCCAGAGCGTAAATCTAAAATAGGAATTTGGCAAGTTATCAAGTCCCAGATTCTGAATAAATCAACAATTCGGTTTTATTTTGGTAACCTCCGAGTCGAATCACGGATGTCTGCGTAACGCTTTTCTTCGCAATGTACCAGAACCGATGAGAAATTCAACAAATTAGTGATTGGAGTGCAATTCAATGAGTTTTACCGGAAAAACAGTGAAATTATGATGATATTGCTTAAATATTGTAAGATAATGTATAGTTTCAAAACATTTATGAATTATATATTTTTTAATCATCATTCGAAATAACAATATTAATGTAAAGATATTGCAGTTATAACTCAATTTTATGTTTTATTCTATAAAACATATAAACTAGTTTTTCTAATTTGTATATTCATTTAAATGTGAAATTTAAAATGTGTTTCGGCACTGAAATGTAGCTTAATATTTACTCTGTGTGATATAATACCGTTTTTCTTATTACAACATTAATATAGATGTTTAATTAACACTAATTTCTAATAAACAGTTTTATTAGAAAATAAGTGTACTTAGATGTTTTATTTTCTTATTATTTATTCACTGCATTTACAGATAATTGAATAATATGTATATATATATATATATATATATATATATATATATATATATATATATATATATATATATATATATATATATATATATATATATATATATATATATATATATATATATATATATATATATATATATATATATATATATATATATATATATATACATTTGTAATTGTATTTCCTTTTGGTCACTTAGTACAGTTTTACTTAAATGCTTGTTACGTTGAAAATTATGCCTTACATTATTGTTTTTTATTTAAAAACAATATTTTTCAGTACTCTTATATATAAACCTTTAATTAATTTTATTTAATATCTTAATGATTAATTATAATTTTAAGATGGTGTTTATTAACCCTTGTTCCTATCACAATTTTAGAAAGTGACTTCTATTATTAGGAACATGTGTATTATTGTCATCAAGACAAAAATATTGAAAATTGTATTGTGAGGATCAGAATATTTAAAAAATGTTTGTTTTGACCAGTAATGACGTTATAAAACATTTATTTAAATTAAAGTAACTGCGTTAAATAAAAATTGAAGTTAAGGTATGTTTAACTGCTCTTGTATCTCATGAAGCATGCATGATCAATGTAATTTCTCGATAAATATGCTCCAAAATGGTTTAAATAAGTTGATAAGCATGCAAATAAAGCTACTTTTTCACATAAACAAATTTACTTCATCTGATTTCAGTAACAGCCTTAAAGTTAACTTTGACAAGCTATTTTTAGTTCTTTGTGAATTAAATCCAAATTATTAAATGCCTTATCTGTCTAACGATTGGTCAAAATGCTCTTACTCAACCGTTGTCTCTCAGCACAAATTCCTGAGTGTGGCTTCAATGAATTATAAAAGGATTTCCTTTGCTCATTTGAGCTTAAACTAAAGGTTAGCTTAATCAAGATTAATTTAATGAAAAATGCTTTTGCTGCCTAATGATTGGTTAAGACGTATTTAATCGAGCGTCAGTTCTGATAAGCGCTTCGTGAGACATGCGCGAGGAAGATTTAATAGATCATAAAAATGCAGAAATAAGTAGAAACTGTGAAACATAAAGATAGAGAAGAAACTGCGAGCTAGAAACTAAAGCATGCAAAAGTATAATTGTTTTCTGCATTTTTACGTTAGGATTTTCTACTTCATAGCTTATAGTTAAATACCATTTTCAAATGCAGTAACTTCAACAAATAAATATTAAAATCGACATCATTTCGATGATTGAAATAATGATAAGTTCTGCAATGATCGTTGTTTCGAATTTTCTGTGTATCGATTTTAATTCATGATCAAAGTAAACTAGCTTTTGTTTAACACAGAGTGGAAACTAACATGAAATTTACATACGTAGAAATAATCGACTTCTGTGTATTGAAGATCTTCTTTTTTTCTCGTATAGAGTCAAAGAGTTAACCGGTGAAAAATAATTGCAGACGTTTTGTGTTATACTTTATTGAGAAAAAATGAATGGAAAGAGAGAGAGAGAGAAGTATTATAAATTTTTTGACTTTGACATTATTTACTGCTAAAAATTACTTGCAAAATATATCGCTTACAGGTTATTATGGAACCTTAAAGTGAGCATAAGTTCCCTAATTCTTAAAATTTTGTTTAATTTGTTTGGCACTATTTATTTCATTTTTTAAAGGGCTTTTTCTCAAATTTATATTTGAGAGTATATTTAACTGAGACATAATATTGCTCTGTTGTGTCTCTCCATAAAATGATTTATTTATTATAACTCAAAAAGCAGTCATAATTTTATTATATGATAAAAAATATAATATATAATTTACTGTTTTATTGAAAAAAGAAAAAGTAAATGTTTAGAAACGAAATAGCCTAATTAGTAAAAGTAAATTTTAAAATTTATTTCATTTGAATCATTCGAATAAAAACAATACATGTTATTGTGGTATTAGCTTTTATGAAATATAAATATTTAATGAAAACAGCATACCTCTATAATTAAAAATTGGTAACAATTTTAAGGATTCCACTTTTTTAATTTCTCTCTTTTCGAAGAGAATTTTTTAAATTTTTTTCATTAGAACAGAAAAAGGAAAGAAAACTTAACATTTTATAAAATTCAAAGAAAAAGAGCTACTAGCCTGCTCACTTATTGCCAATGACAACGGCACGTACCAGAATATTAAAATACTAAATTGCAGTTAATTTTCTTAATTGATATTAACAATAGCATTACAATAAAAAATTGTTTCCCAAAAGCCTTATTAACAAGCTATTTGCTAGGAAAAAAGTAGGACTTAATTATAGTTTTCATTTTGAGTTATATTTTACGAACTCAATTTATTATTTTCTCTAATTACCAGCTTAATGAGTTAATATTTAGTAAGTTATTTATTTAAATATTAATAATTTCCAGAAAAATGGTCAATTTACTGTTGGCTTCTTTTTTACTAACTTATCAAAGCACAGAAATTATTTGAAGTTAATTCCTTTTAATTCTTGGGATTTCTCGATACATTTCTGTTATTTAAAATTATTCAAGTAATTTTTTTAGCTTATATTTCTTACTTTTTCTGCTGTCAATATTTATTCTTGTTTATTTATTTTTCTACTCACTTTTATTTTGGTTTTATTTCTATACATATATAGCTCTATAGCTATACGTTGGAAACTTTTTACTGTTTTAAATAAATGTACTTAAATATGCTAGTTATGTACCACAAATATATATTTAACTATTATATATATATTAGTTAAATGTAATATTATATAATATTTAAATATATATCTGTTAGTATTTTTCTTATTATATATATACTTATTTTTCATTAATAAGTCATTTATATTTTAATAAACGTAGAATTTAATTGAAGATTTGCCATCAGAGAGTAAAATACTGTAATGGTAAAAGATATCTCATTTATGAAATCCCTTATTTGTGTTTCTCTTCCTGAAATTCTCATAATAAAATTTCATTTTTTCCTTAAAAACTTCAATCAATATTAATTTTAAATACTTTTGATGAATTATTTATCAGTTAACTCGTAAACTTCCCCCCATAATATTAATTATACTAATCACTTAATTAATTTTTAAAAAATTATATTTTCCTCTCTTTATTTGGATTTTCAGCTCATTTCGGGAATTAATTCTATCAGTGAATATAATTCTTCATCACGATTTAACTTTAAACACAATTATACGAAAATTACATTTTCATCATCGCTAATCTCGGAGTTTTCTACATCAGATTCTCAATTATTATTTTAAAAAGTTACTATAATTAGTATTCTATATATTTTTCCATAAATATAATATATTAATAAATAATTGTTATACTTAATAATAGATGCACATTCTATATTAGATTTAAGGTTTGCGTTATATTTATGAATTATCGGATAACTTCATTTAATTTTATGAGCCTTGATTCTGTTTTAAATATCTTAAATTAGAATAAAAATATGCTACATATTAAAAAATGACATACATTTCAGTAATTTTATTAAAATCATAAATATTTGTTTGGGTACAAATAATTTTAAACTGTGCAAGTTTGGTAAAATTGTAGTTTCGTGTGTGGTTTATTTTTTCCATCTAATTTAATAGTAAAATTGTTATTTGAAGAAGAATCAATAATGTCAATAACAGGCAAACATAGTTTCACAATGACATTGGGAAATCAGAAATATTTGTTTGTTCGCTAAGCATAGTAACGTTTGCGAATTTTTCAATTATATTTCTATAAAAGAATCAGCTTTTAATAAACATCTTGGTTTCTGATTTAATTTTTTTACTGTGTCTACTATTTAATAATTAAATATCTATTTTAATCCAGTTACAAAAACAATCTTAAAAATTGTTTTTCCTGTTTTTAAAAATTTACTAGTAATTAAACAGTTAATTAATCCTAAGAATTTTTATGCATCTAGTTGTCTATATCTTTCTGTTACAGTATGTTTCAAAAATTTGAATAAATTGAAATACTAGACTCAATTTTCAGATTTGTTTCATTTTTATTTGTAACTTAAATTCAGTAGAAATAAAAGTTTTCTCAATTATAGAGGTGCTTTCACATATATGATCTATTACTTAATGATAATTCAAACTCAAGATTTTCATATTAATATAATTTTACCTCATGAATACAAAAAGAAAAAACATTCTTAATCAAAAACAAATGGTGATATATTTTTATACTTACGGTATTATGCCGACGTTAAAAAACCGAAAGGGACGCTTAAGAGAATTTCAGAAGAGATATATGTTGATTAACTGAGCTGTTAGTCTCCAGTGACGTAGAAAAAACATTTTTCGTTATTATGTAAATGACTTTAACTATATACTACATATAAATTTAAAATGTTTAATATTAATCATCTATTTTTGTTTAAACGTAAATAAAAGTGTAAGATATATATACCTATGTATGTACGTATATATATATGTATATATATATATATATAAGAATAACTTTATAATTTTGGAGATAATATAATCTATATAAAGTCGCTCGCATTGTACTGAGGCGGTGTTGTAAATCTGATTTGTCGACGCATTTGCTTCCTGCCGATTCTTCGAGTGGCAGCAGACAAGGCGAAGTTCTCCGTCGAAAATCTGAGTGACGTCGTTGATGAGAAAAAAATCCATTCATAATATTTACCAGTAATAAAGAAGTTTTTCTCTAATTTAATTTTTTTATTTTTGTAAAAGTTTTCAAAATCATAAAAATTACCTGTTGCTCTAAATAATCAATCTTCAAATTTTCAAATCTTTAGAGATATTACTTCCAAAATTTAACACGCTGAAAATAATACAGAAGTAAAAGCAAAATGAGAGAGAAAAAGAAAAGACAAAACATGCATTTTATGATTAGTTTAAAACGGCAAGGATGATTTAAATTTTTAATTTTTTCTTTGTTTTTCGAGAAATTAAAGTACAACTATATTAAGTTGTACTTTAATAATTTTCTCTCCCTCAAAAATAATATTTTAGAGAAAATTGCTGCAAAAATTTATTTTTTCCCCTTTATAAAATTCAATTAAAATAAAGTTATTCAGAAAAAACAATCGAAAGCCAAGTACAAAACCATAAATTTTTCTCATGTCTCTTTTTCACTAAATGAGATCTATTTGTTGTATTAAAATGTACGTCTCCTTAATTCGAAATTTTTAAGGGATGTATTTAATCACTCTGAATAAACTTTCATAGTTTGATTGAAAAAAAAAATTAACATTTAGCTTATATGTAAAGTTTTTTATTGTTAACATATTTACATAAAATAACTCTTAATGCAGAATATCATTTAATTGTTCTATTTTTCCTGTTTTCGTTTACTTGTGCATTACATTTATATTTTTTATCGCACAAATCTTTTTCTGAGCTTATTAATTAAAACTAAACTGTGCTTATTATTTAGAATAGCGATAAAATAAACAATTCTATATAATACATTAAATTACTTAAATTATTATTCGAATATTTTTACCATTTAATGAGCTGCATAATATTTTATTACTTGTTTCAAATAAACAATTTAAATCAGTTCTCTATGTGCAAGAAAAATTTAACATAAAGCCGCATTTCTTATCACACACGTGATAAAGTTGTCAAATGGTATTATTAATTTCAAATTAAATATCACCAATTGCAACATAAGACAAAAACAAGAAAAGGCGAGTTTCACGCCAGTAAAAAAAGGATACAACAAAATATTTACAAGTAATTTCAATACAAAATATGTTGCTGATAGTTAATGAAACACATAACATTTTAATACGCTATTTACCTTTAAAATATAGCAGAAAGTACTAGTGATTGTTTTAGAACTTCAGTAAAAGAATGTTAAATAAATACACATTAAAAAAGAATTTTGAATTATACAAAATTGTGAAACTGCTTAAAATTGTTTGTTTTATTTAATGTTGCCCGACTTCTTTTAACTACTAAAATATTATTGAAGTCTACGAAAAAGTCACTATAAATGTCTGCGTGAGGGGGGATTTTTGGATACAGCCCAAATTTCCTTTGTCCAACTCTAGATTACGTTTAAGCCTCTTTTTTACCATTAAAAGCTTTATTTGCTTTATTTCTTTTTTCACTATGTAGTTTGTGACGTACATGTGGCAATACAGATTCATCATAGCTTCAACAATTGTAGTCAAAATTTTTAGAAAAAGTTGCAGTACCTCCAAAAGTAGGAAATATTATTTTATTCATTTATAGTTATCATTTCTCATCCTTGCTTATCCATTTAATGATAACTCTGTTAAGAAAGCATTAGAGCTGAAAAGAAACTTAATATGTAAATTATGAATACGTATATCAAAATATTTTATCAAAATTTCCCTTTAAAATACATTACTAAAAATATTAAAAACCATGAAAATGTGAGGAAAATGTTACATTTTGAAGCTCTCATTTCAGGGAATTCGGAAGTTATATAATTCATTTTGAAATATCCATTATAATTATTTGATATTGTACTTGAAATATGCAATTTTAAAACCTTCAGAATGTTTCTAGAAATTATTCTCCTTCCAGAACAGTATCCCTAATAGTATTCAGCATTCTTATTTTTGCCAAATTACTCATCATATTTAAATTGTATTTTATCTCAGCAATGAAACTAAATTCTATGTTTATTTTTTCCAAAATACTGAAAAATTAATTTCGACAGAAAAACCAGTGGTTGTAGATCTTGTAACCGAGAATACCATCGAAGAAACGGAATGTTGAAACTTATTTTCATAAAAACATTGACAAAATGTTTATAAGGAAAATTATTATTAAAATAAGTTCAATTTTGCTTAAGAAACTTACTTGGATACATTTTATATTTGAAATAAGAATAATTTACTTTATAAAACAATGAATTCAGACATCTATTCGTTTCAAATAAATTTAAGAAAAAGTATATTGGAATGCACGCATTTTTACACTTATTTAAACATTTTACACATTTATAGTTTGATATATCAATATAATTTCCCTTGAAACAATATTATGATCTAGAATCCTTCATTTAGAATTACTTTTAAATATCTCGATTTATGTGAAATGCGATTGTAAATTTCCATTGAAGAAACAAAAATAAAACTTAATTATTGATAAAAATTATGAGTAATAGGAATATTTTTCTCATAAATGAAAGAACAATATATGTTGCTCTGAAAAATTTAATTGTATTTTTAGCAAGAGTAAGAGTGCACAAAAAATATATCTTAAAGTAAATATATCGCGTTATATTAAGAGATATATTAAGTGATTCTAAATTAAAATTTTATTGGAATTAGTTTTATATTTATCAAACAAATTTAATAATTAAAGACATTACTTAATGGTTTTAACAAACGCAGCGTTAATGAAATGTGTCTCAATATTAATTTATTTCATCTAATGTAAAAAAAGCAAAAATTTATCAATTCAATAAGCATTCTGTTGACATTACTATTTGAAAAAGAATATACGAAAAACAGCTTCAAATATTTTCTATAAAAAAGTGTTTTATTTGTACTAATAAATTGAAACAAATAATAATTAGTGACAACAAGGTAAATTGGTGCGTATAAATCTTTAAAATCTATGAACCCTGAATATTTGGAATATTTAACTATAATAGTGTTAAATATTTTTAAATTAAAATTATAATGATATTTTTATCAGAATCCAATAAATTTAATCAATAAAAATATTACTTAATGCAATTATTAGACGTATTACTGATTAAGAACGGTTTAATATTGTTTGATTAGATTTGCAAAATGTTAATTAATTCAATATGTATTTTTTAATAACATCCCAACATAGAGCCGTGTGTCACTGTGTTCGTCAATAGTTCCACTAAATTATAGATTAATAAATATTTTCATTCAAACGATGTTTTTGATTTGTTTCAGTCGTTAAATATTAATTAATGATAATAGTTAAAGCTATAATTCTCTTAATTGTTTTAATTCCGAATATTTTAAATAATATTTTTACATAAATGGGAAGAAACTAAAATTTGTGAGTTAAAAATATTTTAACCATATTGCTGAGCCTTTTATTTCAAATTTCAGGGACAAATATTTATAAACTTATATAATGTATGCTGATAAGATATCCCGATTTATTATTTACTTAATCAAAAAATTTTATTTCGTAAAGTCAGTTTTAATCTTAAACGATTTATTGCCAAGCCTTTTAATAATGTTAATAATCAGATTCATATATTAAATGATTTAGATATTAGGGTGAAAAGAAACTTTCAGGATAGTATAGAGTTAAATCAGACTAAAACTAGAGATAAAGTTATATCATAACTAATTAAACATTTGATTACTGAAATCTGAAAAGTTATACTAAATGTTCTAGAAAATAGATGCAAGATGATTGTTGAAGAGAAAGTAAAAAAGCGAAACTATCGCTGCTTAAAATCTGCTTCCATTATTTTTAATTTCTATTAAAAATTAATTAATTTCTATTAACGACATTTTAAATAAATTTATTTAATTTATATTTTCTATTCATTTATTTTATTTACTACATACTTAGGGATATATTAGTTTAATTAAAACGTTTTTCTGGGAAAATTATTAGAAATGAATATTAATTAAATATATAAAAGTTGTGATACATTTAATTAAATTGAATTTTATTATTTATACGTTCATTAGTTAGGAATATTAGCTTAAAAAACATCCTTTTTTTATAATGTAAGAAGTAATTTGACAATAAATTATTCTAAATGAGCAACAATATTTTAGTTACTCATTTTAATAAGCAGTAAATTATATATATATATATATATATATATATATATATATATATATATATATATATATATATATATATATATATATATATATATATATATATATATATATATATATATATATATATATATATATATATATATATATAACTTTACTCTATTTGTTAATCACAAATGAATTGCACATCAAAAGTGTGTGAGGAACTTGAGTAATATGGGAAGCTTACCTATCAGGGGCACGTCGTAGCGATTGTTGTCTCTTCCTCTGGGCTCCCGAGGTGATGTCGGATCCGGGTCGACGGGGATCGTACTCTTGACGTTCTGCTTGGGCTGGACGTGCTCCCCACCACTCTGGAGGGGTAATTTTTTCATCCTCCTCCCTCTGTTTTGACGCCGGGGCATAGTGGCCATCCAAGGTATGCGGTACGTATTCTCATCCGTTATGATGGGATTCGAACTCGGAGCCTCGAGTGGGCCCCTGAGCTGCTGCCGCTTGTGGAATGCCTGAGCGGAGGGGGTGATTGCCACGAACAGGTTGCTGTGGGGCTTGCGGAGGGAGTTGCTGTCTTCGAACTGACCACGGGCGGAGGTCGGAGCGGCTAGAAGCAGTACGAGTCCGGCGGATACTATATGCAGGAGGGACACAGTCATAGTTAGATTCACAGAAAGTTCTATTTTATCTATAAACAGAAAGGGCTTCGCTTCCAAAATATTTCTCTAAAAGCTGGCGATCCGGCTCTTATGCGGACATGCTCGGCGACACAGTAGGGGTTGGCGGCGGGAGTGAAAGTGACAACACAAAACCGCGCGACACAGAGAGTGAAGCGACACAGCGCCCGGCTTTTGAATCGTCCGGGAAGTGTTTTCGTCCGCTCCTACTCGCGTTCCGGATAAGCGCCTTGTGCCGGATATCCCCTCCCCTTACCCCCCGAAAAACCGGAGCGCGCGCAACTCCGCCTTTATTGGTTCGCCGGGAAAGGTCAGTGGGGGATGAGGAGAGGGAAGTATCGCAGCGATTTATTCGCCCGCACCGACCACCCACGCAATTCTTGTTTGGCTGTCTTCACACCGAAATATCGTTGTAACGTTTTTGGGGGGACCGTAAGCACGTGACGCCCCGGCGTCGTCTCGGTGAAAGATCCCCTATTTGCGGTTTATGCTGGGGTCAGCTCGTCTCGTCTGCTGTTTTCATTCAACAACTTTGTCATCCACCCCCTGTTCAAGCTTTTCATTTAGAACCTCGTGTTGCATGAGTCAAATTTCTGAGGTTAACTCTAATCGTAACGGTTCATTTGCCAGGACTGCCTTTCTAATAAAAATTAGTCACGCTTCATTAACCTCATTCGTTTGTGGGTATGGAGTCTGTGGTTATGCATTACGCTGCTTCATACAGTTAGCAAGTTTCTGTTCTAAATCTGACACGAGTGACGATGTCACGGACTACGAATAACAATGTCACAGTGAGAGAAACAAAAGGATGGGAACGTTACGCAACCATTATCACTTACTTCCCCAGAAACAAAAATATATACACAAGAGTATTTGCATGTATGTTGGAGCAGCTAATGTCTGAGGTTAGGGCTTTGACGATTTGATCATTTCTTTTTATTTTCGACTATGTTATAGAATTCTAAAGCAAAAGTATTTCGAAATACGATTTAAAACTCAAAGTGACTATAGTGAGTAAAACTTAGAGTATCATGCTGTGACCGAGTAGTTTATAGTGTGTTCTATCGGACTGCATTTACTTCAAATTTTAGCAACACATTATATTGAATATCCTAAGTATGGAAAAATTCCGAGGCCTTAATCAAGAGCCTGAATCCAAACTATAAAAAATACCAAAGACTGGTTAGAAATGACGGGTTTGGTGGGGAATGGGATACCTCATGGTTTGTCGAAAAATTTGATGATAAAACTTAATTTATCTCAGTTTAAATTTTATGTATGGACCATTTTGTTAGTCACCTATCATGGAGTCAAAAAAGTCGCCTAAAATCAAGGAGTACCTGAATGTAAACTTTTACAAAATGTATGTATTCACTTAGTGTTCCTAATTTACACGTGTTCATACAGATAAATAGATAGGCATATAAGAAATGTCCACAAATGATAAAATAGACAGCAGAATTGTAATTATTTTTAAGCTATCGCACCAGCGGAATGACAATGTAATAGCACAGATGCCGTATAATCCAGGATGTCAAAATCTGAGTTTAATGATTATTTTGGCATATTTTCATATATATGTGGTAACATGATTTTATTGCGTCATAGATAAACAGACCTAAAAGAATTATTCAGTGAAATTCTATTTTGGCAACCCTAGTATTTACGTCATCGCGCACGTCACAATACGCGTCATCTTGGTAACATTTCTTCATCAAGAAAAAAAAAAAAATTCAGAATTTAGCATCCTGGATTATAAAACATCTTTGCCAGGCCAACATATGAATGTGTATAGACCAAATCTCAATACGACTATCTTTTCTAAATCAAAATCAAATTCGCTATAAAACAATCGCAATAATAAGGTTAAATAAACGCAATGTTTCTTGTCGTATTTCCTCCTACCAAAACAGTTAAACATAGCCAACTGCCTCCTATTTTTGAACCACAGTCACATAGAGGTCAACCCCTGGCTGGCATCCTCCTCTCTTTTCCAATCAAATAAAACAAACGATCGAAAAAATGACATATTAGTAAGTGAGAATTCAGAAAGATTTTGATTTGAAATCTTACAAGAACGGATTCCGTAAATATATATTACCAAAAAATTGTGTATTTTAATTTTCTACGGAATAAAATATTGATGTCAGGAATTCGAAATTTCTCTTCAGCAATACACGAATGTCACGCTATTTCAGAATTTATCGTTTTTTAAAATTATTCAGTGGTAGTGAACAGCACAGGACAAGCGTTCGAAACATTTTTACGATTAACAGCGTCGTATTATGATTAAATAGCTATAATTGCTACTTAAATGCTAATATTTTTTCGGTTTATTATGCATATTTAAATGTTTCCTTTCTGAGATTTATTATTTAAGCAGAGAGAAAATTTTTTTTTCCATTTAATTTCATATTCTTATGTTGTTTGAAATAGATATGTGAGGAAATTCTAATCTTTAAATGTACTTAATTATATTAATTAAACTTTTTACGTGTGACGCTTTTCCCGCCAAATTTTCGAAATCATATATATATATATATATATATATATATATATATATATATATATATTAATTTTGATGTATATATTTGTTTTTGATTCAAACTAGAATAATTATTAAATTAAGTAATTAACAATGAGAGTTTTTGAAACGAACAAAAATAATCACTTTGTATATAAATTACAGTAAAAAAGAAAAGGAGAGAAAGGAACTAGTAAAAATTAAAAAGGAAATAAATTAAAAGAAATATTGAAAATAAAAACGATGTAAAACTTTTTTCTTTCTCAACAGAGAACAAAGTAAAAGATATTTCGAATCCATTTGTGTAAAGATTTTTAAAGATAAAACAATTCACAAATAAATTGCTTTCTATGATTTCAAATTAATGAGAAAGAAAGGAGAAAGCTGATACAAATCAACGCGAAATGAAAATAAGAAATTACAAAATATTTGTACGCAGCGAAATAAAATGTTTAAAAAAATATTCACTAAAAGAACATGATTAAAGTAAACAACATATAAAAATTGATGACAGAAAGTAAGTGCACGAACTAAAAGCTGTTTAAAAAGGATTTGAAAAGGGGTCAGAAAAAATAAACTTATTAAATGATGTGAAAACAGAGCATCCAGCCGTTTAGTTGCTCGGGAAATGAAAGGAATGAAAAGACTAAAAGAAAACTTGCTAGAAGACTGAACTGAACAATGTTTCATACGTGATGTTACAGTTAAAAACGAATAAAGCAAGGTATTCTTACAGATATAAAATAAAAAAAAAATATAATAAATAGAATTATAATTATAAATATCCAAAATATTTAGATAATAATCAAACAGAAGATTTAATTCGCGTTTTCCAGTTTCATTTGGGATCAACAATAATAGTATTACAAAGAATAATCCTGCAAATAGTAATACAACAGCAATATAGTGAATACAATTAAACAAATTTTGTAGGTTAAATTTAAACAAAATGCGGAGAAATAGCTGTTTCTCAATTATATATGTGCTGAGTTACATTTTTAGTTTAATAATTCAAGAGATATTTGATTAGCAATATAACAACCACACAAAAGTTTGCTTTGTTGATATATTTACTGTAAAATTAAATCTTGAATTATTATATTTTTCAAAAATGAAAATTTTAAAAAAATATCCAAAAATAAGGCCACAATCAATTTTGATAGTTTTTCAAGAAGGATAGAGATCTTGGGATGTTTGACATTGTCTTCTAGATTCATGGATTTATACAGCGGTTACTAGTGTTCTCAAAATTCGATTATTTGATTAAATAAATCAAATATGGTGTCATTTATTTAGTATATTTTATAATATAATTTTAGAATTACAAAACACAAATTTTTTTTTGATAAAGTGCAAACTTGAACAACTTATATATTATGTATGACTCTCAAAAACTTGGATAAAGAAAAATTAAAGGAATATGGGAAACAAGAAATCGAATATACTTTAGGTATAATTAACTGATAAAAATATCTCAACTATTTTGAATATTTTATAGTTTCGCTAATCCCTAATACGTTTTTACCGAAGGCGGACACTGGGTAACTATTATTTCGACACAAATTCATTCAGCATTTCAAAAGAAAGTATAAAGAAACGCAGCGACAGAAAGGAACTGGGATTCGGACCCGGAATCAATAGTCTAAAAAATAAGGAACGCTAACCACTTAGCCATCACTAAAAATACGTCTGACAAGTTTAATTGCAAAAAAGGCATATTAAAATTTAATTTTATTAAAGAGGAAAAAGTGAAATTAGCGAAATATATCGCGGATGAATATCTTTTAAAGGGTTGTAACAGTAAAAACAATGTTTGAACGCATGAATAAACAATACAAAAATTAATTTACTGCGGAAGCTTTCGATTACATAATAAAAGAGCAAATTTAATATAATTTAAGAAATTTAGATGGTAAACATATTTGAATTGTTTTATTAATTCTTTACTTGACAATAACCAACTCAAGAATACATTTGCTTCATGTTTCTTTGGAACAAACTCATTTTTGATTTTATTGAAGAAGATATGAAAGGAGTAAATTTGAAGAAGAGTTAAGTGATAAACATGTCTTACATGATCGTAAAAATATGTATTTTTTTTTTAAATATCCAAATTGATTTTTAAAAGTTAACTTGCACTTTCAGAAACTAATAATTAAATGATAAAAGCATTTTAGAGAACAGAATATATCAAGAAATACCTGTTTGATTTTTAAAAAAATTGATATGAAAACAAAATTTTGAAATTTATATCGAGATTTTCATTATTAAAAAAATATTTCGCCTACAGACTTTTATGTGAACTACGAACAAGAAATTTGATAGATGTTATTATGAATATCAAATTGAAAATCTGATATTTTCATTTGAATTTTGCTTTAAAAATTAAACTTTGTTAAAAGTGATTTCAGTATAATGTTTCAATGATTGACTAAGCATAAAAATTTGTTCAATTTTTGAATATATAATTTGTAAATATTATATTCAATATTAACTTCATAAATTTAATTTATATAAATTAAATTTAATTTATATAATTTTTAAATTAAATTTTAAATTTATATAATTTAAAATATAATTTTTAATTTATATAATTTTTAAAATTTAATTTATTAATTTAATTTATATAAATTAAATTTTATTTTAAGGGGAATTTTATTTTTCAATATTACTCTTTCCTGTTCAAAAATGACTTTTATTTACATTTTTATATATGATTTACATAATGAAAATACAGAATTATGAATTTAATTTAAACTGTTCATAAATTTTATTTGAATTAATTTGTATTAAATTATGTTTAAAATAATAGTCTTTTTATTTACAAACGAAGCAACTAGTAAAATTTTCATCAATATATCCTTAGTAGTCTGGGTGAAAATAGTCTTTTTGTAGTAGTCTTTTTATTAATTTCTATATAAAAATACTCTTTTATTTACAAAAAGAACAACTGGTAAATTCTTTAATGAATATTAAATAATGCTCTTTCAAGTAATCATTTAACAATAGAGCTTTATTAAATTAATAACAAATGAAAATTTTCTAAGAATAAATTTTAAATATATTAAGAATTATACAACAACTAGGTATTGAATTTAGTAAGTTTTCTTGAAATTCAAAGTATTTTGGCTTTTTTATTTAAAATATGTCCAGTTTCCTTTTGAGTTTAAGAGTATAATTTCTATTGCTTGCATACTTATTGTAAATGAACATTTGAAATATTTGAATCAAATGAAATTAATTTTCAAATTTTAATTTATTCCATTAAAAACAATAATTTCACTACAGATTTGAAGCCTTATTTCTTTGGCGAAATGTTCGCTCTTGGTGAAGTTTTCCTTTCTGGGGAATTAAAAGTTTTAAATTATAGCATTTCTTAGAAGATTTTGAAGCATTTAAAATTTGATAGTGGCTTAACAATCTGTTAATGGATTCAAACTATTTTAAATTCAATCCACAAAATTTTTCCTTAAATAATAATTTAATTCAAATGCAGTATCTAAATTCAATTATGTCCTTAATTTAACTAAAATATAATAATTTCATTGGTCTTAAATTACTATGACTTCTACGTTTCGGAAAAATTTCTAAAATTATTTATAGATTAAACAATTTATTTTATACTAAGCAATTTTTCCCAGGCATTTAATAATTCTTATTTTCTAACTAATCAAATGTGTTGTTAAATTTAATATTACAAGAAATATTAAAAACTAATGAATAATGCTTTGTTTGCCTTAATTTTTATGTATAAAAATGCCATGAAAAAAAGAAACATCTCGAGTTAAAACCCAATTACATTCGACATCTTATATAGTTTATCCGTTTTTGCGTAAAACTTAGAAAAAAAAACTTATGTCAATAATACAACCAAAAGAAAAATAATTAAAAAGGAAATAAGTGTCTGATAAAAAAATGTCATGATTTTCAAAGTAAACACACACTTAAGAAGACAAAGAAAATATATTTTGGAAAATAAATTTTCTGAAATGAAAAGAAATTGCTTTTGCCCTGATCGGCGAAACCACTATAATTGAGGACCCAGAGAGAAAATCGTTTTGGCGATAATAAACGGTATGTTGTTACACTAAACAATAAATGCCTCACTTTATATTTTCTCATTGTTATTTTCTATGGCCATTTATTAAATCGATAGTTTCATACTTGCAAACATGCATAATTTACTTTCATTAATGCTACTATTAGGTTATGTAAAAGTTGTTACATTTATTTAAAACTATGTAATATTATAATAAGTAATGAATATTTTAAATTCATTTTAGAGTAAATACTACTATTTAATGCAGGTTTGGTACAATGTCTAACTTCATTGCCAAACGCTATACAATTTTCTCGCTAACTCAAATTCAAAATCTGGAATTTTGCCATGTAAAAGTTTATATATATATATATATATATATATATATATATATATATATATATATATATATATATATATATATATATATATATATATATATATATATATATATATATATATATACATATATATATATATATATATATATATATATATATATATATATATATATATATATATAATTTTTATTATATATTATATAATATATAGTAAAATTAGGAATATAAAATAACTTTTTATATTATATATTTATATATATAAATTTTATTATATATTATATTTCATTATACTTGAAAATTTAAAATTTTTAAAATTAAAATAGAAAATACAATTTTTAAATACTTTAAAAAAGTACTCTTTTTTAAATTTTGCAATTAAAAATGAATTAAAAATTTTAAATGTTGCGATTTAAATATAGAATTAATTTTACAAGAGAATTTTAACGTAAATTTGGCACTTGCGTATTTTCCAGGTTAAGCATTTTTCAAACAAATAAATTGCTGCCAAATTTTGCAAATTAAAATGTTTTTAATATAAGTGTGAGTAAGAAAATAGCATAGTAAGTTATTTTTTCATCAAAATGAATAAATAACAACTTTATTTTTAAACGTTATATTTTACTTTTTAATCATTAATTTAAAACCTCAATGCTTTCAAAAATTTCGAATATGAATATGATCAATAAACTATAACGTTTGTTGCTAAATCGCAGGAAATTATAGTTCTTAAGAGACGTAATTTTTTTTAAAACATATTTTTGAATAAAATTCTAAAGTAAATTTCAGATAGAATTCCAAAGTATACATTTGGATATAATTCTAATTTTTTAAATAGATATATAAAACTTCTTAGCAAAATTATAAAAAAAAGTTTTCGAAAATTTAAAAAATATTTTTATACATTTTTTCAAAATTTAAAATTTAAAAAAATCATTTAAGTGTATAGGTTTTTTTTTCAAAATTTTTATCAAATTTTGCCCACATCAGAATTTATCTGGCAAAATCGCTGATAATTCAAACGCATATCAAAACTCATTCAAAAGAATGAATACTGCCGTTTTCGTCTATAGATTAAACTCATTTGGAACATGCACCAGGTAATTACATTTAGGGGAATTTTTTAATTTTATATGGAAATATTTTATTATGGTACCATTATATCACAAATATTTAGTGTAGAATGTGTGTCTATAGGTAAGAACCAAATATATAAATTCGATAATTCAGGATTTATTATCCAACAAAAGAAATTCAACAAATATAACGAATAATTCTACAAGTATATCTGCCCAGTGCTACTATACAGCACATCTTTTATAGAAGTTGTTACTCATCACATGACTTTTTGTTGTCTTCACTAGTTGGATATTTTTTGTAAATTAACTAAATTACCCATCTTTGGTATTTAGTTAATTTACAAAAAATAGATTATTTAAATTCAAGAGATTATTTGTAAGCCCTTATGAAAAAGGTATTTAACTACACAGTAAAATGTTGTCGTGACCAGAATTGGATTTTGAAAAACTGCAAGTGGAATAAGATTTCGGCTTGTTTTTCAAACATAGCGGATTATTAAAGATTTGCATGAGGTTTATCTGCTTATTTAATTATTTACGTTAATCTTATTGCGTTTATATTATATTAAATAGAAATAATGTAAAAATAAAAATAATTATACATTTGATATGCCTTGGTTGTAATCACATTTTCGATTTAAGAAAAATAATTTAAAAATATTTTTATTTTAAATACAGTTATCAAAAACTAATGGTATTGTGGCTATTTTGGGAAATTCCTGATTAAATGATTGAAAATTCCTTGATTAATATGAAATCAAATGTTCTGTTTTTCATGCCCTGAGCAAAATAAGTACGAGCGCTATGGAATTCACAAAGAACTGAGCAATCTAGATTTTTAGGTTGAAATGAAAAGGTATAAACGCATTCTGTGAATGGCTGAAAATCTTGGCTAACCCAAAACAAGGCTTGCATTGAGTCTGGAAATAGCTGTTTGCAATACGACTCTAAGTGCGGATTGGGAAGCCTGATGATTATACAATCTGAATTTGTATTGAATGAAAATACAAGGGATATGGGGAAATACTCCCAAAGAAAGATGAGAGGAAATGTATATTCCACTGACTTACAATGGCCTTCAGTTATGAAAGTGTCCATACCGTAGAGTCAAAGAAGTAGATTTTGTAACAATTGTTTTTGTTTTCTAGCTTCTTAAGGTGTCTCAAGTGAAGTTCTTCAACAAGACAATGCTTTTACTATAATCATCCACTACAATATTGCGGCATCCATTATAAATAAATATTAATAAGTAAATAATATTTCATAACTTGGAGCTTACCTTTCATGATGCATTTGAAACAATATGAAAATCTAAAAAACGAGGCTTGTTTTCAATGGTATAACAGAAATTTAGTTCAACGAAAAACATTTCCTGTTTCGATTGGATTGGAAAATGAATGGAATGAAATTTACATTAAGATAACATTAAATAAAAACTTTGTTTTTTGTAATTTAACATTTCGTGTTATATAAATATTTATGTTCATAAAATTTTAGATTTCCTTATAAGTAATTTTAAAAAATTGTTTTCAATGAGTTTTCAGAGTGTATCCCATTGTTCTGTCTCCTATAATTGTCTCTGGGTTCATATAATTAAGGTTTCACAAAACACGTTTTTTTTTCTAGCAACCTATCATATTGCGTAATAGGAGGGTAACCTTATAAAAATGTTCTAAAACTTTTGAAATGGAAATTAAATTAATTGACTTATATTCCGAAAATTGTTAAATTAATGAACATTCAAATCAAAAGAAGCACATGCATCTCCAACGAGAAAAAAAGCAAAAAAATTAAATTTTTAAGTGAAAAATCATTAAAATTTATAACGAGATAAAAAGCACTGGAATATAAATATTTGTATTTAAAAATTCTTTATAATAAAATTTTTATAAATGATTCTATGCCTCCCAACAACTGTTTTTGTTAGGTAGACAAATAAAGAGAAAAATGATTATCTTTCACATATTTTCCCTCTTTTTGTTGGATTATCTTTTTTGTGTTCATTTGTAATATTGGAGGGGAAAAAAGGGACAGCAGAATTCAATCTTTTGCGGATACTCCTTCAATTTTTAATTGAAAGAACTCCTTACAGATATAAACGCAGCGCCCGCATTTTTCGCATTCCTCTCCCCCCGAATAATTAATAAACCACCTGATTAATAATGGATGAGGAGAGCTCTCAGTCGCTCTAATTATTTCCCTTCAGACTTTGTTCATGAGCAGCAAATTTTTGAACTGCGTCTCTTTGATTACCATTAATTGTCAACCTTTGCATTTCTGTTTATATTTTGAATTTTAGTGTTTATGAATGATGTGTATCTATCTGAACCATTTCCTTTGCGATTTAGGTTTGATTATATTTCCATACGTTTAAAAAAGATGGTTTTATGAATGACGTTTGTAGCCTTTTCTCCGATTTATGTATCCATGGAGCATTAATTATCGAGCCATTAAAGAGTTCTTCCCAGTCTTAATGATTTTCCGGAGTCGTACTATAAAAAAAAAAGATGCTTGTTATTAATGGTCTGTATTTTTCGTTTCTGTCATTACAACAATAATGATGTAAATTAAAATACAGCATTTAGATTATATTTAAAAAACACAACTTCCAAGATTTTAATTTATATTTTCAAAAATTTACTAAAAAATATAAATGCATTAAAAGTTTGGATTAGTTAAAGTACGGAAGCTCTGAATGTTTTTGTCTTATCCCATTTGTTTAATTTCAGTTCCTTAGTTTATGATAATTTTATAAGAATTAATATACACACACATATACACTGCTGGACAATTGCTGAGGACGGATAACACTATCATAAATGGCAACCACAAAATGAAAGGAAGCAAAATGTGGAAAATTAGAATAAGTGCGGGAAATACACTGCTGGACAATTAATTGCTAAGGACGGATCACAAATTGCAATGTAGCACAACATTAAGCGAGGCATGAGGCCCAGTAGGATAAAATATAGTTGCCACACTGTTCAGACATTAGAATAAAGAATATTTATTGTTCTGAAAAGTACAAAAGCTGTGAAACATCTGAAAGAAAAAATGTTCATTTGATGCTGCAAACGGAAAAATGGAACAATGCATCTAAAAGTCAGCAGGCACCTTGAAGAAAGGTATCAGTACTGGATATGTCCACCATGGAGTGTGATGCAACATTCCACATGTCGTATTATACTTTGCAAAACATTATCCAGCAGCTGTTAAGGCAATTTATCCCATTCCTCTGGAGTGCACGGATGAGGGTGTTCTTGTTTGTCGGAGGATAGTTTCGACCAGTAACTTGCCTCCCCAAAGCATCCCACACATTTTCAATGGGGTTTACATCTGGAGAACGTGATGGCTATATGAGGGGTTGAATACCCTCGCTGCCTAGGCAATCCTGAACAGCGAGTGTTCGATGACATGTTGCGTTGTCGTCCATAAAAACAAATTTATCACCGACAGCACCATGGAAAAGCCGAACATGAGGAAGTAGAACCTGATTAATGTATCGTTGGCCCGTCATAGTCCCATTCGCAACCACATGTAGGGGCGTGCGGCCATTGATCATGATGCCGGCCCACACCATGACACTGCATGTCGGATATCGGTCCCAATCCTGGATATTTTCTGGACGATAAGCAGTGCCACTCTCGCGCCAGATCAGTTGGCATCTACAATCCGATGACAGACTGAACCTACTCTCATCTGAGAATAGTACGCGTGCCCAGTCCTGTTCAGTCCAACTGCAATGCTCACGACACCATTGCAAACGGGCAGTACGGTGCTGTCTGGTCAATGGGACACACACAACAAGTCTGCGGGCGTATAGTCCTCCTCCCCTCAAACGTCTGGCAATAGTTTTCTGGAGATCTGCTTTCCTGAGGCAGCAAGATACTGATTTGCCACCTGCTGAGCTGTGACGCTGAGCTGTCCTTTTTGCTGATAGGACGATATATCTGTCTTCTGCAGGCGTCGTACTTCTAACACGACCTCCCCCGTGCCGCCTACTACACATTCCAGTAGTTTTAAATGATTTCCACAGCCATGAAACAACACTGTGAGCGATGTCAAACTCCCTGGCAACATCTGTTATTTTTCGCCCTTCTTCGATCTTTCCAATAATTTGGCCACGCATAAAATCATCTAAGTGATGTCGGAAAGACATGCCGAAAATTTCAAGTTCGTCTAGTAAATCTTTCCTGTAAAAGTTTGACTTGAAACAACAACTGTCCACACGCGTCAAAACCTTTAAAGCTCTTATGAACGCTATCACGTGATGAACAGACGTGGAAAAAAATTTGCATACGCATACTTCTTCTTACTATATGCCGCACTTATTCTAATTTTCCACATTTTGCTTCCTTTCATTTTGTGGTTGCCATGGATGATAGTGTTATCCGTCCTTACCAATTGTCCAGTAGTGTGTGTGTGTGTGTGTGTATATATGTATATATATATATATATATATGTATATATATATATATATATATATATATATATATATGTATATATATATATATATATATATATATATATATATATATATATATATATATATATATATATATATATATATATATATATATATATATATATATATATATATATATATATATATATATATATATATGTATGTATGTATGTCGAGTTTCTGGGAAAATAGTGTCAATTGTTATCGACCACAGCTTTAGTAACATTTTATTATAATTTAATTAATTTTAGAGAGTTGAACAAGATACTTTATCTAGATAGCGGGTCATTGTTTGTTTGTTTGTCGCTCAACGGTCATTTTTTGCACACGAGGGCTAATTAGACCGGGACCTACGGCTTAAAGTGGATTCCGAACCACTACAAACATCCATGCCCAAGATGGGATTCGAACCCACGAACTGTTGAACCGAAGGCAAGAGCGCAGCGCGTCATCTCATATGTTAAAAATTAACAGAAAATTTGTTTCAGAAGGGAAGAAACAAGGTCTTAAGGAGGGATAAACTCATAGAACAAACATGAATTCCATGAAAAAAATTAAGTGGTTATTTTATGCAAATAATTGTCAGTTTGTATATCATTCATTCATTTGTATATCATTCATCATCATCCAACATCATTATCATCATTCATTCATAAAAGAAGCTATCATGGTCAAAAATCCTAAGATTTTACTCCCAAACCTGATTGATTTGGTAAAAAATATGTTTAGGAAAAGTATTTAGAAAAAAAAGTAAATCAACATGTTTTAGTTTCATAAGAAAATTTAAGTAAGACTTATAATTTTCTAACAGATATATGAATGAAAAAGATTTGAAATCTTTGATACAATACTTCATTTAATTAAATATATAATAAAAATAACATACATAAAATAAAAAACAATAAAAGCAAAATAAAGCAGTAAATGTACTATGTAGGTTGAAATACAGCACATGAATGTCCTACGCAACAGCTAAAGAGAAATGTGCCAAAATAAATAATATGAGATAATATTTGATGAACAATATTAAAGACAGACAAAATGGGAAAAATCATTGACAAGAATAAGGTAAAATTTTTCTAAACAAGATTATGAAAAAGCATATGGACCATGTTTACGGCAGGAGAAAATGGTCAGCTATGAAAATTAAACACTAAATATATATATATATATATATATATATATATATATATATATATATATCTGCGGCACGACATACTCGACGCCAAGGCCTACAGTGTGCCCATCCTTGTTTCCCTACCGAGAGGCCCTAGGGTGCGTAGCGTATGCCCCGATTAGTTGGTCAGACTAACGCCAAACCCATAGTGTATAGTTGCCAAGCATGCTTGGTACTCAGTTGATCGACCCACTGAAAGAATGAAAGGATAAGCCGATCTTGTCTAGCCCAAAGATCAAACGTCGGACTAGTGCCTAGGGAACGGGAAATGCTACCATATATATATATATATATATATATATATATATATATATATATATATATATATATATATATATATATATATATATATATATATATATATATATATATATATATATATGGGAGAGAGAGAGAGAGAGAGAAAGAAAGAGAGGGAGTTGTGGAGAAGTAAGCTGCTCTATCCGAGAAAAGTGGAATCTCCAATTAAAAATTCCTGGGCTAATCCTGTGTTATCATACGTTAATGTTGATGATGGCTTTATGAGGTTGGAAATTACATTAGAATAGCTCAATCTTAATTAGGAATAAAGTACTTAATGAGATCGAAAATAAATCTGTATAATATAATGATTTAATATTTTATGATTTTCTTTTGAGATAAGCCTTCTTTGCATATGAGAGTTAAGTGAAAAAATATATATATTTGATGAATTCATTATTATATACATCTGCTACGGATAAGTTTCTAAAGAAAAAACAGAAAGTTACTTTTATAAGAATGTGAGAAATCCAATATTGTAAATATTCGGATTGCAGACTTGAATAAAATTTTAGGCAATATATAGAGGCAAAAAAGTAACTTCTTGCAGGATATCAGGTAAATGGTTTCTGCGATAAAAGACTCCAACCGCAAAAATCAATATTTCATTAAAAGACGATAAATTACTGCTTAGAAATTTTGAATGCCAAAGCAAAAATATAGAAGTTGTTTCCGAATTCTTTTTACGAAAAATGATCTCATTTCTACACCCCCGATCGAATCCTAAATGTTACAACATTATGAAACCATAATATAATCTATCAAAAAAATTCCATTTTGAAAATATTTATATGAGTATATTGACATCAATAAATAAAATGAAACTGGTGATCCATACACATAAACGTGCAAATAAAGGGATTTCAATATTTAAAGGATTAACGATATACAAAGAATTTGAGATTTCGGGTATGAATTTCTATTCGAAAAAAAAAAAAGTTTAGAATACACACTTAACTTTCATAATTTTTCTTAAATATGAATAAAATTAAATTACATTTTATTTCTTAAAACTTGTTTGTATTACCCTATTTCAATGGAATTATTTAAAAAATGTATTTATATAATAAAATATAATTACAAACGAACGTTTTTAAATTATGAAAATAGATTTGACACAATATGGTGTAAAGCACTATATTCCTAATGAATATTTTCATGATCTATTAAAATAAATTAAACTAGAAACTGGAATGTGTCCACAAAAAAGAGGTGTTTTATAATAATTTTTAATTTTAAGATATAAATAGTGATAAATTATTAAATGAAATTATTTTTTAATATGAAAAATATAGTTTGTAAGATACACTATAATGAAATCCTACAAACCTATGCATGTTTGGCACGATTTCAAATTTTCGCGCCAAGTGCTACACAGTTATCTCGCTAACCCATGTCACTATGTGCAATAACCGGTTTCCAAATCCCGATCGTACTAAAACATGAACTTTAGAATCAACTTCTGTTTTAAATTTCTAATATAGAAATTCTGACTATTTCCATTTCTAATATCAAAATGCCGAATGTTTGAAACAAAACATCAACTTCAAATACTTAAATTTCATTTTGATACGCATTCAAAACAAAACTACTTCAAACATTTAAATTTCATAAATGAAAAATGCTTCAAGAGTTACTGAAACTCCAAACGAATGTCACGCATGATCATAATAGGTTAATCATTCAGGTAGTATATATACATACATACATACAAATATTTATATATATATATATATATATATATATATATATATATATATATATATATATATATATATATATATATAAATATAAATATTTGTATGTATGTATATGTATATATGTATACATGTATATTAGACCCAAGACTACTGCCAGGGTGAAAATCACTCTAATGCATCTAAATATTTAGTAATAAAGTAGACGCACTTACTGGATTAAGAGACCTTAAATAGAACCCGGTGGTTTAGTGGTAGTACTCTCAAAGTATACGTCCGAGGTTCGAACCTCGAGCTGGGCAAGGTCAACTCAGTCTTTCTTCCTTACAGTGTGTCAATAAATAGAAGTACAAAGCATGTTTTCAAACTTGGCACTGGGTGTTTCAAGTCAGGATGACCCCCTAACGTGGACATATGCTTCGCACGAAGGGGCTTTCGGTCAGGAAATCAGATATGGGCACTGCAATCCTTGGCAAACATTTGGGCTTTACTGCCACAAATTAAATTTTTAAGAAATTTCAAAATATATATAAATGCATTATTTTTTATACAGTAAAATTTAAAAGTTTTAAATAAATGTATCACAAACTATATATGAAAAATTTATTTTAATTTGTTTAATCTTTTAACTAGAGTGTTAGAGAGAGAGAAAGAGAAAATTCCTCAGAATAATGCTAGGCTTTCAGTAACTTTTAGAATGTAAAGCTTACAAAAGAAGTGAGCATCTGCTTAGGGAGAAAATGTTTTTAAAATACTCATAATATATAATTTTAACAAATCATCATTACTATTTTAATACTGCAAGTGTAATATAATTTATAAATAAATATAACAACAGAAAAAGTACTTACTAAGGAATTAAATTTGAGGTAGAAATGACCTCTAAACCATCTTCTTCTGGTTAAAGTCAGGAAGTTATTCCTAGCATGACTGACTTTCTGACCAGATGGGACTATTTCAGCAAGACCTTATCTGCTGGAAATGTCATATGCAAGAGGAAACGGCAGAGCATGTCATTTACGAATGTGAGGCTCTTGCCCTCCCTAATTTAACTTCTTTAGGCTTCATCCATACTAGAGAGTTACACCTAGACTCCATTAAAGGGTTATCGGACTTTATTAGTAAAGTGGGTGACCCGAGCAACTGGAACTAGGAAACATTGGGTTTGGAGTTAATGGTACAAAATGCTAATAAAAGCAGAGGTGCCCAATGACATACAATTTTAAGAAGAAGAGAAGGAATTAATTTATATTGTTTATATATATATATATATATATATATATATATATATATATATATATATATATATATATATATATATATATATATATATATATATATATATATATATATATATTTATATATTTATGTATATATATATATTATATATATATATATATATATATATATATATATATATATATATATATATATATATATATATATATATATATATATATATATATATATATATATATATATAAGATATTGATTTTCTGTAAATAAATCATCTAATTTTTGTTGCCACTCCGAATCGTTAAGTGGCATTAATGGTAGCAAACAAAATCAACAGGAAATGTTTTCATTTGGGATAAACTTATTTGCATGCTTCATCAATAAAGACACTGAAACCGAATATCAGCACCTCTAGTAAAAAGTCATGATAAACAACAACAACGGAGAGAATATTTGTATCGATTGCACCATTAATTGCCAAAATGTTGTTTTGAGTGTACTTTTATCATGTAACAACCGCAGTATTTAAGGAGAAACAGAAAATATCAGTAAATAGTAATTTAGACGAAGAAAATAAAAATAGTAATACCAACCATAAATAAGCGAGGTTATTTTTATTTATAATTTTATTTAAACAATTGTATAATTATATTAAAGAATGGACTATTATTTTAAGATGCAAGTATTACATCATTTTAGACAAAGAAATTTAATATGAAAAGTGTAGTGAAAGGTATTATTATAAAAGAATTGATATATATTTAAATTAATTCAAAAACAAATTTTAAAGTCCGAAATTTAATTTATGATTTAAAATTTTTATTTAAACTTGTAATAAAGTTACTAAATATTACCTTAACATATAAAATATATTTACAAAAATATAGATAAATAAAACAATCGATATATCAAAGAATCAATATATCGATAGTTTACTCTATACTTGTTATTTTATCATATTATATAGGGATTTATTTACTGGCACTGAAAAATGTTTTGAATATTTATTTCTCTAGAGTACGTTTCATGTTACATTTGATTTGCCTCCCACAATTTTCAATGAAATTTTAATTATATTTTATAAAATTGACTCTGCGTTTTAACGTTCGGTGGCTCAGTGGTAGCTCTTCATTCTCCCAACGCATTGGTCCGAGGTTCGATCCTCGGATTGGGCAAAGGTCGACTCAGCACTTCATCTCTTCAAAGAGTTAATATAACTGAGGACCAAGCATGCTTGTGGGAATTAAACACTAGGAGTTTCGCGTTAGGCTGATCACCTAACCGGGATACATGCTTCGCACCCTAGGCCCTGGGTCAGGAAAACTGATATGGGCACTGTGTGTGGGCCTTGGCTCACATACGGCTTTTGGGCCATAGGTTTTGTTTCAATCTTTTAGAGATTATATTTTACATTAGTGATAGAAGGATCTTATCTAGCTATTTTAAAATGTTCGATTGTAAATATAGACGCCATATATTTCTAAGATAAACAAACTGTTAAAAAATTAATTTACTTAAAATTAATCTAAATTAATATAAAGAAATTTGCTCAAATTGTAAATTTGTAATTTACTTACAAATAATCAAGATTTTAAAATTATAATAAAAATTGCGCTATATATCTTAAAAATTATTATTTTTACTTATTGTGCAAATTTTAAACTTTATTAATTTAAATTTTACTAGCAAATTTAAAATTTTTATTGATACGACATCCCAGTTAAAGGTTTGCAAATTCCTGGATAAATTGTGTTCTCACTTAGGTAAGTTAAAAACACATAGGAAAGTTGTCATCGGAAATTCTTTTCTGACCACATAGAGTATTAAAAAGGTTTAGTTGCTTGGAGCAGCACTGCTCTGAAGCTTCAGTGAATGAAGTTATGCAAGCGGTTGTGCAGAATGATTGCGAACCGAGGAGGGAATCGTTTGGCATGTACCGAAGGTCAACAAGCATAGGCATATCCTTCTCAACTGACTGTAGAAGCCTTTAGTTGTGGTGGTTGATGATAGTCTTTTGCTGGCACCAATGCTATTTTTTATTCCTTTTTTTTCTCCCATTTCGAATACAGAGAACATAGACAGAGGAGATGTAGACATAAAATAAAAGAAAAAAGGTGGACATAAATTAGGAAAAAAAATCTTTATTCCTTGCTGTTCTTACAAACAGGAGATTTTAAATCAAATGAAAATATTAGATGAAAACAATAGTTTTCATCTAATAAAAGTCTTATGTCTTCATATCATGAAAGCTCGGAAATTCTGAAACAGGTGTGTCTTGGATTTTCTTGGCAGTTACAAAATAAGCACGTCTGAAACATCCCTTCATTTTAAACGCCAAATAATGCAATAGAAAAGGATTAAGATACATTATTCTATATTTCCAAATAATCTTGGCGCACCTTACCTATATAAACAGATATATATGTAACTATAACATTCAGTACTTTTAATATAAAAGTAACGATAAAACGCATTCCAACGAAATTTTACTCACGATTGTGAATTGGCACATCCTTATGTCCAATTTGTAGAATGGATGATTGCTTTATTAACCTCATACACCAGAAAATTATATCCAATATAAGAAGAGTCAATAAAGAAGAGCCAATATAAGAAGAGTCAATAACAATGTAATAAAAAATATCTTTTAAGACAAATGACTAAAAAGTAACATGACACGAAGTTTATATGCATTCTCACCAATATATCATACGTTACATTAACAAATATATTAGTTTGAAAGAATAAGTGACACTCTATAAAGGTGACTTGTGTGTTGTCACACAAGATCATATTGTTATGGATTCTTCCTGTAGGAGGAATCTATAGCAGTTCAGATCTTATGTAATAGTAATATCTTTTTAGCACAATGACTCCTAAGAAACTTGACAGGAAGTTTAAATCCTTACGCTTTATAACATGTACAAAAATACATTAGCTTTTATAAGAAATTAGTGACTTATGTAAAAGAGACGAGATACAAGCCCCCATATTAAGAACACAAATTTTGTCAGTATTTCTTATAATACAACTAAGATAAATATGTACAGCTGATTCAGATGTTTCAGATTCATTAATCGTCTGTTTTCATTTGCGAAAGACATTTACTGGATAATCATCAGAAATCTGTTTGATCGATTTAAGCGATTATCTGTGACTCGTGTAATTTTCTAAGTATTACTGTAATGGCTGAGTACAAGCATGCTTGAGAACTAAACATTAGAGGTTTCGCGTCAGGCTGATCCCCTAACTGGGGCATATGCTCAGCATCCCAGGGCCGTAGGTCATGCAAACAGATAAGGGCACTGTGAGTCTTGGCTCCCATTTGGGTTGTTATGTCACTGAGTTTAATTTTAATTAATTTTTTTCCAATGGCGGGCACACACTTGGGTGACTAACCCTATGCCACAACAAGGCCAGAAACTGCTACTCATTTATCGTTACCCAGCGGGCACCTGTGAACCAAGTCACGGAGGCGAGTAGCGTTACCCGCGCCATACCACCACAAACCCGTTTATAGGGCGGGCCACATTCATACAACATCACAGAAGAAAGGACAGAGAAACACAGAGAGATAGTAACATCCATGCCCGAACCGGGATTCGAACCCAGGACCCACAGCTCAGGAGTCAGGAACGCTAACCACTCAGCCATCGGTCAGCTTTTAATTTATTGTAGTGTATTGGATTGGACAGTTGGGTTGTCTCTGTAATGATTACCTGAAGCAGATGGTAATAGATTTGTCTAGTATTGTTTGATTTCTCCTAGTGTTTTGTACTGCATTCTCTAAACGCAACGTGTGAATATTTATTGTAAATCTACTTCTCTAGATTGCCCTATTTTATATGTAGAACATACATCAGTAACAAACCAGCAATATTTATTCTTAGTGTAAACAATCAAATATTATTTTTCTAATAAAATCTGCTGAGAAATCTGCATACTTTTTTCACATTGTTGTTTAATAAATATAAAATATTCTGAAAAAAAAATGTAAGTATGTTTTGTTCTAAATTATTTGGGTTCTTTTTCTTCTGAATGTGCCACTCTACGATCAACAATATCTCTTTCGTGAAAGGAACAGTTATGACTGTTTTCGTATAGAATATGCTATGCATTTTTCCATTTGCATCCAACATTTTCATTAATGTATTCATCAAAAGAACAGCCCAAGATGAATGGTGGCAGGAGGGGTGTGGGAGGGTGCTCGTCACGACGAAGAACCCACCAGAAACGTGATGACGGAGAACGAAATGTCTGAATCAGGAGGAATGAATCTCCGAGGGACACCCTCTCCGCTGTCCCCCGACGGTGCATTTTGTTTCCAGCTCTTTTGTCTCTCCTCTCCTTACTAAAAGCATGCAGGCTCCCTTCTTGTTTTTCAGATGATGCTTCTCCATCAGAAGCACACACTCGGCATTTGTCTTATAACGTTCGATTGATGGAAGGCAAGAATTGATGCGACACTGGCAATATTGGCTCATCTGCGAGATGTCTAGTATATCGAACTTTTTTCTTAAAATTTAATTTTTAATTTTCTTTTATCTTTTTCTTAGTTAAATTAGATGTAAAAAAAAAAATAATAAAAATTTTAATCACACCATTGCATACTTTTTGGGAAGTTGATTATTTTCAGGCAAATTTTAGTAGCATTTCAACAAAACGGTTAAAACACTACAGAAAATTGAAATATGTCATTCTTAATTTAATTCGAGTATAAAATTTTTGGGATAATGTTCCTTGGAAAGAAGCAAAATATGAGAAAAATACTGACCGATAACAATAATATGGTTAAAAATATACAATAATATGGATGATTTTTTTATGAAATTTTACTGACTTACACTTTAAAAATAGCTGTAAATGGAAAAGTTCTTCATATATATTCAAAATTTTGCTTCATTTCACAGATAATAGAATTTATATGAAACATGTCGACCAAGTTTCATACAAAGAATTTCATCATGACTTGAGATAGAGTGGGAACTAGGGGGGGATGGAGATTGTTTGAAAAACAAAGTTATGAGAAAATTGCCTTTAAAATGACAATTTCACTTATGGCTAGCGACAATTTCGCTTATGTTGCGACTTTTTTTCCGAATGAATAAGGCAAATAACGGCCTCATACTTATGTCTATCAAAAATCATATGAAAAATATAAATTTAAAAAAATAAAAATACAAAATACCACTTTTCCTTACAACTTCCAGTTTCGTATATCAAAAAGACAATGTATTTTAAAATTCCTGTAATTCAATTTCTGTATAACATACAGTAAAATGGAAAACTGTTTCGGAAACTGGGAAGCTCTGAGCATTAGATTCACAAATAAAAAATACTTACATATGTAGTCGAAAATATACTTTTCAACTTTGGCAGATTTCTTAAGTCTTTCATGTGAATAGCATTATATTTATGTAAAACGTTTCATGAACTGTGTGTGTTTAGGAATTTCCTATTTTTTAAATTTATATGAGACTCAAAAAAGCTAACAACAAACAGATGTTAAGAGGAAAAAATTGCTAAAATTTTTTTTAAATGTCATTAATTCCGATGTCTTCATTTCACTATTTCATTCAATTTATTATTTTTATTTTTCAGTATCATAAAGAATATGGATAAAATTGTTTCATAAGCAATCAAATTAACTATAAGCCAAATATATTAAATAAAAGAACTTAAAATTAGCTATACACAAAAAGAACTTTAAATATTTGCGAGCAATAAAAATCAGGTTCACTTTTATAAATGTTTTCAGATGTCCATGTCTAATATTTTATTTCACTTAAGAAAATTAATTACAAATTACGACTGCAGTCACGCAATGTATATGGATTAATTCATGTTCTATACTGTAATATTAATGCTAGGTTTAATTCATTAACAGATTGTAACTGTCAAAAATGAATGAATGATAAATGAATACTTCAAAACTGAAACACCTTCATTAGGTATCTTGTCAATAAAGGTGACTTGAACATTTCCTTATTTATTATACGAGTCATTAATAAATGCATATTCACATTTGATATTCACTTGTTTATTTCATGATTTTCATTCTTAATAAGCAAATTATACCAAATATTTTTCAATATATATATATATATATATATATATATATATATATATATATATATATATATATATATATATATATATATATATATATATATATATATATATATATATATACATATATATACGTATATATATATATATATATATATATATATATATATATATATATATATATATATATATATATATATATATATATATATATATATATATATATATATAATCAAACCTTTGACACGACTGCTCATATGGCACCCAAGTTTTATAGTACAGATAGTTCCTGACAGAGGTCCCTGGGGTGCAAAGCATATGTCCCGGTTATAGGTGGTGAGCCTAAAACAAAACCCCAGTGGTTAATCCCCAAGCATGCTTGGTACTCAGTTTACTGACCCACAGAATTGATGAAAAGCCGAGTCAAGCTCCCTGCCCAGGGATCGAACCTCAGACCTGTGTGCATTGGGAGCTGAAAGCAATACTACTAATTCACTAATTCACAGGGCTTCAGTCAGATATATAAATATCTTAAATATTAGGTGTAACATTACAAGTTTTGAACAATATACAAAAACTAAAACTCTCTAATTCTAACATATTCTTCAAAAAAATGTATATATATATATATATATATATATATATATATATATATATATATATATATATATATATATATATATATATATATATATCATATACATACAAGGTGATTCTAAATTGATTTTACAAATTAGGCGTGGTGATAGTATCCATTCAGACAAGCAATAATGACATAAGAACATAGGGTCGCATTCCACTCTGAGAGGAAGAAAAGAGGAATTCCCACTCACCTGACAGTGCTTGCCTAACACTTACAACAGTGTTGGGTAAGCGAATGAATAATACCAAAAGTTTCCCAATTATATTTATTATTATGTAAAAGCTTCACAACAAATGCTCAAAATGCCGCCCATTTGTACCGTTGACACCGGCAAAGGAACGACTGACGCACCCTCTCAAAGATTCTTGGTGCTGTATTAAATTTGTCCCCGGCAACAACGATTCTAGCCACGAGATCTTCAGTTGAGCCTACCGTCACCTCGTTCACTAAAGATTTCATGTGTTCCTAAAAGAAAAATTCTAGTGGATTGAGGTCTGGTGAGCGAGGTGGCCAACCCACTGGTCCGCCACGTCCAATCCATCGTGCGGTATATGTGGTATTCAAAACGTTACACACTGTGATGGAAAAATGTGCTGGGACTCTATTGTGCATAAACCACTTGTCTCTCAGAATGGAGAGTGGAACAGCCTGCAATAAACTGGGAAGTACTTGTTCCAAGAAGATAGGGTATGTTAATCCGGTCAAATGGTTCGGAATGATGAGAGGGCCTACCAGGTAATCTCCAAGGATACCTTCCCAGATGTTCACGGAAAATTTTTACTGGTGTCTAAGAGAGATTGTACAGTGGGCATTGTTGTCAGACCAAACGTGTTGACTGCGTTTTTAAACGACAACGTCAACTCTAATTGGCTTTTTCCGGTAACCAAAAAGAGCAAAATGCTGCTTCTTGTCAGTGGAAAATTGTGGTGAATTCGTAATTCATGATGGAAGTAAGTTACTAAATTAATGTTTAGTAAGTTTATATTTAGTAAGTTTATATATATATATATATATATATATATATATATATATATATATATATATATATATATATATATATATATATATATATATATATATATATATATATATATATATATATATATATATATAATATATAATTTACTAATATACTAAACAGCAGCCAAAAGTAAGGCACATTGAAACAAAAATATAAAGTCAAATTGAGAAAACCTTTTAAATATCTCCCAAATTAAAAAAAAGAGAACAATATACTATATTTAATTTATCATATGAATTGTGTGTGAAATTAAAAAGTTTAGAGATTCTTACTCCAATTTACCAGTACAGTACTCCAGTACAAGATATAAATAATATACAAAAACCGAAATTCTTCATTTCTAACAAGTTGATGTTTAAAAATCTCAATATTTTTATTTACCTTACTAAATAGCAAGCCCAAAGGTACGCCACACAGAAACAGCAACAAATATATATACAGCCGAAAAAAGAAAACCATTTAAAAGTTTCCCGAATTAAAAAAAGAGAATAATGTAGCTATGTTTAATTTATCAGATGAATTGAAATTAAGAAGTTTAGAAATTTTTACTCCATCGGCGTGGTTTCTTGCATCTTAAATTTCGCCTGAATGTCTCTGATGAACAATTGAAATCACGAAATTTCCCTGGAATATTATTACGGATTAAATTAGCCTTAAGAGTTTCGCGGCTTCACTGAAAACCTCACCAGCGCCCTCTGATGAGAAATCGTTCCGGGCTTTCATTTCCAGTTTTGTATAATTTTCCATTTCAAGCTGTTTCTTAATTTTTAACTTGTGAGTGGACTTAAATTTCATTTCGATGTCAATAAATTAAAGTATTTATACTGCCATAAGGTATATTATATTATTTATTTTTTAAATTTTTTTAATTAAAATATTTTTATTTATATATGCACACATACGTATATATATACATAGCCGACCGATGGTTGAGTGGTTAGCGCTCCTGACTCCTGAACTGTGGGTCCTGGGTTCGAATCCCGGTTCGGGCATGGATGTTACTCTCTTTCTCTGTTCTATCTGTGTTTCTCTATCCTTTCTTCTTACTTGATGATATATGAATGTGGCCCACCCTATAAACGGGTTTGTGGTGGTATGACGCGAGTAAGGCTTCTCGCCTCCGTGACATGGTTCATAGGTGCCCGCTGTGTAACAATGCCATGTATGGTTGGTATGCATGTATATATATATATATATATATATATATATATATATATATATATATATATATATATATATATATATATATATATATATATATATATATATATATATATATATATATATATATATATATAAATTTTTTAAGAAAAATTTCATTATGGTAATGGTGACGTACCGTACTTTCACAAGGATGGATGAACATAATTTTTTTCATCTATTATACTTTATATTCATTTTCACTTTCATATTATATAGTTTAACGTACAAGAACATTCTTACACATACAGAAAGGTATTTCCACAAAAAGGTTTGTATTTTATTAATTCTCTTCTAGTATGTAAGAAGTTACTATACTCACGATGAATTGAGAGGAATAAGTGCGATTGTTAGGCAATTTATAAAAGTCATCAATTTTTATTTTTTAAACAAAAATTTTTTCTTTGATAGCTAATAGACATAATTTTCAGAAAGATAGATGAAAATTATTATTTTTTTCATCAATCATACTTTATATTCTTTTTCATCTTCATTATTTAGTTTAAAGAACAAGAACATTCTTCAACATACAAAAACGGATTTCCTTAAATACATATTTTATTTATGCTCACGTGGTATATATGAAATAGTGAAGCTATATACAATATTCGATTAATTGACAGGAAGAAATGAGATCATCTGACAGTTAATAAAAGACATTAATGTCGTTATACGTTAAGACATTAATGTTAACACGTTAAGACATTAATATCGTTGACTTACTTAACATTTTTTTTAAAAAATTATTACATAAACTTTTTTACCTTACACTTTTTTAAGCAAAATCTTTGAATGATGAAAATGATTATTTTTAGGAAAATAAATAAAAATCATTATTTACCTTATCATATTATTTACATTAACTTTCTATCAAATTATTTGCATCAACTTTTATTTACCTTTCACTTTTTTAAGCAAAATTTATTGATTTATGAAAGTGATATTTTTTAGGAAAATAAATAAAAATCATTATTTACCTTTATCATATTATTTACATTAATTTCTATCAAATTATTTGCATCAACTTTTTTTACCTTTCACTTTTTTAAGCAAAATCATTGATTGATGAAAGTGATTATTTTTAGGAAAATAAATAATAATCATTATTTACCTTTATCATATTATTTACATTAACTTTCTATCAAATTATTTGTATCAACTTTTTTTACCTTACACTTTTTTAAGCAAAACATTTGATTCACGAAAGCGATTATTTTTTGAAAAATAAATAAAACATTTGCCTTTATCATGTGTATCTTCACATTCAATTTCACTATCATTATATTATTTAATCACTGTTTAGTCAAAATCTTTATCAAACATACAAAAAAGGATTTCAAACGGCTCATTTTTTATTTATGGAACAGTCGAGATGCTGAAATTCATGAAATGAAAGGATGAAAAATGCGATCGTCTAACAGTTGAAGAATATTTTTAACTTCGTTAGTGAAAATTTTTAATATAATGAATAAAAAATTATTATTTTTGAACATTGTTAAATTAAAGCAAAGAAAATTCATCCACGTAATTCTTGAATTAGGTGTACTAAAAAACGGGAAATTTTTAAAGTTGAATATGTGAAATGAAGACCTGTTTCACCAAAAAAACATAACCAAAAATTTTTTTCCCCATTTGGTTTAGATACATGCTTATATAAAAAATATTTTAATAAAAATATTGATAACTTCTGAACCGTGTTACATGACGTCATCATATTACCTAGCAGGAGCCACATGAATAAATGTGAAACGTTTGGACAGCTACTTGAAAATAGTTTTTTTTCTAAGGGTGGGCACTAAACCTTCTTCACAATAGTGCCAGAAACTGCTACTCATTTATCTTTAATCGGTGAGCACCTGTGTCAAATCACCACAAACCTATTTACAGTGTGAGGCACATTCATTCATCATCTCACAAGAAAGGACATGGAAGCATACAGAGAAAAATGAACGCCCATACCTGAATCCGGATTCAAACCCGAGAACAGAAGCTTGGGAGGCAGGAACGCTAACCCACAACCATCTGTCGGTCTATTTGATGATAGTAATATGATCTATAATTTTATTGTCCTCAAATGACGAAAAGTAATTCAAAACTCACATTTTTTTAGAAATGTCAGCTCAAGTAGAAAGTTGGGTAGTGTCATTGTTTCTCATGATTATCCAGTGAACAATCATTGGTCCTCTAACTCAAAGACAATCTATCATGTTCGTAAAATATTTCAGATGTTTGCTTACTCTGAAATTGACAGAATACTTATAATACATCTTAACTGCCAATATTTATTATCAAATATCATAATTGTTTGGGAATTTCAATTAATTCTTCTGAAAGAATGGTTTTGAAGTTTAATGAATAAGTACAGAATGATTCTTTCTCAGAGAAAAACTTAATGAGTCATGAAAAGAATTTGATGCAGAAACAATGATTGATTGTTGTAAGGAGCTTTAAGAAATTCATTTCTCCAGTTAAAATAATCCAATTTATGTTTTAAAGCTCCATTTCAAGCAACTTATTTCTTTAGCTGGCTGAACGCTATAATTTTTAAACTATTAATATAATGAATTAAGTTTATAATTATAGATATCAATTGAAATGCTTCAATTTTTTAATCGGGAGAAATAATTTATTTGGTTAGTAAATTGCATGTTTTCTCAAAACCTTCATGCATTTATATAGATATAAATGCAATTATGATTGAAATTATTTTAGCGATCCAAAAATCTATAAAAAAATGGTCGACTTTCCTGAAATCAAGTGAAAAAATCTCAGATATTATAATAAACAGACGTATGAGACAACCTTTTCTTATACACATGCTTGAAGGTTAACACTTTGTTACTGATCTTTATAATGAATTAAAGTACGAATTTACAGTATAAAATTCAATAATTTTACTTTTCATATTTTTCTGACGTCTTTTGCGGTATTTTTCTTTTAATCCGTATACACATATATAGTTAGTTCCCCTTCATGAAACTTGAACACCATGATATTATTCCAGCAAAATTGGCAATCTCTCTATCAGTCGACATCATTTTCGATTGATGGGGCCGATGTGGCCTGATTGGTTAGGACATCGTATTTTTTATCGGAAGGTAGTGGGTTTGAATCATAGCTTAACCGAAGGTCCGTCGTGTTCGCTAAAGGTGGTTGGAGCACGTTTAAAGCTGACATAGTCACAATGTCCTCCAAGTGAAATGATACCTCTGGGGTGGCAGACCAAGTATTGGGGGTCTTCTGCTAGGTCTTTGCTTTAAACTCATGAAGACTCCTCTAGGCTGCCGCCATCTAACCAGTAGAAACCAACTCTTGGCTGTGCGCATGGGAGCATTCCGTTGCAGCAACAACTTTCGATTGATGAATAATAATTTTTGTAGACCCTGAAAGCCCCACTTTTCTGTGGTCTAAATCACAAGCAATTTGGCTCAAGTTCAGGTACATTGTGCAGTTCGCCTTCTGTCTGTATAAGCCGATAAATTTGGTAAATTTGTATAAATTTGCATGAATTGTTTCGTGAGAGGTGTGGATGAATTTTAATGAAACAAATAAATTTTTTGGACTGCCATAAAAATACTCCATTCATGAGAAGAATAAAAACGTTTTATTGAGAGCAAAAATACATATTTTTGTTGAAAAATTGTGTTGAAAAATTGCGGATACTTGAGTCGAAAGTAAAAATCAGCGCAAGTATCATTTCTTTGAAAAACTATGACGGAATCCGATTAAGTATATATATATATATATATATATATATATATATATATATATATATATATATATATATATATATATATATATATATATATATATATATATGACACAAGATTCTGATCAAAGTCATGCAGAAATGATCACATGATATGAAAATCTCTCTATCTATGATTTATAAACATAAGTAAAAATTTCGTGCCATTGATTCGGTAGTAGATGATTCACTCAGGCATGTCAAAGCGTTATGCTGAATGCTCATAATGATTATTTGTGGTTATAAGCTCTAATTTAACTGAAATATTCTTTTGCTTACGCCCTAAGAAAGTCGGTATCAGTATCTGTTTACAAATAAATGGTTTAATAACTATCTAATTACGAGAAGAAATCAGTTGTTCAATGAACATTTACTACCGTGGTGGGCGGGCTTGCGTCATAGCTCCTGCAACCCAGATAGCTATGCCGGCGGTAGCTTAGCTACTGGTAGGGTCTCCCATGCCGGACAGGTCTTCGTTGGGTAGGAGCCAGACTAAAAGAGATACCTAGGAGAAGGAAAACTCCGATCCAAACCCACGTAAGGAGCTAAGTCAGCCTTCTACCTTTGGTGCTCCGGTCCACTTGGATAACAGAAGCTGCCCCTTTTCCCTATCTTCCCCCCGTGCACCATTGGTACCAGGGTAATCGTCCCGGCGGATCTCTATCCCTCCGGTGCAGCAGACTGGAACAAACTACAATAACTCGTTTTCGAAGTGGCCACCTAAGATCATTGGCATTTAACAACAAAGAAAAGGAATTCCCAATTTGCGCTAAGTGTTTCAAAAGCCAAGCCACTCCGGATCATATCCTTGAGTGCTTGGGACTCGATAAAGAAGATCTTCTGGAGCGACCATTATTGGTCATTGATTTCCTGAGAGTGTGCAATGTCATAGACTTGGTCTAGCGCTGCTAGACAACAGGGATCAGCAACAACAACAACACATTTACTACATCGTTAGAAGATTTATTTGTTTGTCAGTCTGTGATCACTTTTTGCATACAAAGGATGATTCAATTGGTACTTGCATTTCAAACCACAACAAACATCCATATTTGAAATTCAAATCAAGCAACACCAATTCGTGAACTGAAGCCAGAGAGACTGAACACGAAGCAAGCAGTTATTACGTGCTCTTACCACATATTTAAAGGATTTATTTGTCACTGTTTGGCCACTTTTAGAACTCGGAGATTGATTCGATCGGTATCAGCACTTTATGCAGACTTAAAACTGTAGCAAAAATCCACATTTGAAATTTTAATCAATCTCACCTATTAGTGAACAGGAATCCAGAGTGACTTAATAATGATTTAAATACAAAATGAGCAGTTGTTGATTGTTATATTTATCACCTCTTCGGGATTTTTGTTAGTTTGCTATTCAATGGTTTCGTCAGGTGCGCACGAAAGTTGATAATCACCAGTACCTATATTTTTTGAAGACTTCAAATCACAAAATGCATCCATACTTGAGGTTGGAATCAAACAACAAACTTGTGATCTGGAGCCCTGAGTGACTGAATAATGATATAAATACGAAATGACCAGCTGTTCAATGACTCATTTATCATCTTTGAAATATTTGTTTGTCCCTCTGCGGACACGTTTTTCACGTGAAGTCTAAATCGACTGATACCTAAACTGTAAGTAGAATTTAAATCACAACACACACAGTCTAGGACTTGGAATAAAAAACATCAACTTGTGAACTGGAAGCTAGAATAGCTGAATAGTGTTCTAAACACAAAGTGACCAGCTGTTCAGTGGCACATTTATCATCTCTGGAATATTTATTTGTTTTCTAAGGACACTTTTTGCACATGAAGTCTAATTTGACCTGTGGCGAAACTATAAGTAGACTTCAAATCACATTAAACATCGATACTCAAGATGAAATCAACCACATCAACTTGTGATCTGTAAGTAGGAGCTTAGAACCAATGTGGGGGGCCCTGAGAGCAAAAGCAGTTATGTAATGACAGACTTTTATCATCATTAGAATATTTGTTTGTTTGTCATTATTTGTTCCCTTTTTGCTTGATCACCACTCAGTTACAACCATCATCTAGCTGGAATATCGACTTTGACATTTGGGTGAGAGTTTATGGTTAGTTGAGCAGATGTGTGGTTTAATGGAAAACATTTTATTAACATCATGATTAACATCCAAAGAGATGATAACTTTTTGTTGACTCAAATGGAATATTGGAACCCAAATATTTAAAGCATGTATGAAAAATATCTCTACGAAATAGATGGTATCTGTGTGTGTGTATTTAAAACAAAATTTCTCTGACTATGAGCAGCGATTCCTGATTTCTTCTTTGAATATTTAACACTTCCGTAAGCAGAGAGATAAGAGCAATGGTGTTTAAGTCTGCTTTCATGCTACGATATAATCTAATCACTATTGATTACATCAAAGATGATAAACAGCATAAACAAAAAAATAATTCATTGCATGGAGTCACCAATTAAATCCGCGGGTCTGAAGCTAGTGATGAGATATAAGATATTTAGAAGGACGTAGCTGCTGATGATATACTCTAGCCAAATCATTTCTATATCCATAACTTCTCTCTAAGAACAAACGCTGCCATTTCTGCAGAGCAGGCAAAATACGTTATCAAAGGAATCCCATGCAACAAACATGATTCCTTTGCATCCATGCAAAGGAATCCCAACAACACAAACATGAAACAGTGTTGTTTCAGGTTTTCATCATGCTTCATTTTGAAACAAAATTTCTCTATGCCAAAAACACAATCTGATTTCCAAACTTTCTGTATGCACTGATGTCTAAAACAACATGTCCATATAAATATTAGTTTGTTCACATATATTGTATGTCATGTCCACATATATGTATGTTCTATTTGGCATATTTTACAATGTTCTTATAATAAGTATTGCTCGTCTTATTAAATTTATGTAATTTTTCTTTCATCAATCGTTTTTCTTTCTTTTTTTTTAGTTTTAACTGATATTTTGGAAACCAGAGAGTAAGAGAGAACTTATTCATAAAAAAATGAATAAATTTGAAAAAAATTGCATGTATAGAAAAATTAATAACCGATTTAATTAGGCTGATTATGGCATAAATTTTAAAATATTTTGATTCCAAATTAGTTAAAAAATTTTTAATAAAACTGCCAAAGTTTAAAAGGACACAAGCGACTACGAACTGTCTGAATCACAGAAATCTATTATAAGTGGATACCAATCAAACTCTCATTCATTTCCTTCAGTGGGTCGAGGAACTGAATATCAAACATGCTTGGGAACTAAACACTAGGGGTTTCACATTAGACTAATTACCTAACCGGGGACATATGCTGTCCACCCCTGAGCCCTCTGTCAGGAAAACAGATATAGACACTGTTGGCCTTAGCCCACAATGGGATGTCGTGCCACAGATTTATATACATATATACATACATATATATACATATATATATATATATATATATATATATATATATATATATATATATATATATATATATATATATATATATATATATATATATATATATATATATATATATATATATATATATATATATATATATATATATATATATATATATATACTACTGGCCATTAAAATTGCTACATCAAGAAGGAATGCAAATAACAGAACGATATTTATTGGACACATACATTATAGTGGAAAGAACAAGTGATTAGATTTACAGGAAATTAGGATGTATAGATCTTGAGAAATCTAGTACCCAGAGCAGCCACCTCTGGCTGCAATAACAGTATTTATCCACCTAGGCATGGAGTCAAACAGAGATTGTATGGTATGTACGGGAATCTCAGTCCATGCAGCTTCAACACTATGCCACAGTTCATCGACAGTAGTGGATGGTGAATGATGGCGTGCCAATCGCTCGGCAAACCATTGACCACACGTTCTCAATTGGTGACAGATCAGGAGAACGTGCTGGCCAGGGTAACAGTCGAACCTGTTCTGTATCAAGGAAGTTCAGAACAGTACGGGCAACATGTGGTCGTGCATTCTCCTGTTGAAACAAAGCATTAGGGAGGCCTCGAAGATAGGGCAGAGCCACGGGCCTTAACACATCGGAAATGTAACGGTTGCCGTTCAAAGTGCCGGTAATGCGAACAAGAGGTGATCGAAACGTGTATCCAATGGCACCCGATACCATCACTCCAGCAGAAGGGCCAGTATGGCGATGTCCAATGCAAGCTGGCAATGCGCGTTCTCCACGATGCCTCCAAACACGGATGCGGCCATCATGGTCCTGTATACAGAACCGAGATTCATCTGTAAAGATGACGTGATGCCATTCCCGCGTCCAGGTTCGTCGCTGATCACACCATTGAAGGCGCTCCTATCTGTGACGCAGCGTCAATGGTAGCCGAAACCATGGTCGCCGTGCAAGACAATCCATGCTGCTGTAAACGTCGTCGAACTGTTCGAGCAGAAACTTGTTGCCTTGCAAATGACTCCATTTCTCGACTCAGGGTTCGTGACGTGGCTGCACGATCCCTTGTGATCATGCGGATAAGATGTCTGTCATCTCTGCTGTTAGTAATGGGGGGTCGTTGAGATCCGGCATGACGTTCCGCATGATTGTCCTGAACCCATCGATTTCATATTCTGCTAACAGTCATGGGGTCTCGACCTGACGTGAGCAGCAATATTGCGGTACGATAAACCGCAATCCCGGTAGGCTATAATCCTTCCTCGATCAAAGTCAGACACGTGCTGATAGGCATATCTTTTTCTTACACGAGGCATTACAACAACTTTCTTTGCCGAAAACAACGTTGAAGCGGAAATTGAGTATGAGAAAACTGCTGTCAAATCTCTGGTTTTATACACATTGTAGATGTCGCCTGCTTTGTATGAATGCGCTGAAAATCTAATCATTTGCATATCACAGCAAGTTCTATATATATATATATATATATATATATATATATATATATATATATATATATATATATATATATATATATATATATATATATAATAGTACATCAATGCCTTAGAAATTGTAACAGTCAAAATTGTCTGAAATGTTTTCAGAAATATCAGAATAGCTCTGATAACGTATACAAAATTAATAATTAAATTAAATAAGTAATATAACGTAAATAAGTTATGCATGTCATTTCTATTAGACAATAAGAAAAAACAATTCTTTCATGTTCATTGGTGTTTTTCATGTTTGTCGTTATAATCAGTGTATGTAGTCATGTTTCTTAATTCGTTAGCTTCTACGCTTTCATCTCGGTTCACTGCGTATGAATTCGACGATCATGAATTAAAAACGATAGCAAAAAACTTGTATCGATTTTTTTTTAAAAAAAAAATCTGAACATAAATCGTTTCTCTGCTCTATTGAATCGATTAAAGGAACGCTTGAATTATTTATTTTTGATTTTTTTTCATGCAGATAAAAATTTTTTTTTCTTTCATTTTCGTTAATTTATCGATGATCAAACACGCCGAAACAAATGATGGACGACGTGAAGGGTGACAGTTACAGTGACGAGTAGAGGACGAGAAATGTGAAGATGGAAAAAAATAAAACAGCTGAATCAGGATGAATCCTCATGCGAGCAATTCACCGTGTAACAGGCGAAGAACGAGTACGTTTTTTGTTTCAACATCTTTTGTTTCTCCTTCTCTCGGCAAAAGGGATTTTTTTTCCCTTTTTATATCGCTTTTTGTAGATTGTTTCTTTCTTGAGGGAATACACTTGACATTCGTTTTGTATATATTCTTTCATACTCCATGCCAGAAATATAAAATGAATATCATATTTTCAATTTCTCTTTGAATTTATTTATACATTCAAAATTTATTCATAAATCAAAGTTTTTTTTTGTAGTATATAATTTTGACACTTTGTAGAGGATAGCCCCATAGACTAAGAATGTTGTAACGTATTTTAAGGCCCATCAGGAAAACTGCCTTATCGAAGAACTTTTGTACTTAGTGAGCCCTTAATTTGGTTGGCACAAAGGAGGAAACCCGGAAAACTTCCAAGCACTCACATCGACAGACGAGCATGGTGAAGCGCAACATCCATTTTTTGCTGTTCAGCAGTGGCTGAAATCGAATCTGGAACCTGTCGCTCTGAAAATGGCTTCCAACCTTTGACCATGGTGAGACTTTTTGTTTCAAGCCTATCATTTTATAATGAGAATTTTACAGATATTCTCAAAAAAAAAAAACATTAAAAAGATCTATAACTATCCATTATTTATAATTTTTTGTACACAGCATCAAAGAGATTTATTTCATTTGTAGCAGTGGAATAACCATGAATCGAATGCATGTTATATGATTTTGGCCGCTGATTGTTGTAATAACATAAATACAAAAACAGCAATAATAATAAATATGTTTTGATAGGGGTTCACTGTATATTCAAGTTGTAGGACGTGGTTATTCAGAGCAAAGGCATCGAGGTTCAATTACAACCTCTTTTGAGCAAATTGAGATGGAAATTTATGCTTTCTGCATGCTCGTCTGTTTGGATGTGTAATCGGATTGTTTTAGACTTAATCTCTTGCAATATGTGAATATGGTCACTATCCATGAAAAATTCACCAGCAATTACGCCAGTAGATATTAAAATGCCTTATAATGTATAGGTAATCCGCAAAGCGCTATATCTAAGTATATATTGTCGGCTTACGGTATCTTCGCAATAGGACAGCGCTGATCAAAGCTAGAGGTCCTATGCCTGAATCGCAGCCACTTTTAAATAAAGAGATACGGTTGCAATATTTCTGCCATCGGGTGTTGCGCAGTAGTTCTGCCTTTCCCAATGAAGCTCTATCTTTCACTTAAAATGAAAGTTTTTTTTTTTGGCGATAAATATTTCGGAAGTGAAGAATTGGAGAATCAAGCACTTGAAATATAACATTTCAACTGCTTGTCTTCCTGATCAAATGGGTTTTTATATATGTTAGGCGATTATTTTGAGAAAAAAATAGTAGAACTCCCCCCAAACATCCGAACTCTATCTATCCGATTCATTTTCAGAATTTCAAAAAAATTAATTAAACTGAAGTAGAGAAGGAAATGAGAGAAAAAGGAAAAAGCCTAAGAAAAAGTAAGATTAGAGAACGAAGAAAATTAGAATGAGAGAGAGAGAGAGACGTGCCACGTGTGAGGAATTTGAAAACAAAACTAAACTAAAGCTCTGTTTCACGACAGCCCATGTGGGCCAAAGCCTACAGTACCCATCTCTGTTTTCTTGATCAAGAGACCCTGGGGTGCGAGGCATAAAATCCGATTAGATGGTTAGCCTAACGTGAAACTTCCAGTGTTTAGAACCCAAGCATGCTTGGTGCTCAGTTTATCGACCTACTGAAGTGATGAAAGGCTGAGAAAACACTTCCCAGCTCGAGTAAAGAACCTTGGACTTGTGCTTTGGGAGCGTGAAACGCTACCACTAAGCCACCGGGCTTTAATTTGAAAATATTCCTTTGAGAGTTTCCCCAACGTTCAGAAGTTAGTGATGAAGATATGGGAGAACGGATTATGAGTGAGATACTGGATTTCAAATTTCAAATGATGGTCAACTTATTGAAAGCGTCGAGGGAGAAGATGACCTTAATATCCAAATTGTAGTAGATATGGGACTATTAGCTAGGGAAACATTTGCTTGATTTGAAACAGTTTTGAAGTGGATGGAGCATCAGCCCTAGTGTGACCACGCACAAAATTCTCCACGCCAAGCGAATGCATGACTTGGCCGCCCGAAAACAGATGAAAGCTGTGAAACAGTTTACTGTGATCAATATGTTCAGCAAGAAATGACTTTCATTTTCAGCACTGTACGCACATACTGTATTAATGTACAGCACTTGTCAATACCTTAACATGCAAAAGTGTTTCATTTTCACTTAGCTATTTAAAAGTTCTTTTTCTGTAAAAAATGTAAAGTTTTTTCTCATTTTCAATATTAATTGGAATGGACTTTTTTTCAAAAAAATCTAATTAACCGAATTTTCGATTATCTGAATAGGGTCCTGTCCCAATTAATTAGGATAGTGGGAGTTATTCTTTATATAACAGAATCGTTTTCTTCATAATTATTTCGTCTTTCCCCTTTACAAACAAAACAGTCTTTATTTTTTGGATAATCTTCTAACTTCTAGCGCTTCTATACATAGTTATAAATATCACTTTACATAAAAAAATTCTACATGCAGTGTTTTCCTCAGATACTATGTCTAAGCATACGTTTGGATAATTAAAAACATTTTCATTTTATAGTAAAATGTGCATAAGTTGCTAACATATAATAGTCTTTTTAACAATCTCATAGAACTATGTTTCAGAAATAAAAAAGAATTTAATTAAAAAAAGAATCCTAAATTACCTTTTAAGGATGGAAAAAAAATGAACTTATATACCACTTTAGCACAGATATACCACTTTAGACTGCAAACATATACCACTTTAGAATAAAACCCTTTCATTCAGAATTTCAAGTTCACCATCGAGTCTGAGAATAGTGACAAAATTCGTTTTGTTAATGAAATATTCCTTATACAAGGAGCAAAGCATTGGTTTGTGAAGTCGTTTTCCCTTGATTTAAGCCATTAACACATGGACTATAGAACAGCAGAAAAAGCAAAAAGAAAAAGACATGACAAAACATCCACTTTATAAATAGTTAAAATCGGCAAGAACGATTTAAATTTTTATTTTTAAATTTCAATAGTTTATAGAATTTTAAATTAACAATTGCAATATCTTTAAACAATCTCTTTTGAATCTTAAAACTATTGCCTTGCTTACGCCAACATTAATTGTTTGTAAGTATTTTTAACAATCGAAACAACGCTTGTGAGATTGAGAAGATTCAGCGAATACTGAGAAAGGCATACAAAACATCAGATTTAAGGTGATTTATATTGCATCACATGAACACATTGAATTGATGATAGATGAATGAACTTGGGGAGTTATATGAATAACTACAAAAATAGCTACATACATAACTGTCGTTAAGATAGTGGATTGGAGAATGGGACATAATTAACTGGTCATTGTCTTATAATGCATTTACGGTTGATTATGTTTACAAAACACAACCGTTTACACCTTACATGTATTCTGCCGAGTTGGACGCTGCGTTCTGGTCTTTAATTTAATGATACTAGACTCAGCTTTCATTAAGAGCATGGAAGTTTGTCGTGAATAGAAATGTATTTTAAATCTGCTTTTTGTCAAACCGGCTTTTGTGACTAAAACGTTATAGTAGAGTAATAGAGTAATAAGCAAACCAAATTGGTATAAACTCAATGGGTGACGAATCAAGACACTGTTAGCCAGGGTTACACATCCTTAAAAATTTCTTGATTTTAAAAGTACAGATCATTATCTCCATAAAGTTTGAGATGAATAAATTTATCAATATAGACAGTAGGATATGAATAATAAGTAATAAAGCTTCCTGATACATACCTTCTTAGACGTGTATAGAATACTGGAATGCGTCCAGTGTTGCTGAAGTCAGTTGGAAAATGCAAAAATGCATCGTTATATTGTCTAAAATCAATATCACTAAAAAAGGCATCGTATTTTTAGATTAAGGGCAACCTTTTTAAAAGGTACTTCGTAAAATCCAAAATCTTCTGGGATACGCTAGTAGGGTGCTGACTATATCTTAATCAATATAGAAAAAGGATGGAATTTCTTGTGAACTAAAAGAGGGCACAGATGCCGTATAATCCAGTATGCCAAATTATAACTTTGTTGATTTTTTTGGTGGATTTTCTTATGTATCTAGCAACTGGTTTTTATTGTGTCATAGAGATGGAAACCTATAAGAATTATGAAGGAAACTCTATTTTGGCAACCCTAGTATTTACGTCATAGTGCACGTCACAATACATTCTTTAGGCAACATTTCCTCATAACAAAAAGTTCATAATTTTGCATCTTGGATTACGCGGGATTTGTGCCTAAAACAGTTTCATGCATAATTAATAGTTAAAGGACATCACTGAGTATTTCAGTTTGATGATGATTTCATTTCTACTTACATCAAATCTCTCGTATTTTGAACATGCCAGATTTCTGAATAGGAATATTCTTCTAAGAAAAGAACAGAGGGAATTTTTTGAAATTTTGATCTACATATACGTTTCTTCAATGGTGGTCCAAATTGGGCCAAGGAAAATCTCAAGCGAAATCAGTATCTCAACCAATCAGGCTTTCTCAACTCACATATCATAAGTATTAAAACACAGAAACAAGAGGTGCTATATTTGAGTGAGTTCTGCAGTCAATAATGTTTGAATTTGATGATCTAGCTAATTTCCACGATGCAAAATATTAATCTATTTATCCTTTATGGTCCAAACATTTACCGATAGATGATTTTGTTCCTGATGCTTTTTACTTTGTTCTAATTTCTTTCTAATTCAAGAATAAAAGCATACTTTCTGACGCATTTGAATATAGTAGGTGTTTGCTCACAACAACATTTGGAAAACTAACTAACCATTTTCTTAATTAGTTCACTTGATTACTTATTTGTATATTTGTCATCCTTTTTTTATTGGTGATAATCAGATATCTTTACTACAACAAACGTAATCCGAGTACTTAAGCAATTTAATGGTTTGCTGTATTCACTTAAAAAACAAAGGTGTTCTATAAGTGTTATTTCCTCTATATCGGATTCATAGTAGATGTGATTCCACATTTCAAATCATTTCCACAATTCGATGAAGGACTTCTAGCTTGAATTTTACATGCTTCTTGAACAAATTCTTTTCCATTTATATCGCAGCAATTTCTCCTCCACGCAGCATAAATTACGTATGGAACGACGTTCTTAGAAATTATGACAAAGTAAAATATTTTTTTAATAATTTTATTAAACTTATGAAAAATAATCACATTTATTCATGCTCCTTTTCAGAAGGTTCCCTTTTAAATAGCTTAAAAGATACATTTTTTTGCAGAATCGTTAATATGTACACTTTTGGTTTAACCAAACAACTAACAATTTCTATAATGGTAAATTTTAAAATTAAAAAGAAAGAAAAGTACACGAGTTAGTACTAATAGAAACAATATTTTCAGGCATCAAATACATTAATTTTCCTTAAACATTTATTACTGAAATAATCTTAAATATTTTAGTTAATGATTGTAAACCGTGAAAAATTTCCTTTCAGCACACATTCTGTGATTACATGTTCATTTAAACATTATTAAATAATTCAATTTTTAATTATTAAATATTTTATTAAACAAATATTCAATAGTATAACATGATATAAAGAAATTAAACTCTTATATTAAATTATAAATTTAAAGATGATTGGAATTACATCACAGTAGCATTTAGCACTTACACCTTATTACAAAACAAGCACCTTTTTGGTGAGGTTAATAGCTTTAAAGTCGTTTTTTTTATACATTAGACTAATATGACCAGACCTAAAATTTTAATTCAAGATGACACGTGCATAAACAACCTCTGGCTTCAGTTTCAATATTTCGTGGGATTCAAACCTCAATTTCAGGTATTTACAGTTGTTCCGAATCTACTTTACCAATAAAATTAGTCCTCTTATGCAAAAAATGATTGTTGAGCAACAAATCAATCAAAACGAACCTACAATTTTAAATAACTAATAAACCAGATTACTAATAACGAAGTTCAAGGTGGAAATCAGATCTCTGAGTTGGGAAAAAATGACCAAAGTTCTCTGCAATCGGCTTATCGAAACCCTTTTGATGAAGAAAGAATTACACGCTAAGATATTTTCAGTAAACTTGTAAAATAATAGAATTTTTCTGACAGTTTCTTCGTAACTGAAATATTTGTTAATTTTTAAAAAAAAAAATATGTGCAACAAATGTTTTAACAAAATCTTTCCATACAATTTTGCACAGGTTCTATTAATTGATGTCAGAATTTTTTTTATTGGCTTACGCATACAATGAGAGAAATATCGAATTCTAGTGATAGAGGGAATAATTCAGTTGCAATCAAGCTCAGACATGCTATGCAGAGATTTGGGGAGAAAGACAATTGTATCAGCATTTATTTGCTTTCTTTTGGGATAAAAATAGAATGGGAACAGACGGATGAACAACACTGGGTGTCTGATTTATTAGGATTGTTTCTTAGTAATATTATGGAAGCAAAAAAAAAAAAAATGCCAGAGAATAATCAAATGTTACTTCCTAAGACCACATTACGTAAGTCTACATTACTTTCGCCCCTTGCTTTTCTGAAGTGCGAAATTCTCTGCACTGCCAGGCATTAGAAATAATAAATATACCATGTTAAGATATTTATTTTTCATCAGTAGAATTGAATTAAAATGTGACGTATGTTTTCGTTAACCTTAAACTCCTTTATCATTGACATTTGAGCTCCTAAGCAAAATCTAAAGCCATATTCCTATATCAAGGAAATTTGATCACCTAGAAAAAATCTAAAGCCATATTTGAATTCCAAAAAGCAAATTCACTAGAAATCAATTCTAAAGACCCCAATACTAAACAATTGTTATCTGTTTAATTACTCGTATGAATGTCTGGATTATTTTTTTTATATTGATTGACTTTATTAACTGAAATCAGCAAACCGAAATGGTAAACATTTATTCGTGGTGATTTTATTGATGTGTGGTCGGATACATGTACAGATTTCCCGATGGAATCACTAACAAAACAAGTTTCAGATGAGGATATTAACCGCGTGTTAAGAAACATACTCGACATGAAAAAATATCAAGTTTGTAACAAAACGAAAACGCTTTTTCTTCGCTTAGAAAATAAAATTGAGGGAAAAAAATTGGGAATTGTTTCTTTTCGAGAAAACAAAAGAAATCAGATTCAGTTGTTTTTTAAGTTACAAAATGAAAAAAATAAAAATGTTTGAGATTTGAATAATCAATATGAATTGTAACAGATATGAGAGAAAAACAGTGCCCTCTTTTACGGATACAAAAATCATCGCCTTCTGTAACGGATGAGGAAAACAGCGCCCTCTGTCGGTCAACATTATCAGAGCGAAGCGGAATTCTGAAGAAAATGGACGTGTGTCCTGAAGGTGTTTTTTTTGTGTATTATTTTTTAATATATTTAATGTTATGATTTTAGTATTTGTATGTTTGTAACTGTGCCCAGTTATTAAATTTAATTACAAAATTAACCCCAATAGTTGTGATCAATTACAATATTTAATTTAAAAAAATAGTTTTCAATATTACAGATGAGGTATAGTTCCTCACTTGGAATGAAGAAGCAAAATATTGATAAATCAGGAAAGCACTTTTTCAAATTTGAATTCTATTCTACATTTTAATGATTTAAGGGCACTTTATACCAGATAATTGTAAATGAGATTCAAATATCAATGTTGTGAGGTGATAGTAATAAGTTGGATCCAGTTCAAAAAAATTGAATTATATATTCCCCAAAAGTATAATGAAGTATATTCATAAGTCCCTTTGTAGATTTTCTGCTCCTTTACATTTAATTAGGGAGATGCATTTAATTAGGACATTAATTAGGGAGTTTGATGAGGAAAAATAACGTATTTGTGTGTGAAAGTTAATAAGTTCGGTACCTGAGTCAACCAAAGACTATAGTACTAAAAAAAAGCTCCTTATACAGAATAATATTCTTCAGAATCTATTGTCTTTCAACTGGTGTGGAAATTTGAATAGAATAATGTTGTCCAAGCTACAGACATTTGTTTCAAACTCATGAGGAAGTTGGTTGCGTTTAAAAGACTAATTGGCAAAAATAAATTGTTAAAAATATATTATAGTTACCTTTCTTAACTTTTAGTTAAATAGGATTAAAATGCCATCTCGAAGAATAGAATTCTTACGATTACTAAAGTTTCAATCCAATGAGATTTTTTGTTCCAAATGGACATTTTGCAAGCAACGAAGGAGGATGTTTATCTTACAACAAATCTTGAAGAAACAAAGTAACTTGGAATCACACAGTTAATGCAAGAACTAGAATAGAATGCAAAGAATGTACTTCTCAGAAAAGTTCTGCATATTTAAAGAATAAAGAGTGATTTATTTTAGGTATGCAGTGAAGGAAGGACATTTAATTCAGTGAAGCCATGATTATTAAAAGCACTGTCAGATTTTGAAAACAACACATTCGAATACTCATTTCATTCGAACAAGACAATCATTTCAGAAAGTTGTAACTGTATAATATTCTGAAAGAAAATATATACATGAAAATAATTCTGAATTTTTTTGTGTGTGTCATAAAATAAAGATGGAATTTGAAAAAATTTAAAAACAATATTTAACACATATATAGATAACAGCTTAAAAAATTAATCCATGAAAACATCACCACTTGTATAAGAAACGCGAAAGCTGAGAAAACGTTAATGAAGCAATTCCATCGGACACATTATTTCTATATAAAAATGCGTATGCATGTGACAAAATTAGAGTGATATTCTTATTTATTACGAACTACCTCATGTTGCCAAATGAAGTTAAAAGGAAAGTTTTAATTATCTTTATAGCTTCTCTCTAAAATTTAAATTTACTCTATTTTTATTTCTTACAGAAAAATTGAAAGCTATTAAAATTTCATTTTTTTCCTTGGAGTATGCAAATATTATGCTTTAACAGAATATGTAAAAAAGAAAACCAATATTTTGAAATATAATCACATTACTTTTTTATTACAGCAATCGAAGATTTATTCGATAAATTCATTATATTCTTGCAGAGAAATCCCTGAAAATTATTACTTTATTACATTTGAAGTTGAAGTTTTTTCTCGTATTTCAGATTTCTATCTTTGTTACTAAAATACATCTATCGAAACTTTGAACATCAGAAATATCAATTATTAAAAATCATTAATATTGTAGAGATAAAAAATTGTTATTCATTCATCATTTATTTATTTGAAAACAACAAAAACATTTAATTACAATGCCAGAATTAGATATCAATAATTAATTTCTGAATAATTATTTCAAATAACAGTTATTTATATATTATTATAAAATTATTAGCATCCCGTATATATATATATATATATATATATATATATATATATATATATATATATATATATATATATATATATATATATATAGTATATATATATATATATATATATATATATATATATATATATATATATATATATATATATATATATATATATATATATATATATATCAAATCTTTTGGTATATTTAAATTAAAGCTGAGTTATATAAAAAATATGGACTGTAAACTCGTCTCCTTTGATATGAATTTCAAATGAAGCTATTTTTTTAAAAAATTAGTTAGCTAGTTTGAAATTATTTGTACTCTTCTTTGCGAAAAGTTTATAATCCCTCAGCAATAATGACATGGTTTTTCATTAGTGATAATGCGAATTAAATCTCTAGAGGAATGGTAAACCATTTCATCGATATATTTTAAAACTAGTTTTGAAAGAACTCAAAATGAAAGTTGCAGAATTTGTGCTAAGTGAAGAAAAACCTTTGGACAGTGGATCACCAATAAATATAAAAAGAATCATCCACATAAATACCTTAGTGTTTTAAACTAAGCAAACTCCCTTTGTGAAAATATAATTAAAAAATTTATAAATCACTGAAATTCCTAGATACCTATTATATAAATTAATTACTACTCTAAAATTAGAGTATTTTTAGATTCAGTATATTTTTATTTACTGTTTTTTTTTTTATCAAAAATCTGTTAAAAACGATTTTTACGAAATATTTAAAATTTATTTTTAAATAAATAAAAACACCTTGAAATAATGAGCTGAGTTAGAATAAATTAAAAATTAGTGGGAGTGACATCAATAAGATAAAAAAATAAAATTTGATATCAGTGATCTAATAAAATAACAAGCACTCTTCATTGTTAAATTTTTACAAAAATCATTCTCTTTTTTTCTGCAAATCTTATCAGAAATATGATGTCGCAGAAGACGTTTTTCAACATTTGTCATCATCATCATCCAATAGAAAATTAGTTTGGTCTTCAAAATAGATAATTTCATTATCATTTGAAAATATCTAGTGAATTTGGCATTTGTTATTTAGTGTGACTCATAAATAATATTGCATTATGAATGGAGGGATAAGTCTTATAAGAATTATTTGAATAAAAAATATGAATAATTACCGTTGTTTTAAGTGTCAGAGTGAATCTGATTTGCCACATTACTTGATTCTATATTTCGCAAAGGATAACCGACAATTTTGATAACGAAAAATTATCAACAAATGTTTGCTGAATAAATATATCTGGAACTAACAAGGACTAAGACGAAAGACGAGACGACTAGTGTGAAATGCTCTCATCAAATAAACTGATATTTATGGATCAACGACTTGGACTCCAGACCATGAAAAGATGCTGATAGGCTGGGAGAGGAAGATGTTAAGAGTCCTCTGAGAACCAGTTAAAGAGAGTGATGTTTGGAGGAAATGATACAACTATAAATTCAAAAACTGTTTAAAAGTAAAGCTATCATAAACCATATGAGATAAAAAAATAATCGAATTACTGCGTCACATGGAGAAAATGAATGACAACTGATATGCAAAAATATTTTAGAAGTCAGTGTCAAGCTCAGGAAAAACAAGGAAGACACAGGAAAAGAGGGATCGATGAGGTTAAAAGGGGTCTCAAGAACTTGAAAATAACAAATTGGAAAACTAAGGCACGAGACAGATAGATTTGAAGAGGCATTGTTATGAAGCCTATATGAACTGTAGTGCCACGGGGTTAATTTATTTGTGGAAGAAACTTTCAAGTAAAACTGCAAAGTGTAGTAAAATCTAATGCATACGCAATTTCCATTGTCTATTTCAATTTCAGATAAAAATTACTTTGTTTTGAATTATTTCAAGATGAATCTCTAAAAGTATATTATGTCATAGACTTAGAACAGCACCGATACTATAAGATGTTCATGGAAAATCATAAAAATATTTTACGACATTAAAGGCAATTTGTCAACACCTTCCCGAATACCTAAGGTAATTTAGCATAAAGAAATTCCATAATTCAAATTATCACTGAAATTAGTAGAAAAAGGTATCAGAAAGTGCGATAAATTAAAAATGCGATCCAATTGAATGTTTTCAATTTTAAAGATTGATTTTAATTTTTTTGTTTAATTGTGGTTTAATTTGTTTTTGAATTAATTTTAAATTTGCTAAATTGAATTTAATTTTTAATTTGTTTTTGAATTAATTTTAAATTTGTTATACATGTTATGTATAGTATAAATATTTCCATTATACTTTATGTAAATATTAAATAATTTATCATTCTTAAAATATTTTGCTCATGGTTTTGAAGCAAATCAAAATCTTGTTATTCCAAAATTAGTAACGAATACAACGTGTAAAGAAAAGTATTTTAAAATATCATATCAATTCTATGAAAATAGTTATTGATTTTATTAGGTTTTTTATAGGAATGTTAATAACATCTAAATTTCAAACTATTTTTATAATGCAGTCCTAAGGATTGTAATTTATATATTAAATATATAAATTACATTTATTACGTCTGTGTTTCCTTATTACTTCGAATGATTGCAATTTATATTAATGAGAAATATTAACAAACTGCTGTTTTATATTTTGTTTGAAAGCTTAGGAAAAAATAATAACGGAATACATACTTCCCAATTTTGTATATTAAGGAATACCTGTCGTTGTGAGTGCTTGGAAATCTTCTGGTTTTTACCTCAAAATATACGAGAATGGGAAAATATTAGTATAATATATAAGGAATATTATAAAAAAACAGGAAAACTTTTCAATAATTTTATGATTATTTTGGAATATAGGTAATTATTATGATTAAAAAAAGAAATTAAAAGGAAAATAATATTAAAATTTAATAAAAACATGAATGAGAAATCACCAGAATTGTAAGGCATACTTAATAGGCATTCCAAAAACTGTCCAACTATGAAGTAAAAATAAATTATTAGGAATGATAGCATTGTAACAGCGAAATTAATTATATCGAAGTTTATATGTATCTTTCTTAGTACTGTAAATTTTGTGTTAGATGCTATTATAAGTTTCGAATTGAACTGAAAATATGAAAAATGCTTGAAGTTTATTACTAATATAAAAAATTTCACAGCAATATATAAGTTGAATTTTTTTTGCTTTCAAAATAAGAATGCTAAAAGCAGAAGATAAAGTGTTCTACATCCAAAAAATAAATGAAAAGAACACGTCAAAAAGAGCGAAGCAATTCAACAATGGCATTTCACAATAACATGAATGCTATTTTACAGTCAATTTAAATTTATTCGCATTGAATTTCCATTCTTACTATTGGCATAAAAAGTCGCTTGCAGAACCAATTTACTTTTTCGGGTTTAAAAAAATGTAAATAAATAAATAAATGAACACATTTAAAAATAATTTTTTCCCAACTATTATAAGAACATGGGATTAAAAATATGAACAAAATTTAACAGAAGCGAAATACAATAGCTTTCAACAAAAATTCTGATGCCTGCAGCGACATCTGGAGCTTCAGATAGAAAGGTAAGCTGAATAAAGAAAGAAAACTCTTTGATGTGCTTTATATATATTTTCTTTACTTTATTTTCGAAAAACTGAAGAACAGAGGAGAAGGAATTTTCTTTACAGGCAGTCGAGCTGATTGATCATATCGAAGAGTTGTGTTGGCTTTAGAGTGAAAAAAAAAGAATATTGCTGCTTGGAACATCCGAATCGGAAAGGGTTTTCCTTCCATTCTTTTATTCGTTATTGCATTATAGGTTTGTTTGAATTTGTGCAGGAGAGTCGCTAGATAAGTAAAGAAATCGAATTAGGAGGACTGAGTCAGCATGGCCAATACACGCTTGAATAAATGAGAAACGGGATGAGGGAGATTTTAAAAGGGGCCGTCCGCGGCAAGAAAAAAAATTAGTAATGCGAAAAGCTTTACATGCGTTGCCGAACTTATATATATAAATGATCAAGAGAGTATAGGAGAAAGTAAATTAAAAAATACAATTAGTATTTCTCGGTGATTTTTCATTTTTCACATGTATATCTTAACTTAAATAGGTTTAAATCACTAAGAGTTTTGAAATGATTTCGACCATCTTTTAATGCACTAAAACATATAATGTAAAATATCCATTATGAAAAATTTATTATATAAAAAATGTGAATTGAACTTGGCAATCTTTGAAATACAGAAGTTAACTTCAAACTTACGAACACCCACGATTTTACAAACTAGTGTCTGGTCTTGAACAAGGTTCCATAATGATGATTTTAATTCTCATTCACAAATAAAAAATTTGAAAAAAAAATTTTGCGTACGCGTTTCTTGTCTCAATCGTTTGCCCAGTAGCTTCACGCCGCTTTCCGTTAAGATCAGTAAAATGAAGCCGCATTTGAAGCGAGCAGTGGTTGCGAGAGTGACCACGTACACCCCCTCACTGAGTTGCTGGAGCTTCGTGGGTTGAGGACGCGTCCACGTCCATATGTGACCTCCAAAGTACTTCCGATGATCTGGCATGGATGTGGAACGCAGTGTGTGACCTCGTCAGCTGACCGTGGTTCCAAATGACGAGGCACTCGGTGATGGGCGAATATTAAAAACCCGTTAACCTAAAGATGCAATCCAGTCCTCACCTGCACTGCTATGCTCAATCCTTTGTGTTCATTCTGTATGATTTTTGTTTTACCTTTTTAAATTATGCTTGAGAAGCATGGATCAATTTTTTCATGAGAGAAGCATTAATTCTTCAAATTAGAGACAACTTGGAATCACTAAAGTTGAAATCATAGATTTTTTTGCGTGATTTGTATGGAATACCTCTCACTTAATTTAATACCTGTCTTACAGCCCATGCAAAAATTATAATCAGTAGCATCAAGAATAAAATCGCAAGGTGCTTTTCAAGAAGCGATTCTGGCGCAGCATGTCCATTTTTGGTCCTTGAGCCATAAAACCTAACCAGCCAAGTAAGAAGTGATTCTTGGTAACGCCTAATGAAATTGACGTTGGAAGTGCAATGTACTTGTCAATCAATATTTGGAATGACGTGGCAGAAGGAAACGACATACCACCCTATTCTTTTTCACTGGGTTGCAGGAGATTCGTAATATGGGGACGTGTCCTCGCTCATCTGTGACATCCAAATTACTTCTGCTAGTGGAGCATGGATTCGGAGAAAGGACTGCCAGCTCAGGTATGATATCGTCATCTGATTGTGGCCCAGAATTACAAAGCCATTGATGATGGGCAAGTATTCCAATTCCATTATCCTTAAGGTGCATTCTGGTTCTCATCTGCACCACTGTGTAAGTATTACCACCATAGTTGAGAAAAAACGATGACATTGCTGAAGACTTGAATGGAGGTGTGTTATTCTACAATATGAGCTTCGACATAAGAAAAAACCACTACTGCCCGAAATATTCTTTTAGTATTTTTTTGAATGCTAACTTAGTTGTGATTTGTGTGTAAGAGCTATCGAATGAATAAGTGATTGAGAACATAAATAATAGTGAATAGAAAGATTCAGATACTGCTCAAATAAGAAGGAAATAGTGTTATGTTGCGACTCTCAGCAAAATAAAGGGATGAATGGGCAACAAAATTGAGGTACATTTTGAGAGAAACAATAGTGAGTTACTTTCTTAAATTATATATAAAAATGGAGAAATATTTTTAAACATGTAGAAATTGGACAAAAAATAATTATTTCATCTGATTTTTTCATCAGTAAAACAGAAGTAATAATTGTTTTTGAATTCTATTAAGCGTGTTTCTGATATAGTACATTTTAAATCATTTTTTCATAACAATACATTATCTATAAAGAGTGAAGTTTGGTAAAAGAATTAGTTCGAGGATTCAACACTTATTTTTTTAATTTGTGAACTTCTAGTTTCATGAATTATTTTACCTGTCTCTAGGAGGTGTTTAACACGAGCGTCTATTGTATTGTACTTGTCGAAATAAGTTATGACATAGCTGAGACAATTCTCAGTTGATCTTATTATGAAGTCATAATTGGTAATATTCTGAGAATTACGTTACAACACCAGCTAAGCATACATCATTCAAGCATTCATAATTTTAAACATACGATTGTGAAAATTTCCTTTCCCTTGAGATAAAGTACTGTTATTTTCTGAATAAATTATGACTTTTTGTAACTTAAAAATAATATAGAAATGAATTTTAGTATATATTCTAGTTGATGGGTATAAGATTTTCACTAATGATCAATAAACTCTGATAGCAAAAACATACTGCTAATGTAAAAGTTACTCTAAATACATCATTATGACTTTCATCATGCATTAACAAGTTGCCTATACAATGACATGGTGCGCGTGTCATTGCGCACTATACAGGAAAACGGAAAATATGCTACAATGACATGAACTACGCTAATAACTGACATTTAAATTTTGTCAGGATGTCAATGTCTGTAATGAGAAATTATATTCATGCGTGATAAATTACTATTTCTTTTGCAGGTAAAAACCACATGACATTCTTTATAATGCTATATGGTGACATTCTCTATGATGTTATAAATTTTCGGTGTAGTTGGTCACTTCAATTGCAGTTCTTCAAGCTGAAAGGAAGCTTTCTTATAGATTTTGATTTAGTAAGTTATATTATTATGGAAAAAAAAATGAAGCACTCAGAAGAGAGTGGTTGGTTTTACATGAAGTTAGTTATTTGTAAAATTCATTTATAAACAATGAAATAATTAAAGTTTCAAGGGAAGAGGAGTTTTCCACAGAGAACAATCATACATTGAATTTTCCAATTTACTGGGAACTCAATCTGAATTTTCAATTTAGTATGTGGTGAAATCATTCCTTGATCTGTTGCATGTCTATATAAGGAGTGATGATGATTTCCAATATCCAGTCGGATATTCATTGCTCATCATATTGCTTCTCCAGATCTGTGATATTTCGGGGGTATCGAATCTAGCATATTGTCCTGACTATTTTAGATTGGTGATGATTTGGTGAAGGCAAGAAGAGAATTAATCTTATGGATATAGTCTACAGATATGTGCATCCTATTGGTTCTTGAAAACTGACCACTGGATGATGTGCAAGAAAGGGTAATGCTCCCGGGTAAATGATGGAACCAACATATTTACATTGCTCAGCCAAAATTGCACTCAAGATAATTAGATGCATTCTTGAATAAAGGCTGCATGTTGCCACGACTAAAACTACTGGTCATGAATCTACTATAAACAAATGCAGTATTCATTTTATTCAAGACAGCAGCTGGATTTATCGTTAAGCACTATGTGCTGCCAATTTGTTGTCAGACATGATGATCAGCTGTCACACCATTCCAGACAACTTTACAGGTGTTGTAGAACTACAGACAGTATTCCAGACAACTCTACAGATGCTGTGAAATTACAGACACCATTCTAGACAACTCTACAGATGTTGTGGGATTACAGGCAGCATTCCAGACAATTCTACAGTAATTATATTTGTTTTAGGTTAATAGTACTACTACTAGACTACTACATGTCCTAAACATTAATATGGGCGTAACCTAGATCAGTCTAGTATCTTTAAATATTGGAAGGATCCTTGGTAGCATTAAAGAGGCTAAAATGTTTATTGGTGGACAATAATGACGGAGAAGCAACTCAGGACTGGTACACAATCATTCGATCTTGTACCTTGGTCTTTCAGAGAATTCATTTTCTTAACAAGTTCTTTGCGGCTTTCATTATTACAACCATATCTTCACAATACAGATGAGGCCTCGATTTGACAATCCAACTTCAAACTTTCCTACCATAAGAACACGTTCGATGTTGCCAATTTGGTCCTCGATATTGTCGTGATCACATTACTGATTGTGTCTCATGAATTATCTTCATATTGTTTCTTAAACAATGAGAAAAGACAAACTTTTACTCTGGGTGCTTTAGTCTTATAGCATACGAATTGCTCAGCAGAAAAGAGTTCTGTTCCTAAATAAACATACATATTATTTGAAAATTTTCTCTTTTGTATATTTAGAATACATAGCCTTCCCAGGAAAAATTGGGGCTAAATAATTCGCTTATATTTCGTTATATATTTTTCGCAAAAGTATATGCTGTAAGAAGAACTGATGGAACACTTATACAATTTTGCATTTAATTGTCACATTGAAACCAACATTTAACAGGGAAATGGGTATGAAGTCCTATTTGATAAGATAATCCAATCCATGCGACTACCCTCAAGTGACATTATATAAGCCATTAAGATGTTGCAATATGATAGATAAGAAAATATCCGTTCAGGCGAGCCCCGGACTCTTTAAGATTAAGTGGTTGTTTCAAGATAAACTTCACGGATTGAACTAAAAACCATAAATTCGTCATTACCAAGTGTCTTATAGTTTTTTACGACGGTCAGGTCAAACTTGAGCTAACACATTGTATCTGAAATTCAAAATATATTATGCATTTCAGATAAGAAGCGAAGTAAACATACCAACAGTCATTTCACTTTACATGGAAAGTTAATAAATAAAGATAGTGAACTTGAAGGTTTTCTAACTGAGAAGTGTGTGAAGGTCTCCTTTCTTTTCTATCTATCTTTTTAACTATAAAGTGATTGTGTTTCTTTCGTCACCGTTGATATTCTAAGTACACCACTTTATTACAATTGTCATTGGTTTAAAAAATCGATGACGTCAGATAACATTTCATCCATGTCACATCGTAATGAGAGGGCGTTGTCAATTAGACTTGTTGACGAATTTGCTGCCTGCCTTTCAATCGCATTCTACGAGTGGCAGCAAACAAGGCAAAGCTCACCCTTGTATGTCTGAGAATAGTGTCGATGTTCATTTTGTTAATAAAACGGTTTCTTGTGTAAGGAGCAAAGCATCTGTTAGAGAGGGCGTTTTCCATGGATTCAAGCCATTAACAGTTGACAATAGAACAGCAGAAAAAGCAGAATGAAAAACATGACAAAACATCCACTTTGCGGTTAGTTTAAATCGGCAAGGAAGATTTAAATTTTTGAAAATTTCATTTTTTATTTATCCTTAATAATTTTTAAAAGACAGAAATTACGGTTGCAATATAGACGATTCTTCAGAAAGAGATTTTGAACAATATTTCAATATCTTTTATTAAGTAAATTAATAAGCTAGTTTTCTATTTTTTAAGTTTTTTTTTGTGTTTATGTGTTTGGTTTTCCGAGATTAAAAACGTATTGGAACTTCAGCATTTAATTTCCAAAGAAAATGTTTCGATTTGGCAGTTTTTCTCGAGGAATATATGCAGGTTTTCTTCTAGAAACCCTTGTTTGCGAAAACTGCCGGATTAGGCCTATTTGTTGAGTGTATATGGAAATTTTTATATAAATCTTACATATTAATATTCGTTCATCATGGAAGTGTAAAAAATAAACTTTTTGCGATTCTTTAGCAAATTACTTGAAATAATATATGTTTTATATCTGGTATAGATAGCCTCGTTCCTTATTAAATCAGACAATCTAGTTGCTTCAATAAATAGCATGATTCCGTTTTAATCTACCTTCCATTAAAGTTCTAGCCTACCTAAGGTCTGTCCTTAATTTTAAACTATATCAGTTCATATTTTATTTTAATCTAAGTTTATGTTATCAGTTTCTGCATTATTACATGAGAAATGCAATTTCGTTTTAATAACATATTTGCTGATCATTTTTTTTATTGAGTTTTTCGATTTCCATTTTTTTACTTTCGGTTTTCTTCTAAACTACGAAAATTGAATTGCAAGAACAATTGGATGCATTTTGAGATGAGATGTAAGTAAATAATGAATAAGGAACCAGTCTATGCAACGAGTATTTTATGTGATTAAATTACGCATAAATTATATTACTTAACTACAATACTAACTAAACTATTAACTAAAATTGAAAGGAAAACAATTAAGAAAAAATAATTTTTGTATAATGCCCGGCTACTAGGATGTCCACCTGCCAGCACTACAAGGTATGGAAGTGGAGGCACCTTATATAATCGGGCACCCAGTGGGTGCTCCATCGTAGCCTCAAATGAGTTTTCGTAATTTAAAAGCACGGAGTAAGTATAAGAGCGTCTTGGCTTGCCATCCTAAAAGATATCATTTCACATGGAAGACATTGAGACCAAAACATTTAATGTGCTTCAACCGCCATGAGCGAACACGGCAGATCTCTTATTGGGTTGGGATTCCAACCCACTACCTTCCACTCTGCCCAATTAAGACACCGCGGCCAAAGAAAGAAAAGTATATTGAAATAAATGGATTATTTATGTTTACAACCACTTACATGTTACTATTCGCATGCACATATAAGCACATTTTAATGTTAATGTATTTAAATATTCATGTAATATAATATATAAATGCATTAACACACTAAACTGTTTGCTATAATAATATATGATTATTTGTTATAGTTTATACATTTTTTTCCATTGTATAATGACAGATGTGATTTTGTTTATTTTTAAATTTATGATTGAGAAATATATTTTCCAATATTTAACACAAATTTCTTTTAAAGTACACAGAGCAAACTGTTTTTATTTACAGAATTTTCTTTAAGTGATATTCAGTGATGATTGTCCTTATTGCCGAGTGCTAAAATTTTTCATAGTAGGTGTTAGAAGTTTTTTATGTTGCTGAAGATATTATCGACAAATTATATTACAATATAAGTTAGGATAAATCTATCTCAAAATAAAGGAGCCATACTTTATAGACAAAAGATACAGTATATTACTTAAAACAACACAATTGTCGGTGGAGCAGTATTTTCCAATCGTCCTAAATTAAATTACTGCGCGAAGCAAGTAGGCGGTATGAAGATTTAACTACAATGAAGTCACAAACGTGGGAGTTACATTAAGAAACAGGTTATTTCTACTTCATATATACTGAGACTAGAGCGAAAATTCTTGACTTTATTTGCAAACCCGAGCCATTGAGACATCTGTAGAGGAATGTGAAATTTCAAAAATATTTATAAAGTCATTTGTAGAGAATATTTAGCAAATTTTAGATTTTAAAATGAGTCTTCTACAAAGATTTTACCGTGGCCTAGTGCTCTCTTTTGAACCAAAAGTCTCAAGCTTGACATTAACCACTATTAAAAGACAGCTTCTATTTTTTGTATGCATGAATATGGGTGCTTGGGAATTTTCAGGGTTTTTTTCCCTTGTGACCCGCTGTCTGGGAAAAGTTCTTCCAAAACAAATTTACATAGGGGACACTAAAATACTTTACAGCTAAATTAAAAAACGATTTCAATTTAACTTTCAAATGAAAGGTATATATATATATATATATATATATACATATATATATATATATATATATATATATATATATATATATATATATATATATATATATATATATATACATACATACATATATATACATATATATACATACATACATATATATACATACATATATATATATATATATATATATATATATATATATATATATATATATATATATATATATATATATATATATATATATATATATATATATATATCGCGTGTTTCTATGTGGCGTACATGAGAAAGAAAACAACAAGCAAAAGTAGAAAACATTTACTGTCGATGACTTAGACAGGAATAAGAAGGCGGGCTGTTTTCTTTTGAAACAGGGATCCATTTTGCTGGCAGAAAGTTAGACTTGTTCCCAAGTTTACAGCCAAGCCTTATTTGAGATTCGAACCCGAGCCCAGTCGGTGAGAGCCGAAGTTCATAATCATCATACAAGCAGGACGGCATGAAATATATTAAAAATCTTAATAAATGCTAGATCTATATCGCCAATGCGTAGCTTAGAGCTGAAGGTTGTAAGTTGCTTGAAGGTTCATAATGGGTCTTATTCATGTATCGCAAGGGAGGAAACCCGGAAAATTCTCAAGTACCTACACCTACTTATGTCCATGCATAAAAAAATACCTATCTCCCTTTGTCCTAAATTAGTTTTATTTTAGTCTATAGTCACTTTTTATGTAAAATAAAATCTGTATTTAATTAGAACTTATATAGGTTTCTTCAGGTTTTAAATTGAGTTCCAAACTAATAGAAAATCAACGCCCAGAGCGGGTACCGTATTCCGAAGTTTTGAATGAAAAACCAAAAGTCAATGGGTACTTTTAATCAATCACTTTGACGTACTGAAACATAAAAATATATAATTCAAAGAGTGTAATAATATCTCTGATGCCATCCGCTCAATTTAGCATCACACATAAGCAATGCAAGTATTTTTATCTTTTTGTATTTATATATTTTCATGGAAAGTTGCACTGAACATTTATTCAAAGTGTTGAATTTGATGCTCATTATGTACTCTGGTGATAGGACAGGGCTCTTCGAAGTGAAAGGTGTCGGGTTTAATCCCCACCACTACTGAACGACGAGAGACGCATGTTACATTTTATTTTATTTTCGCGCATTTTTCATCACGATTATTTAAAGTTTACAAAGTTTCCTTCTTTGTAACACGTGAATACAACCCTGTTGGAAGTCCTGCACAAATAAGCAATAGACATTAAAACGACTTACAAAAACGTTCTATTTGTAGAATAAATTATTACAAATAGTCAAAGTGTTCATTTTGTTAAATAATAAAATGCCTAAAGAAAATGAAATTATACTGAGAATTATAATAATTGCTCGTCTGTCGATAATGGATTCTTATTTGATTTAATGAACTTTGTTAACGTTTAAATATGAAGTAAGAAAATTGTTGTCATGGAAAAGGTTCAGTTGCACTATAAATGCCAATCAAAAGAGGGTTGAATTCGACTCCAAACTCAACTTGGAGGAGAAACTAATTGAATTTGTTGCCAAACTCTTTTATTTTTCCGAAGTAATTCCTCGCATTAAAAGAATAAAATTCTATCTCTGGCTTCGATCACTAAAAATAGTTTGTCTGCTAGCAATGAAAATTAAGTATTATGAAATTTTTGAATACTTTGTCATTCAATACTTTATTATTCGAATTACTTTTTAAATTAATGGATGGAATTACTTGCATTTTTTCTGTGTGTTGCTGGAAAATATATATACATTATTTCTCTTAAAAATAAAATTTCAATTAAATTGTTTTCAATTTAAATGCATAATTTTATTGTTTGGTTTATTTATTTCAGTTTATTCACAAAATGTACTATTTAATGTAGCAAAAGTATTATGTTGGAAAACTTTGCCAAGGTACATTGGAATAATTATTTTTTAATTTTGTTGCATTTTATTAGAAAAGAGTTTTACTACTACATTAATTCCATAAGTGTAAACAAGCAAAATTTTGTAAAGATAAATTGAACTTCTTTCTAAAACAATAGTTTAATGTTTTTAATATATTATTTATAAATAATATTATATTATTCCAAAATATTTCAGGGATACTATTTTCAAAGTAAAAGAAAAATATTAAATTTTAGTACTGAGAATGCTTGTTGCCAAAATACTTATTTTGCTTTATTCAAATTTATTCCGTTAAAAAAATTATAAATGTGCATTTAAATATGATAATATTGCTAACAATTTTATTTGACATTTTGAAAGGTTTTAGATGTGTTTATTGAAGCTTTTAATAAAATGAACGTAAACTTTTTTAATAACAGCAGGCACTGGGTGTCCAACCCGTCGCCACAACAAGATCGGAAACTGCTGCTCATTTGTCTTTATCCAGAGGGCACCTGTGAACCAAATCATGGTGGCGAGTAGCATTCCTCACGCCATATCACCATACAACAGTTTATAGGGTGGGTCGCATTCATACATCATCTCAGAAGAAAGGACAGAGAAACACAGAGAGAAAGTGACATCCATGCCCCAACCGGGATTCAAACCCGAGACCCACAGCGCAGGAGTCAGGAACGCTAACCACTCAGCCATCGGCAGGCAATGAATGTAAATTAAATGTTAATATTCAGAAATTTTAGTTTTTCTCCTATTATTCCTAAGGTTTTGTTCCTTAAGTATGAATTTTAAGCGCATATATATCTTTTCTCAATCTCTATATATGCCAGTTATATAATATATATATATATATATATATATATATATATATATATATATATATATATATATATATATATATATATATTAATTCAAACTCCTTTTATTTATCTCTTAGTTTCTCCCCCACAATACCATGTTGATGGAGTTTGACGGAAAACGTTCTTTTCCCACAGTGAACATGGATACTTTGATTGGTTAATAATCTACTTTAAATCACAGGTCCTCGTTCTATTGGTCCTTGTGTGCAAAAGCTGAGTTTATCGCTACAAACAAACCAGGGTTCAATGATTTTGTGCCTTAATTTCCATAAACTTATTACTTTTCTTATGATTCCCAAATTATGTATACATGTAAGTACAATATAAGTCATATTTTACAATAGACTAATTTTTGAAATGAAAGACATTTCAACTGAATTCACTTTTAAGGTAAAGTTAGTTTTTTATACAACTCTTTATGGTGGCACTTAACCCAAGAAGAAATAAATTTAGCGGGGTTTATAGAGAGTTAAAGTACATTCATATCCTTACAGAGACTTATGCCTAAAATATGTTTTTATTTCCGATAACAATACGAACACATAAAAACAAACAAATCAGAAAAGGCACACAAGTCACTTCCCCAAAAATTCTATTGCAATCTAGTACAGAACCGTTTCAGAATTGCCTACATAAGAAACATAGAGCCGGAGATAATCTGTATTAATAGGATTTGCCGAATTTCAAAGATATCTATTTATTTTCTTTCTTTCTTTTATTGAAGAAAATGTCTTGGAAAGCATTTATGACTCGATAAAAGACAGAACCGAAAGAAGCCGCTTTCTACTCAGAATTATAAAAAGATCTTCAGAATAAAATTTTAACTGAATCCAAACATGAGCTTGTAATTTCATTTTTGTTCTTGTCGTGTTTAATCACATTGCGCTCCAAATGCTTATATTATCATTATTTTTTTAAGTATCTGTATTTTTGTTGATGCAGCAAATGTTCATAGAGTTAGGTACATAACTGAAGAATGTGTGTTGTGTGTAACCAATGGGTGTGTGTCATCCACATTGGTTAGGCACGTAACCGATGTATATGCATAATCAAAGGTATTAGGAAAGCTCTCTCAGTAATATTGTCCATTTCATCTGTTGATGATGGCCAAA